>PITA01001489.1:88454-148682 GCA_004023965.1 Spilogale gracilis | reverse complement strand
GCTTAGCTGATATTCTGTCACTTGGCTTGCTACCCCAGAGCGGGGACAGAGAGACAGGCAGAGATAGCCCCAGAGAGAGACACCAGAGACAGAGAGACAGAGACCTGGAGAGACAGACAGCATGCTCCCCAGCGGGCCCGGATGGTGCTGCCTGGAGCGGGAGGCTTTGGGAGGTTCCTTCAGTTGGCCTTCCAGTGGCGGCTTACTTGTTTTTTCAGTTGGGTGCAGAAGGCACCTGGCTCTTTGCTAGCTGTCAGTTTAGAGAATTTGGACCCATTCTAACTGTGGCTCCTAAAGGTGGCGTGAGGCATCCGGGAGGGACCGGGTCAGGCAGGGAAGGTGCAAGAGCTGGGAGACGTCAGAGAGAAGGACAAGGTGTCAGGTGGCACGGGCTCACCCACCAGCTTCTGCTTCGGGCGAGGATGGCAGCAGAATGTGGCAGGTGTGGTGCACAACCTACAAGTCAGCTGAAACCTACGGGGTCCCGATCTGTCCTCAAGAACGGGACCACGCAGGTTAGGCATGGCTGTGCTCCTCCCTCTTCTCCGGAGGACGGAGGACAAAAGCGAAGTGCAGAGAGGCTGCTGTTTTGCCAGGGGATACAGTTTTTCACCATCGAAGCCACCAGACCACCAGACTGAGTCACTTTCTTGACCACCCACGCAGCTGAGTCTCAGACCATTTCAGGGCCTGATGCTCAGGCAGTTCTACATAACCCTGCCTTTGGGCATCCCGCCCCTGGAGGGCATCCCGCCCCTGGAGGCTGTGTCCCCAACACCCAGCTGTTTCTCCTCCAGGCTGCGGAACAGGTTCTGGAGGAAGGAAGGAGCCCACACCCTCAGCTCTAGGCTCAGAAGGTCTGGGTCTGGGGTGCGGGCCCCGCCTCTGCCCCCACTCACCGAGCCTCTGGGCTGCCCCCTCTTCCATCCGTCCTTTTGCCAGCCCACGAATTTTTTGCTCTTATTTTTATTTTGCTTTTACAATTTATTTAATATTGACTTTTCTCTGAGTTTTTGAGCTCCTTAACACGGAAGCTTGGGTTACTGGCTGTGTAATTTTCCCCTACTGTTGGCACTCAGGCTGGTGGTGGTTCCCCACGCACGGCCTCTTCTGTGTCCCATGACATGTTCTATGTTGTGTGTTCCTATGTGGACAGTGTAACTGTTTTCTGATTTCCATTGTGATTTCTTTCCTTTTTTGACCATGGGCTACTTAGGAAAGCATTACCTGTTTGCAAATATCTGGGGATTTCCCGGATATCTTGATCTTACTGGAATTTTCTAAATGAATTCCATTTTTGTTCAGAGAACGGCCTGTGTGTGCTGTCCAACACCTTGGGAAATGATTTACACTTGTCTCATGCCCAGACATATGCTTCCGTCAACTGGGGGCTGATTGTGCCTCCTTCTGGGGATACAGGGCAATGTCTGTAAACATTTTTGTTTATCACAGCTTGGCGCAAGCTTGGTCCTGACCCCTCCCAGATAGAAGGTCAGTGAAGGTACAAACATCCTGCAATCCACAGAAACTATCCTACCCGCAGGAATTCTCCAACGGAAAACGTGAGTATCGCTGATTAGAGAAACCTTGAGATAGACTGTTCTGATATTCTCTCTTTGCTGATTTTCATGTACTTGTTTTATCGATTACTCAGAGAATGGCATCCAAATTCCCAGCTGTAATAGCAAATCTGTCTGTTTTTCCACTTGGCTCTGTGTGTTTCACAAAAGCTCCATTCTTTTTGTTTTTTTTAAATTTTATTTTACTTAAAAATATTTTTTAATTTTTAAAAGATTTTAACTTTTAAGATCTATTTTTGTACTATTTTGAAAGATTTTATCTTTTAGTTTTTTAAAAGATGAAAGATTTGTCTCACTCTTTTTTGACATATAATCTTACATTATAATTCCTTTTTAATTTAATTTTATTTTTTCAATGATCCAAGATTCATTGCTTATGCACCACACCCAGTGCTCCATGCAGTACGTGCCCTCCTTAATACCCACCACCAAGTTCACCCTTCCCCCCACCCCCTCCCTTCCAAAACCTCAGTTTGTTTCTCAGAGTCCACAGTCTCTCATGCTTTGTCTCCCCCTCCGATTTCTCCCAATTCACTTTTCCCTTCCTTCTTCTAATGTCCTCCATGTTATTCCTTATGCTCCACAAGTAAGTGAAACCATGTGATAATTGACTTTCTCTGCTTGGCTTATTTCACTTAACATCATCTCCTCCAGTCCTGTCCATGTTGATACAAAAGTTGGGTATTCATCCTTTCTGATGGTTGAGTAATATTCCATTATATATATGGACCATATCTTCTTTATCCATTCATCTATTGAAGGGCATGTCGGCTCTTTCCACAGTTTGGCTATTGTGGACATTGCTGCTA
Source organism: Spilogale gracilis (assembly GCA_004023965.1). NCBI lineage: Eukaryota > Metazoa > Chordata > Mammalia > Carnivora > Mephitidae > Spilogale > Spilogale gracilis. The sequence goes on along the minus strand of PITA01001489.1, from coordinate 146,293 downwards.
TGAACACTGGGGTACATATGGCCCTTCTTGTCACTACATCTGTATCTTTGGGGTAAATGCCCAGTAGTGCAATTGCAGGGTCATCGGGCAGCGTGATTTTTAATTTTTTGAAGAATCTCCACACTGTTTTCCAAAACGGCTATACCGACTTGCATTCCCACCAACAGTGTAAGAGAGTTCCCCTTTCTCCACATTCTCTCCAACACTTGTTAAGTTTCCTGTCCTGTTAATTTTGGCCATTCTAACTGGTGTAAGGTGGTATCTCAATGTGGTTTTGATTTGAATTTCCCTGATGGCTAATGATGATGAACATTTTTTCATGTGTCTGTTAACCATTTATATATCTTCTTTGAAGAAATGGGCATGTCTTCTGCCCATTTTTTGACGTGACCACCTGTTTTTTGGGTGTTGAGTTTTGAGGAGTTCTTTATAGATCTTGGATACCAACCCTTTATCTGCAGTGTCATTTGTGAATATCTTCTCCCATTCCGTGGGTTGTCTCTTTGTTGACTGCTTCCTTTAGGGGGAGGGGCAAGGTGGCAGAGAAGTAGGACACCCTGTTTCAACTGGTCCCCTGAGGTGAGCTAAATATCTACCAGTACACTTTGTCTCACTCTTTATAAAAGAGTGAGAGGAAGAGGGAGTAGCAGGCTCCCCACTGAGTGGGAAGCTCAATGAAGGGCTCAATCCCAGGACCTGGGGATCAGGACCTGAGCTAAAGGCCACGCAGGCACGCCTCACAAACTATATTCTTTTTTTTTAATTTAAAGATTATATTTATTTGACAGAGAGAAACACAGCCAGAGAGGGAACACAAGCAGGGGGAGTGAGAGAGGGAGAAGCAGGCTTCCTGCTGAGCAGGGAGCCCGATGTGGGATTCGATCCCAGGTGTCTGGGATCATGACCTGAGCCAAAGGCAGTCGCTTAACCAACTGAGCCACCCAGGCGCCCCACAAAACTATATTCTTAAATGCATACTGAATATGTGTTCTTAAGAAATGGACACTTCTATCATTATAAAATGTCTGTCTTCTTCTCTCTATCCCCAACCAACCACCTTTCCCTACATTTATGTGACAACAACCGCTTTCCTAGGCTTACTGTTTGGGTGGTATACCCTGTCCTACCCTTTAATTGTCAAAGAATCATGGGAGCAGAGAGCACATCAGTGGCTGCGAAGACTAGGAGTGAGCAAGGAGAGAATGACAGTTAAGCATCAGCAGGAGGTAATTCCAGACACTGATGGGAATGTTCTGCCTCTGAACTGTAGTGATGGTTACATAACTATATGGGTCTATTTCAGTGAACTGAACACCCACAAGACTAAATATTACTATGAGTAATAAAGCATAGTTTAAATAAAGGCAATATGGAAAAAAGTTTTTAAAAAAGCATTTTATCAGTGTGCGCCTGGGTGGCTCAGTTGGTTAAGCAGATGCGTTTGGCTCAGCTCATGATCCCAGGGTCCTGAGATTGGGCCCTGCATCGGGGTCCCTGCTCCATGGACAGCCTGCTTCTCCTACTGCCTTCTGCTCTGCCTACTTGTGTTCTCTCTCTATCTTTCTGTCAAATAAGTAAATAAAATCTTTTAAAAACTTTTTATAAAATGCCCGTTAAAAAAAAATTGGACCAGAGGGTCAAGACATAGTAAGAATCTTAGATAAATATATTAAAATATCTCAGGAGGAAGGGGTACATGGGTGGCTCAGTCAGTTAAGTGTCTGACTCTTGATTTCAGCTCAGGTCATGATCTCGGGGTCATGAGATGGGGGTCCCACTTGGGGCTCACATTCAGGGTAGAGTCCACTTGAGATTCTCTCTCTCCCCCTTCCCCTGCCCCTCCCCCTGCATGTGTTCATTGTCGATCTCTCTATCAAAAAAAAAAAAATCTGAGGAGGAAGGTTTGCTTTTTTCTTCATCTTAAATACTAAACTTTTAAAATCCATTTCTTTGTGCTATTTTATAGTGGTTGCTCTGGGGATTAAAAGACATAAATAGACATCTATGACACATGATGGTTGACCTTCAGATAACATTGCAGAACTTTTAGTGTAATGTAAGAACTTTCTAAGAGTCTGACCGCACTGAGAACACCTTCCACCTTTATGTTTTTGATGTCACATTGGTTTTTGAATTTCTAACCCATGATATTTAAAACTCGTGTTACATTGTTATTCTTGTTGCTTTTAAGAGCTAATTGCTTTTTGTGTGCACTGGTGTGTACCCATGTGCACATAGAGACATATACAAATAATTTTTTTTTAAAAAGACACTTTGTATTTATCCACAGTTTTGCTTTTCTTATGTTCCTTATTCCTACTGGTAGATCTGAGTTTCCTCCTGGCATCTTTTACCTTCAAGCTAAAAAATTTTTTCACTATTACTTAACAGTGAAAATCTACTGGATATAAATTATCTCAGGTTTTACCTGTTTGAAATAATCTTTGTTTTGCCTCTGCTTATAAAGACTATTTTGATGAATATGCTAATGCAAATTGGCAGGGTTTTTTCTCCTTTCTCACTTTAAAACTATTAGTCAACTAATAAAAATAAATAAAAATAGTACTCCACGTATTTTTAAAGCACACAATCCTGCATTGCTAACCATTGGTACTATGTTGTACAGTGTATCCCACTCACAAATGAAACAAACACGAACAAACCAACAAGAAAGGAAACCACCACCAAAACTATGCACAGAAGGACATTTTGGGACATGATGGATGTATTTAGTGCCTCGTTTGCGCTGGGGTATCCCAGGTGTATTCATAGGTTCAAACTCATCATGGTGTAAACATTAAAAGGGTGTGAATTTTGTGTATCACTTATACTTCAATAAAGCTAAAAAAGAAAAAGATGCTCTGGAGGACAGATCAGGAAAATAATTCACTATTCCACTGTCTTCTGGTTTCTATGTTTCTAATGAGAAATCTGCACTGTTTTGTGTCTCTGTTCCCTTATACAGAGGTTTTCTATGTTTCTAATGGGAAATCTGCACTGTTTTGTGTCTCTGTTCCCTTATATATGTTTTCCCCCCACTCTGGCTTATTTTAATATTTTCTCTTTCTAATTCATTTTCAGCATTTTGACTATAATGGGCCCAAGTGGGTTTTTCCGTGTACTTAATCCTGTTTGGAGTTATCTTGATTTTGTGAGTGGAGAGCTTTCAGCATTTCTACAAATCCTCAGCCACTGTCTCTTCAAACACCTGTGAGTTCTGCGGGCTCTGCCCTTCTGCCGCCCCAGTGACACCCACGGCTGACCGCTGGCTGCTGCTCCCGGGAGGGGCTCTGGGCCTTTTTGCCCTATCCTTTTTTTTTCCTCCATGTGTTTAGGCTTGATTCTTGCCCTTCAGCCTTGTGTGTTCACATTTATGCCTCCTATCTTCTGCTGTGTTTCTGTGAAGCCCTTTCAGTGGATTTTCCACTTCTGATATCATATTTTTCATTTCCAGTATTTCAATGAAGTCTTTCTTATAGTTTCTGCCTCTCCATTAAAATTTCCCAATTGTCCACATATTATACCATTTTTACTCTTTTCAGCCCTTTGGAATATTGTTCATACTTATTTCATACATTATTTTATACTTAATATATACTTATTACATTCTCTGTCTTATAATTTTGAGAGCCCAGCATCTGGGCTGTCTCTGGCTCTGTTTCTAGTGATTGTTCCCTCTCTTGCCCATGGGTCACAGTTTCTTGCTTCTCAGTATGTTTTATGATTTATTATTCTGTGCCAAACATTGTGTATGAAAGAATGGTAGAGATTTAACTAAATAACATATACCTACAGATAATAGCATACTCCTCCTGACAGGGTACCAGTGTGGGGGCGGGAGGAATGCCTAGTTGACTTAATCTGTATTTAAACTGGGATTTCTTTTTTTTGCACTTTCCATAATAGGCCTCTATTATTTTTAAAGAGGCAAGACGACATTTCCTTGGGATATAAATACTGAAAAAACTGGATATCTCTTTATGCTGCCAGATTTTTTTTACTGTTAAGTCTCTCTCACTTTGTGTGTGTGTGTGTGTGTGTGTGTGTGTGTGTCCTCAGATACCAGCTTCTGTGATCCCTGGGAGTAATTTTCTGCCTCCAGTCCTGCCCCTGGATTTCTAGACCTCAGAGGACCTCCCTCTGGCTTGCTAGCCTGACTTCAGCCCCCATGGTGCCCAGCAGTTAGAGCACTAAGCTAAGGCTTGGGGGACCTCAGAGGGGCTTTATCTCAGCTCTCTTTTCTTGCATCCTGTCTTTCGAAGTCTGGTGTCCTACCCTCACACTTCAGAAGGTCTCTGCAGTGCACTCTATGAAGGATTAGTAGGACTGCAAGGGATTGCTCTCTGGCCCCTGTCCTGTCACTGTGAGGCAGAGAAAGAGTTGTTACCACCATCGTGGGTTGCTGCACATGCTGGCCATACCACGCTCTGTCCGATGCATCCTTGTACCTCCTCCCCCACCCCACCCTATCACTGAAAGACGTAACTCCTTCTCCACTAAGCTTTATACGTACTCCTAGCCTAGAGACAGTACTTCTTCATATCATCCAATGCTCCTTTTAATGGGGTATCTTGACGTTGCACATCTTAATGATGAGTTTTACTACCTGCCTCTTCTGCACAGTGAGCTCTTTGATGACAGAGACCATCTCTCTTCCTCTCTGTGCCCCCCCCCCATTCCTAGAAGGGTGCAGAGTACAAGCCTCAGGCCCATGGCTGGGGTTTGGTGCAAGATGAAGTTATCCAAGGATGTCCGACCCCCCGATGGATGTATGCCACTGAATCATCCTTCCAAATTGGCTAACAAACTGGTTTTCTTGAAGGTTTATAGTCATATTTAATGCCATATTTTTTATGGAACAAGCAAGAAAGATAACTATTATAATAATGAAGAAGGAAAGCTTGATGGAGTGACATTTAAAAGGCATTGTCAGGAGCCCAGTTCCCCCGGTTAGAGCCTCCTCAGTGGCATTATCAAATTTGTGGTTGTATGACCTCCTTCACTAAAAAGGGCTTTGAAGCTAGTTTGATCCAATGTCTTCATTTTAAGAAAAAGAAGACCAAGGCCTGGAGAGGGTTTTTTTTTTCCCCACAAAGAAATAGAGGAAGTAAGTTTGTAGAAAAGCTATGTGGCACCTGAGATTTTATCCCTCGCCTATAAGAGGATGATTCAAATATTTAGGGTGACAAGCGTCCCCCCTGTACCCACATTCCTGGACATTCCCGCAGCATGTGCACCCCATGTGGGTCACTCTCCTGCTGTCCCCGTGCTCCCCCTCTTCTGTGCATTCCTCCCTGACACCCTGCTGCCTAACCCTCCTCAGAGATCCACAGCCCCCTCCCCGCCCTGGTGCCGGCACACAGGAAGCTGGACCACAGCGTGCTTTTCCATCTGTCTCCCCACTAGAGCACGAGCCTGGGGCCCGGGCTCAGTGTTGGCATTCCAGGACCCTCAATGGTGCGGTCATCTGGAGCCAGGTCTGTATCAGGCCTTGGCCCAGTCACTTTCCTTCCAAGCCCCTACCAGGAAAGGGCCATTAGCCCGTGGCTACAGAGGTAGATGAAGCTACAACTTGTCTGAAGGTCCAACAAATAGAAGTAGAAGATTGCAAGTCTGGTTTTTGATTCTATATCCATTCCTCTTCCAAATCTCTCTTCGGGGTCGGGGATGGGGTGGGTGCCACCATGATGCACCGTGTTTATATGTATAGACACTGACATACAGCCATGAGTCACAGGTCAAAATTGCTCCCTGAGCATCTATGTATACATACACAGATATTCTGTGCATCTTTGAATGAGGCTATGAATGCATATCCCTGTGTCATAAACACAGGTACGTTTATGATATTTCAACAATCATTTATTTATGTATCTGACATACTACATTATATAATCCAGATATATGTGAAAAATATACACACACATATTCCACAAATTAAATATCAGCCCTATTTAGAAGCTACAAAGAACTGCATCCTTCTGCTCAGCAGAGAGTGTGTTTACTTACCCATGTCTGTACAGGGCATAGAGCAGAAGTCAGAGACTTGCCACGATCCATCTTGCACTGTCCTCTCTGTCCTTCTAGGCCAAAGTCATGACCATCCCCTACTTCCTGGTCAACAGCTGTTTCCGGACAGGGTTGAGATCATTCCGTCTGACCTTCTCTCCCAGATGTGGAGGCGGTCGGCCTCTGGACCGATTCAGTCCTCAGTTGATTGAATGAGTCCCCTCCCCGCCACATTATGGAGGGCAACCTGCTTCATTCATCTTCCACCAACTTAAATGTAAGTCTCATCCCAAAATGTCCAGAATAGTGGCAGACCACGTATCTGGGAGCCATGGCCCGGGCAAGCTGACACACAGAGTTAACCGTCACAAGCCAAATGTATAATCAAGCCCATCTGCCCACCCTTCGGCCCCGCATGTAGCCCCCTCTTGCCACCTGGCCCTTTAGGATTGGTACCAGCGGCCCATTGCAGATCCCGGCTAGGGCCCTGAGAGAGAGAGGAGCTACCCAGTAAGCCACCTATGATGTCAGCCACATGGACCACAGGTGGCCAGCATCCCGGGAGCAGCCACACCAAGTCCAAGCCGGCCAATCGGCTGTGACCCGGGTGGTGGCTGTGCTGCATACACCCCCCTCCGCCTTCAGCATGGCCCCGTGCAATACATGTCCCTGAGGGAGGCAGGTGCAAGCCAACTCCCAGTCCTGGGGACCACGGAAAGCAGGCCATGTTGCAGACACTCAGAAAGAGAGTAACAGCCAACTCAAGGACATGGGCTCATGCTTCACCTCCTCTTGTTAAAACAGTGTGTCCTTGGGGCAGCCGAGCATCTCAGTCGGTTAAGTGTCTGCCTCCAGCTCAGGTCATGGTCCTGGAGTCCTGGGATCCAGCCCCGCATCCGGCTCCCCGCTCACCGGGGAGCCTGCTCCTCCCTCTCCCTTCCTGCCACTCCCCCGGCTCGTGTGCGCTTTCCCTCTGTCAAAGAAATAAATAAGATCTTTGAAAAAAGCAAAAACACATAAATAAAACAGCGTGCCCATCCCAGGAGTCCTGAGTTGTATGCAGAGGCCGCTCACCAGCCTGGCCGCCCTGGGACCCGCGGGAGCCCTGAGCTCGGGCAGGACTCAGCATCCGAACCCAGGCCCAGGCGGGAGAGAGCAGGACTCCTGCAGGAGCAGAGAGGGGGAGGAGGATCCGCGGGGCTTGGGTAGGTGCAGGTTTGGGCCTCCCCAATGTGTCAGGTTAACCTCCCTCCCTCCCTGCACAACCCATTCCCTGTCAATGTTCTTCCCTGTGTTGGTGTCCAAGACCACACATGGCTGTCGTCCCCAGATGACATCCTAGGCTGGGTCAGAAAGGGGCCATGGCCCCTGGCGGGGATCATTTCCCCCGCAGCCCACCAGAGGGACCATTCTTAAATGGTCCAGAAGGGCCAGAAAGGCCCCTCTTCCCGTGCGCTCAACCTGCAGATCATCTCTCTCTGCCCCCCTGCCCTGTCCCCTCCAGTGAGTCTGCATGGAGAGGTCCATTGGGCGACAGGAGACATGGGGGGCCTGTTCCCGGCCTGAGGCTAGAGCCACATCCTTTCATCCCTCTCAGGGCCCCCCCGACATTCCCTGGGCAGCTCACACAGCCAGAGGAACATCGCCCCTTGGGAAGTGGGAGGCATCAGAGTCAGCTCTGCTGAGGACCCACCATGTCTCCCCGGGGACTGCACTTTCAGCAACTCCAGCCCTCAGGGGCGGAGCCACTGTCACCTGGCGCCTCCCCCCGCCCCCCCACTGCGGCCATGCGGATGCCCTGGCTTACTGGTGCTGAACAGCACCTCAGCTGACTCTAGTCTAAGTTTTATGGAAAACAACCTAAGCCTTCGGGTTGAGTCAGTTGCCCTGGGCCATACAGCTAAGGAGGGGGCGCTGGAGTCCAGGTGAGGCTTGTCGGATGCCAGGTGGGGAAACTGAGATCATGACCCGAGCTGAAACCAGAGTCACCCGCTCAGCTGACCGAGCCACCCGAGGGCCTGAGCCCCATACTGATGTGGAGGGGGTGCCAACCTCCCGCACTTTCCTGTTTGACATAGGGACTCTGGCTCAAGGCAATGATCTCAGTGAATCCCTGCCACGGTCTGGCCTAGAGCTGGGAGCGTAGAGCTCGGGCCACGGAGCGCACATCCACGCGGCAGGGCCCCGGGTCTGAGAGCCAGAGAGGAGGTGGGGTTTCTTCCCTAGGCAATGGGTAAGTAACCAAATGACCCTGAACATTTTTCTAAATGCACCTCTTGGGTTCCTTTAATAGTCCCCTCTAAAAGAAGTGAGGGGTGAGCCCGGTCAGTAATGCCCCACCTCGAGGATCAGGAGACACTGATGAATGGCTGGGTGTGGGGGGGACACACTGATTTTTCCCTGGAGGAGGAGGCGGCAGGCTTGGGAGAAGCAGAGCTCGGTTTCAGGAGAGGGGCCCGGAGACCTCGGAGGGGTGGTAGGGCTCGGGCTTGGGGGTGAGCTGGGTCTGGACACTGTCAGGCTGACATGGGAACGGGATGTGGGCAGGAAAGCCCTCTTGGCCCTTGGGGCTTTTTGTCCCCACCCTGCTGGCTTCCATGGAAGGTTAATGACCACCTGCTCTGGCAACCCTCAGATGGGGCACCCACACCGGCGCCCCCACCCCAGAACAGCTGCGCGCACAGCTCCTAACCCCTGCCTCCTTTTCTCCTGGCTACAAAGCCCAGGATCCCCCCAGCAAGCATGAAGAGGAGCCCCCAGCCTGCTCCCCTGCCTGGACGGCCCAGACTCCCGCCCACAGCATCAGGCTCCCAGAGTCCCCAAGCTGTGCTCTTCGAAGTCCTGCTGGCAGGGTCACAGCAGCCTGGGCTGTTCCAGAATGTATTCATGGTGCTGTGAGTTCCCACCCCAAGAGCCTGGTGGTGGGTATTAAGGAGGGCACGTATTGCATGGAGCACAGGGTGTGGGCATAAACAATGAATCTTGGAACATTGAATAAAATAAAATAAAATAAAATATTTTTAAAAAAGAATGTTGAAATTTGTTTAACTTGGTACTTCCCAAATCATCATGCTGTTTGTTTTCTTGTCCTCCCTCCTCCTCATGTGTCCCTCTCCCCTCTTCCTCCACATCTTCCCCCTCCCCCCAACTCCACCCCTGTCTCACCCCCTCTTCCACTTGCTCCTCCTCCTCCCCTTCTACCACCCTCTTCTCCACTCCTGCCTCTCCCTTCTTCTTCCTCTTCCTCCTGTTCTCTCCTTGTTTCCCTCCACCCTCTCCCTCCCCCTCCACTTCCTTCTCTCCTTCTCCTTCTCCTTCTCTTTCTCTTCCTCCCCACCAACTTTTTCATGAAGCATTTACTTATAGCTCATAGAAGCCAGTTTAGAAGTATTCCCTAGAGCCAGTCCTAAGAGAGACGAAACTGCTCTACTGGTGACACTCTCACTTGGAGAAGGATCTGGAAACCAGCTGCCCCCTCCTGCTTGGTATCTGGGTCCTATATGGTGGGGGGCTTTGGACATCTGCATCTAAAAATCCATGGTCGGGGAGCCTGGGTGGCTCAGTTGGTTAAGCGACTGCCTTTGGCTCAGGTGATGATCCCAGACACCTGGGATCGAGTCCCACATCGGGCTCCCTGCTCCGCGGGAAGCCTGCTTCTCCCTCTCTCACTCCCCCTGCTTGTATTTCCTCTTTGGCTGTGTTTCTCTCTGTCAAATAAATAAAATCTTAAAAAAAAAAAATCCATGGTCTACAACTTCCATCTTGTTGAGAAATTACATTTCTGCCTCAGTTTCCTGTTTAGTACTTGGCTCCTGTCTAGGACTGTAGGTCAGCTCGGGAACCCAGAGTGCTCGCCTGGGATCCTGCAAGTGGGGCAGTTCCCCTGGAACCCCAACACCTCTCTGATCCTGCTCCAGACCACATATTTGGAACCATGCCCTGCCCTGTCTGACTCTAATTCCTACAGCCCATGGGCCCACCTGGGAAGATGCTCTTGCTTGTAATAATTATTAAAACAGGGGTTGTACTATGTGCCTGATAGCTTACATATATCATTTAATTTAATTCAATCCTTATAACAACAGTGAGTGTCTCCCAGAGGAGGACACTGAGACTTAGAGAGATCTCGCCCCTGTGCCCGAACTCTCAGGATGGCCCCTTACAGACGCTTCAGTGCCCCATTGCACACGAGGAGGAAGATGAGTCTCCTAGTGGGCAAGCCCCTTGCTTAAGTTCTCCCAGAAGAAGATAGGTACGTGTGTCCCCGTTCTATCCCCCTGCATGGAGGGTTCTGATCCAGGCAGAACTGGACAGAGCTTCCTCCAGGGAAGTGGAGGTGATGGTAGCCACAGGTGGAGGCATATTCTCTGAGTGGGAAACTGTGCACTCACCCATCCCAGCTCAGAAGGGCCTCTGGGATGAGTAACTTTATGTATCCACCTGACTGGGCCATGAGATCCCAGGTTCCTAGTTAAATACCATTCTGGATAGGTCTTCAAAGATGTTTCTAGAAAAGATTAACATTTGAGCCAGTGAACTAATATGTCTAGTGTGGATGAGATCATCCAACCCACTGAAGGCCTCATTAGAACAAAAAGGCAGAGGAGGGAATAATTCTCCCTCTGCCTGACTCCTTGAGCTGGAGCATTGGTCTGCTCTTGCCCTCTGACCGGAACCACACCTGGTTTCCTCTGTTGGTCTCCAACTTCAGACAACAGATCATGAGACTTCTCAGTCCCCATGACTGATGAGTGTTCCAGATAGGTTGATAGATAAAGGGATAGGGAGACTGATGAGAGATAATGATAGATAGACAGATGATAGATGATACACAGATAGTAGATAGATAGACAGATAGATAGATAGATGATAGATAGACAGATAGATGATAGATAGACATAGATAGATACATGATAGATAGATAGATAGATAGATAGACAGATAGATGATAGATAGACATAGATAGGTACATGATAGATAGATAGATAGATAGATAATAGATGATAGATAGACATAGATAGATACATGATAGATAGATAGATAGACAGATAGATGATAGATAGACATAGATAGATACATGATAGATAGATAGATAGATAGATAGATAGATAGATAGATAGATAGATACAGATCAAATAGATATTTTTATTGGTCCTGCTTCTCTGGAGGACCTTGATTAAATACAGCCTCATACCTGGTATGGTTGTGCTGTCATGATCTTGAAATATTTAGAGATTTTATCATGGAACATGCATTTTGTAAGTGAATTATCACAGGACAACACAGCAAGCTGTCAAGGCAGAAGGTCTGCACAATGCTCCCCACCCCACCCACCCCTGATCTTCACTACTCCACAAGCACAGAACGTCAGGGGACCCCAGAACTCCTGGAGCTCAAGGAGACTCACAGGGAGCCCAAGGAAGTGTGTTACACCTGTGACTGGGTAAGGGGGTGAGTCGACACAGAACCTGCTTCAAACACAAAAGAGAGGTCCTGGAATGCTAAGAGTGAACAGCCAAAGCACCCTACATTATCCTTTCCTACTCCTGAGACTCTCCTGTTGGGATCAAGCACGTATGTTGAACATGATGGAAGGTGAGATGAAGAACAGGTGGGTGAACCATATTTCCTTCTCCCTGCTGTCTTCTCTTGTCAGTGAGGAGGAGGGAGAGGGTACTGTGAATATGCCCATATCGAAACATGAAATAAAACCAGTCGGGTTACTTTTGGTAGCATTCCTATTATCTGGTAGGATCCAAATACATATGCCTGTAACAAGCTACAAAATATGAATTGTATAATTTCTGTAGTTCTACATCTGAGTTAAATGTGCTTACATTTGCATTGAAAACTGGCCTCCAATACAAAGATGGCTGGTAAAATGCATGCCAGCAATGTAAAATTTTATTCTCCTTTACTTAGAATGGCATTCAATATCAGAGAAAAAGCCACCGTGATAACTGGAGAGAGAGATCTTGGAAAAAAACAAAAACAAAAACAAACAAACAAACAAAAACCCATAAAAGCCCCAAAACTAGATTTCAGTACTTTTGACAGCACTTTTTTTACAAAAGGCACCCTGTATTTCCATTTTGCTCTAGATCCTACATGTTACGTAGCTAATCAAGAACAGAACATTTTAAAAGTGGAAGGAAGACCTGGGGGGATTGGACTCTATTTCTCATTCTACAGATGTGGAAAGGAGGCCAGAGCAGGGAGCAGGTGTGAAATCAGGAGTGTTGTTCCTGCCCCCTGCCTCCCCCCATCCTCACAGGTGCCCCACACAGCCCTGCCTGCTCCCAGGCTTCAGGGAGCTCACAAGCCGCCCAGGGCACGGGCTTTTCTCAAAAACTGCCAAGAGTCCAGGCCCCTGGGATTCTTAAACAGCCTGTTCTGAGGGCAGAAGCTGTCTAAGTGCTTTCTGAGAAAGTCCCAGGAACCCTGCCCCCTTCCCCCACAAAGTCTTTAGCCATGTGAACTCCCCTGCTGTGAGGCCCGTGGCCCACCAAAAAAAACCCATTATGACTGACACAATGCATGAATGTCCCAGTCGGCCTGGAATCCCAGCCAGGAATCCCGGCCTTATTCACTGAATTGTATCTGGACACAGAAGGGCGCCTATAGGTATGGAGAAAAGGGAGGGGACGTCTTGCCTCGGGCATGGAAGGCAATTTCCACCCTGTGGTTGTGGGGCCTTCACTTTCCCACTGCTCCTCCCCTCCAGTTCTGGCCTCATCCTACTGGCTTTGAATCTGAAGGTCATTTCCAAGGTTGACCTGTTTGCAACATCTTGGATCAGTGAAAAAGAAAGGTGCTATGCTGGGAAGAGGACAGGACAGCACTAACAGAAGGCTGGCTGGGCATTGGGGGTGGGGCCACCAGGAGCTGGGAGGGCAGCAGGCCCAGGAAGTGTTCCCGTGGTCTGGGTTTGGGATCCCTGAAGCCAACCTTGCTTTAGAAAAGACACTCCTGACCCTCTTTATCTCCCAGATTAGAAGGGTTTCATTGCTCTGCCCCTAACTGGATGTGCTCATTGCTCCCTAAACTTCCCCTCTCCTTGCTTCTCCCATCTGGTGGCTCCTGCTCCTGGCTGGGGCATGTCCGGCTGGCTGGGCCTTTGTCCCTGCAGCTCTCCTCTCCCTTCCCTGGGCCCCGACCTCCACGGGCAGTCCCACCTCAGCCCAAGCCCTCAGTCGGTTCCTAACTTGAGACAGGAGGGATTTCAGCGTCAGCTAACCATAGTGTGGGCCCCCATGCAGCGGCTCTGGAGCTGACACGGACCCCAGCGCCAGCCAGTGTCCCCTAGTCTGCCCCCCACACCCTTCTTTTTCCTAGAGTGAAACTCCATCCTTTCTATGTGTACCGGCCTCCGATGTATAAAAGAACTCGAAATCCAGAGATCCAGGCTCAAATTCTAACCCCCTGCTCAACGGAGGAAGAGCTTGGGTGAGTGGCCTAACCTCTCTGAGCTCCTCTCCAGGTGGTTGTGGGGTTTAAGCGAATCAGACCTTCTAAATTAGAATTATGGGGGCTGGAGGTTTTGAATCGCTTTTAAAATTTCCCCGGTGATTCTGCAGACCAGATAGATTCTGGAACCACTAATAAAGAGAAGCACAAACAAATAGCAAAGAAGCTCAAAGGAGGGTCGGGGTGGGCGGGGATAATCCTTATGGTTAGATTTTGGGGTCTCATGAGGCTTCCTTTGCAAAATCATAAGTTGTCCAGGAAGAACAGCCTTTTGATCCTCGGTGAGCCACTCGGGAGAGAAGTGGAGAAGAAACTCCGGAGGGCACACACAGTGACACACAGGGAGGCAGCCTGAGCGAGGTTCTAGGCCCACAGCTCAGAGAAGGAAGGCGTGCTGGCCCTTCTCTCTGTTACCCAGGAGTCTGCGCCCTGGGTCCCAGTGTCAGCTGCTACTTCCTAGCCCGTGACCTTGGGCTGGCCCTTCTCTTCCCAGCATCAGCTTCTGCGCCTAGAAAGGTGAAGACAAACCGATACGTGTTTCCTCCAAGTGTGGTTGATCCAAGGAATCGTGTATGGAAATCATGCAGGGACCTTGCCACAGAGCAGAGGATAGGACCAGACCTCCCAGCCAGAATCTCTGGGGGCTCTCAGCCAAGTCTGCAGTCCATTAACATTAGAATACAAGTCGCCAACAATCACTAAGGCCTTTTGTAGCTCTGATGTTCCAGAAAAATGTTCTCCAAAACCCACCCCGTTAGTGAAAAAGAACATGGAGCGTATATCTTACTAGTATATTTGGTTTTATAAAGTATATGTGTGTCTCTGATTACTAAGGTGTTTTGAATGTCATAAGACATAACCACAAATAACATTTTTAAAGTCACTGTAAAAATAAACATCTCTGAAGTTTCTATAAGGAATTGAAGACTTTCTATAAATCTACAGTGATCAAAACAGTGTGGTATTGAGGGGGAAGGACAAATAGATCAGTGGAGCTGCCCAGAAAAAGACCCACAGTTGCAGAGACGATACAGAGGATCAGTCATCATGCTGGAACAGCTGGCCAAAAAATGAATCTTGACATAGGACTTACACCCTTTACAGAAAGTAACTCAGCATGGATGATCAGCTAAATATATACCTCAAATCATAAAATTCCCAGAAGGGAACACAAGAGAAAACCTAAAGGACCCTGAGCATGGTGATGCCATTTTAGACACAACCCCAAAGACGTGATCTAGGAAAGGAATCGTTGATAAGCTGGACTTTATTAAAATTAAAAAACTTCTATTTTGCAAAGAACATTATCAAGAGAATGAGGAGACATGCCACAAGTTGGAGGAAATATTTCCAAACGACATATCTGATCTGTATCAGACTGTGATCGAAAATACACCGAGAACTCTTACATCTCAACAATAAGAAAACAAACAATTGATTTAAAAATTGGCTAAAGACCTGTGGCACCTGGGTAGCTCAGTGGGTTAAGATCTGATTCTTGGTTTGGGCTCAGGTTGTGATCTCGGGATCATGAGATTGAGCCCCGAGTCAAGCTCTGCACTCAGCCTGGAGTCTGCTTGAGACCTTGAGACTCTCTCCTCTGTTTCCCCCTCTCACCGCCCCAGTGCTCGCTCTCTCTCAAATAAATAAATAAATCTTTTTAAAAAATTGGCTAATGATGTTCTCAGGTACCTCACTGGAGAAGAGGCATAAGCAGCAAGTAAGCACATCCAAAGACGTAGCCTATCATAAGTCATCAGGGAAATTCCAATTAAAACAATAAGCTACCACTACACACCTATGAGAATGGCCAAAATCCAAAATGCTGACACCACCAAATGCTGGTAAGGTTGCAGAGCAAAGGGAACTCTCAGACGTTGCTGGTGAGGTTGCAGAATGGTGCAGCCACTTTGGAAGACGGCTTTTGGCAGGTTCTCCCAAAACGAAACATACGCCTACCCTACAATCCAATTATACACCTCGGTATTTACCCAAAGGAGTTGGCTGTTTGTATCTACATAAACACCTACACATGGATGTTTCTAGTACCTTTATTCATTATTGCTAATATTTAGAAGCAAACAAGATGTCCTTTGGTAGGTGAGGGGATAAATATACCGTGTACGTCTGGACAATGGGATATTGTTGAGTGCTAAAAACAAATGCACTGTCAAACCATGAAAAGACATGGAGGAGCCCTAAATGCATACTACTAGGTGAAAGAAGCCAGTCTGAAAAGACTACGTACTGCGTGATTCCAACTATATGACATTCTGGAGACAGTGAAAAGACCCATCGTTGCCAGGGGTATAGGGAGAGATGACTCGATGGAGCACAGAGGATTTTTAGGGCACTGGAAATACTCTGTGTGAGATTATAATGATGGGTGCATGTCATTGTGCATCCAAACCACAGGGTATCTGACACCGTGAGCCCTGATGTAAATTACAGACTTTGGGCCATCGTAGTGTGTCCATGGCAACCCATTAATTGTAACCAGTGCCTCAGTCTGGTGGGAGATGCTGGCCAACAGGAGGCTATGGGCAGGTGTGGGGTAGGGGGTATGTGGGTAATCTTGGGACTTTCCTCTCGAGGTTTCTATGAACCTACAGGTCCTCTAGAACAAGTATCTTAACAATACTTGTTAAGTATTGGAGAGAAAATCAAGCATGATTAAAAATCTACCGTAAGGAAGTAGGTAGCCTCCCCGTCCCCGACTTGACCATGTAAAATATGGAGTCACATAAAAGCAAAGTTAAAGAAAAGCAGTGTTTTAAGTGGTTGGAGTGTCGCAATAAAGCAAGAATAGATTCTGTGCAACCGAATGAGCACAGACAAAGTGAACAGTCGGGAGGTGGGCAGCTTCCTCGGGCGTGCATGCCTGACCCTCCCCCAAGAGGGCAAGAACGCAGGGGCCTCCTGGAGATCAGGAGCTGGGCACTCACAGAGTCGCCTTCTTTGTTAGCAAGGGCTGCCCGCATGGTCTCTCTCTTCCCACAAGCGTCCTCTCGTGTGTTCTCCCTGCTGCATGTACCCGCCGTGCAGAGCGCACTTCTGAGACTGCACGGCTCTCGAAGAGGGTGTGGCTAACTTTTGCGAGCACCTACTAAGTGCTGGCATGTGTGGCTAGCTTCACCCCTACATTGTAGTTACACTTGGCCTACATCCTCGAAATCAGGTTAACAGGAGCCCAGATAAAGGCCCAAGGATGAGGATGGCTATGTTTTCTGAGGCCAGGCTGTCCAGGGAGTGGCAGAACAGGGACTCAAGGTATAGTTTCTAAACTCTCTGCCCTGTGTCCTTCAAGGGGGTGACATTCAGAGGTGAAGGCCTCTGTCTGTAGATGGGGCCCCCTCCCCACCTCTGGGAAACAAAGGGAGGCCCCTCCCAACCCTTTCCTTGTCTGGGTAGCCCGAAGCCTGGGCCGGTCCAGGGTGCGCAGCCCTCCCACCCCCACGTGGTGTCACCCTGTAAATATTTGTGGGAGCCCATTCCACAATCAGCGAAGGTGGGTGAGCGCAGAGCTGAGCCGGGCAAGCGCGCACAGGCAGTTTGTGGACATAATTCACACCGCCAGCAGCAGGCCTGCATGATGGATGCTTGCCGAGCAGATGGGGGAGGATGAGGAATTCCTATAATCGAGACAGAGCGTGTAATTTAGGAAAGTGGATTTGTTTTTCTTGAACAACAGGGAGAGATAACGCCGCTCCAACTCGTCGGGACTGTCTTTGGAAAGCGCAAACACTCATTATTTCTGTGTCCTGTGCTTCTAGCTCTTGCTCCAGAGGCGGCCATCACAGCATGGCAACCACATGCGCCTTCCTTCCTCGCGGGCCTTTTGGCTCTGGTTTCTGCACCCTCCTGGCTGCCCACATGTGGACACAGATCACAAGCTGGGCAGCAGCAAGCACTCCCTCGAGGTGGGGCATTGAGCAAGGCTTAGACCTCTTCGTGCTCCCGTTTTCTCCTCTTTACAGTGGGGGTAACACTATCTTCTGTGCATTCACTCTTTCATTCACATGAAGCCTATTTATGGAGCTCTGATCACCTGTCCTCTGAGCAGTGACAGAGCTGACTTGCAGGCGGGGTCCATCCAACCATCCATGAAAGGAGATGGTGCATACGTCTGACTTCCTTCCTTTTCTCTCTTTCCTAAAATACCAGTTTATAAATCAGCCTCACATCTGCAACGCCCCTGTGGCCTTTACCCTACCCAGGAGAAAATCTGCGTGTCCTCTCTAGGCTCTACAAACTTAAGCTCTCCAAGAAAAATATATCTATCAATTTTTAAATCATCCTTCGACCCCCTGGGCCACTTCTAGGACTGCTCCCAGAAATACAAGCAGGTAAGAACAGAGTGAGAGATACATAGAAAGATGTTTATTGCAGGATGTTGTAACTGAAAACAGAAGCGGACATCATTCTCGATCAGCTGAGGAATTGTGATGGAAGTTGTGGTCCTCGCGTAGAGTAAACCTAGAGACGCTGTCCCTCGAATGCTGTCTGCCTTGTGGTGGGCCCCTAATACTGAGGGGACAGGAGTACTAGCAGATGGAATGCAAGGTGGCCATTCAGGGAATGAGGGGAGCCCAAGGAACGAAGATTGGCGAGTGCCTCAGATACAGTGTTAGGCAAAAAATGATTGAAGCAACAGACTAGGGTGTGTAAAGAGTATGTTCTCATTTTACAGAGTATGATGTATCCGTGCCTGCACCAGGCAAAACATCTTTGAATGAATAGAAAATATAGGGAAGCTACAAGAGAATCTCTTCAATACAGATTTTTGGAGAGAGAAATGGGGAGCCCTGCTTTACTCATCTGTTTTACTTTTCCCATGAAACCACACAGCATGAGCATTCCCCATAGTAAGGAACATAACTCTAGATCATCTTTGGGACAGCTCCCCATCCTTTGTTCAGCTGATCCCCTACTGATGGACATTTTGACCACAGTCACTTTTTCACTTTTTATAAACAGTGCTGATTTGAACACTCTCGGGAACATATCTTTGCTGGTAAATAATACATTCTTGGAAGTATAATTATGGGGAGTACAATTGTTGTCACTTTTATTGCTTTTACTTCCGGTTGTCTTTGATTACTGCATGCCATTTAATTGATCTCAAAGTCAGGGACTATTGACTCAGCCTTTTACTAGTTCTCCGACAGAACAAATTGAACTCTGAAGCTCACTTTCCTCACCAGAAAAATGAACGTATAGTGCTGAGATGCTGCCAACTAAGGAGATAATGGCCAGCAGGGAGGCAAGGAGGTTGTGGGCAGCCACTACCCCCCCCCACACACACACACATAGTGCCTGGGAGTCTTAGGAGGAAAGCTGTTGATGTTGATGTAACTAATTCTGAAGCAGGGAAGCCCAGGGCACGGGGTTGGCACACAGGGCAGGACACTGGCCCAGGAACTGGCTAAGTGGATTTGGCAGGGTCACACCATCAGCAAGCAACACAGTTTCTGATTGAATTATTCTGAATGGAGCAGGAGGGGCCAGATCCAGTAGGAGGAGATTCAAGTTGCCAGGAAATCAGAATTTGATTTCTCAGCAGACGATTGCAACTAATTTTCAGAAATCAGAGAATCTCAGTGCTAAGGGAAACTTTTCAAGTCATTTGCAGGGTGGGCTAGAGAAGAAAGTATAAGTTTTTGGGAGAAGACAGACTGGATTTGAAGTCAGGTGAACAACTGTGGCAAGTTCCTTAACACCTCCAAGTTTCTGTTTGTGGATTGGTGCGACGAGGACATCACTACCTCTGCCATGTGCCATCCATCGGAAGTAGGGTACACAAGTGTCTGAAAGTGTGACTATCACACAAGTACTCACCCAATGGCCATTGCTATTTTACTATTATTATTATTATTCTCTCCTGGAGAATCTAGGGAGTTTCTGGAGGAGACAGTAAGTCAAAGAATGTATTGGCCATGTACCAGCTCTGCCCTGCCCGGGGCCAGGCGCTGTCTCAGCCCTCGAGATGCAGCAATGACAAAATTTCCTGCCTTCTTGGATCTCATTTCTGGCTGGGAAGACAAAGAATAAACATATGCGTATAAAATATGCTGTCATACATGGTCTTTGAAGAACCACCAAACCCAGAAGGGAGCAGAGAGAGGTGTGGGGCTGATTTAGTTTTTTTTAAAATGTTACCTAATTGTGCTAACAGTTAACATGAGAGCTGCCTTCTTGATACATTTTAGGTGTATGTTGTGGTTTGCCTAACTAGAAGCACGTGGATCATGCTAGGGTCTCCCCAGTTCACCAGTGCAGGTGCTGCAATGGTGGGTGACACATTTTACCCCTGTTTTCAAAGCCCATTCTGCATTCTGCCCTCCAGATGTTTATTTCCTTCAGCGTGATAATCTTAAAAATAAAGTGCATTATATCAGCAAAGGTTGATTTATTCAGGAATAACAAAGAATTGTAATGCAGGAGATGCAAGCTAGGGCAAGACCACAGGCAAATCCAGCACACAAAGGAAAGGAAGTTTATTTCACAGAGAGAGAGAAGTTGGCAGGGGCTGCCAACTTTTGAAGGAAGAGTCCACTGGAGAAAAGCAAGACTTCAGGGTGGTGAGGGTTCTTGCTGGCCGAGTTTCCCTGAGGGTGAATTTCTTGTAGGAGAAGCACTGTACATCTTTCCCTGTGGGAAGCCTGTAATTGAAGAGTCTTTCCCTTTGTCTCCTTTTCTGTTGGACCCTATAATTGACACTTCTAGGATAGGATTCCCTGCCCCCTTGCTTCCCCTTCTGGCTCCAGACTCCATTTGGGTGAGCTTTCCTTGTATTGATTTTCTTACAAGGACCAGATCTTACCCCACTCCGCTTTGCATTCCCAATGTCTGATTCTAGTGTGCTCTCAACAAATGTTGAACTAACTGAAAAAATTCAACCCTGTAGTTATGTATGGATGGAAACTCGAGTCCCCCTCCATTCTCCCTCTCCATCGGGGACTTCTTTTACCTGTGGTGACAAGTGGGGGCTGAAGGCCTCCAGACTAGCTGAGGACACCCTCTCTCTGTGATAGAGTGCTCTGCCAACTCACGGGCCTGACTTGTCCTACCCAGCCACACTGCTGCCCAGGGACCCTACAAAGCTCCACCCTGACCATGCCCCTGGCCCCGTGAAGCATGTCAGGGACTCAAGTCCACCCTCCTCTGCGGACCTCTCCACCCCCATCAACCACTTGGTCCTTGGCCATAACTCACCCTCCTGCTACCCCCCAGCCCCAACTCCAAGGTCTTCTCCTTCATAGGGGCAGGGGAGGGGGGTTTCTCCCATTCTTTAGTCTCTGCCTCCTCAGTAGGGGATCTGGAATTTGCTACTCCCCTCATTGTCCGACTCATCCACCTGGGACCTTCACAGCGCTCAGGTCAGTTGGAATGCCCTCCACTTCCCCATGTGCCAGCTTTCTGTCCTTTCCCCTCCAGGATGCACACAGGCAACACGCCTGCGCTCGCCACTCTGAGACAGCTGAACACCATGGGAACAAGCCCCAAGCGAAAGACGACTCCTGTTGGCAGTTACTGTTAAACCATCTGTCTTCGCAGAATGGGGGATGGAGGTGGGGGGCCAGAATGTATTTGCAACACGCAATCCCCACCTAAAACCTAGAACCTGGCCTCCAAAAAGCACCAATGAGCCATCTGACTAGTCTGCCAATATTGACCAATCAGGACAAGGCCCTTCCAACCAATCAGGAGGAGGTATTTTCCCCTTTGCTTCATTAGCATATTTGACCGTAGTAACCTGAGCCGGAACTTTGAAGTGCAGATCTCGGTCTGTTTGGGGAGGCCTCACTCAGCACTATCCCTTGGTTCTGTGCCCCCCCCTTCTGCTGGAGCTGTAACCCCAGTAAAACCTTGCCCGTGCCTTTGACTTCTGGGTTTGGCCTGGTTTCCACCGTTGTTGGCCTGGGAACCCGACTCCCGGTAACAAGCCCGCCTGCGCAGCTGGATGGTGCTGGCGCACACAGGCCACGCAACAGCTGAGAAGTGAGTGTGCCTCTCCCCGCCCTACCTTGACTCTGCTAAGCGGGGCACCTGTCCCAGCCCGCAGCGTCCCACAGCGGGATCTGTTTTCACCAGCGCACCTCCTCTGCTTCCTTTGGAAGCCACCTGACACTGCGGGCACCAAGGGGCGCTCAGGAGCCAGGTGCGGAGTGGATTATTAAGGGACAGCTGGGAAATAATGAGGGAGAGGAAGGAAGCAGCTGGATTGCCGGAGAATTCCCTGGTGTTTTGCCCCCCTCCTCTCTATTAAATGCTGCTAAGCAGGGAACCAGAGATGACCCAGAGTTCCGAAGCCTGTTTGGGAGTGGGGGTAAGGGGATGCAGGAGGTCATCCGGATTAAGACATGCTCTCATCTACTTCAAAATACCCCTCCCTGCACCATTTTTAGGAACAGAGGTTGGAGAGAAAAAGTAGAGGGGCCCCCTGGGCCAACACCTGTTCATTCTCTGCTGCTGGGGGTTGGGAAGCCCCATAAAAGGAAGCAAACGTGCGTGTTCTGTGGTTGAAGAAGAAGAGGCCCTGAAACAAAACTTTATTTGCAACACCGCAGACACAGTCTACTGAAATTGAACGGGTGCTCCCATGAGCAGCACAGGCTTATAAAGGCAGAGCTCCGCAAGGAGTCAAACTATCTGGTACAGGATTGGCTCTTTAGACGACAGGTGTTAGATTATCTCTTTTCTGGTCCAACAAGAAGGATGTCTCCTAGAAGGTGCAACTGACGAAGTCCAGAGACCGTGATGTTTCAGAAATGGATACAGGGGAGGTGCATGGGCCCTGCTTCAATATCCTTCTGACCCTGGCAAGTGAGGAAAGCACTTCAGGCCTTCCAGGTCCTCACCTAATAACAAGCCTGCGGATTCACCCCTCCCCCAGGAAGAGAGAGAGACCCAGCAAACAGGGCCACCAGTAGGCAGAGGCAGGTGGGGGCCCTCCTTGCAGGACAAATGGCAAAGTCACCCCAACCCCTTACCCCTCTAAACTTTCCAAACTGGCCTGCAGCTGCTGCCTGCGGGGGGTGGGAGGGTGGGGGGGCTATTTCAGACCGGGCTGTAAAAGGGACCAAAATATCCGGTGGAGTCTATAACTGGACAGGGAGTTGTCAGTCCCTGACCCGGGCTCCCTCGGGCGGCCTCTTTACTGCCTGGAAGCCAAGCTGCCCCTGCCCCTTCCCGCAGGGGCGCACCCTCCCGCCCGCTGGGCTCCCGCCCCCCAGGGCAAGGACCTGGCCCTCCCGCCGCCGCCGCCCCTCCCGCAGGCCCTCCTCCCAAGCCCGCCCACTGCCGGCTCCTCCCTCCGCGCTCGGAGCTGGGGGCTCTCACCGCCGGGCCGCTTTGCCCCTGGGGGGACGGAGCAGCTTTGTTCTTGGGCAGCAGCTGGGCTGGCTGCCGCCGCTGCCCTTCTCCCGAAGACTCTGTCTCCCCTTTCCTTATTTTTGCGTTTCTCCAGCACTTTCTGTTTTATTTTCTAAGTTCGAAGCCTTACCTTTTTACCGTATTTCTTGAGTTACTGATTTTAAAACTAGCTCTGGCCCCTGGCCTGGGGGAAGCCAGACTTATTACAAGTCTTGTTTGGAGATTGGAATTGCTGCATTTGCGGGGGGAAGATGAGCGGGTTTGCTGGCCGGTGACCCCCACCCCCACCCCCAGGGGGCTGCCTGGGGCTGGCTGCTTCCCAGACTCCGCTTCTCCTGGATCCCCGCCCTGGGCTGGAAGTCAGCCGGTAGCCCTTTGAGCTTCTCCCTTGCCAGGTAAGGCTGGGGTCTCTTCTCTGGAGGCTGCTGGAGGTGATGGGGTTCAGGCTTGGACCCATCTACTCTGGGGGACGACGGAGGAGCCCTGGGTTCATGGAGCAGGGGAGACGGCCCTCTCCAGACTGAGCTGTGTTCTTCTGGGGCTTGAACATCAAGCTTTCTGGGGAGGGACCTTGGTCCTGAGCTGACAGGTCTCTATTTTGCCAACTTCAGAGTAAAAGGAAGCAGTGTCAGTGAGACACTACCTGTCGGATTTTAGGCGAGCAGCTGGGGAAGGCAGTGATGACTGGGGTGTGTTGGACAGCAGCGGCTTCTTTCCAAGTTGCTACTTTTTAAAAGTTGTTGAGGTCTCCCAGCCTCTTTCAACTTTCCAGTAAGAAATTTGGAGTAAAAGCCAGAAAGGTTGGGGAAGGGAAGAAAAAGAGGAACAACAGAGGGGAAAGAACAGTTTACCTTCAGTTTTGCATTGTTTCAGGAACTTTGCCTTTCTGGTCTATATTTAGATCTCTTTCCTTCTGAGCAGTTTATTATCCCTCTCTCAGTGGTTGCAAACCTCAAGGTGGGTACCAGGGGGGAGGTGGTGGTGTTTTGCCCTTTTTTATGCCTGTCCTCCAATGTAGCAGGCCAGAGGTTCCAGTCCCAGGTGATAAAGTTGTAACTTGGATCATACGTGTTACTAGACCATGTGCCCCTATTTCTCCCTACTCCCATGGAGACTCCGAGATGCCCGGGACCAAACTTACCAGGCATCCCCTGAAGAAGGGGCCATCCCATCGGCCAGTCCTGTGTGCTCGGCTGCGTCCCTCTCCCCAGGACTTCATCCCTCTACTGGGTCATCTCCCAAAGCCCACACCAGCACCTCTGTCCCCTCTGTCCTTGCACAGGCCATTGTAGCCCCCAGTCGGTCTTATTGACAGTGTATCCCTCACAAAATCCCGGACAGCCTGTGAGAACGCCTTGGCTTTGGAAGGAATCCTGGGATCCCTTCTAGTTAATTTAGTTAATTGCGCTGTTTCAGGAAAGTCCTAAATTTGAGGGCTCGACTGTGGTCCGAGGCTGCTGAGAGGGGTGGGCTGGCCAGTGAAGGTGATGGAAGGGGTGTGGAGGGGCAGTTCTGGGAGGGCAGGGCTTGTGGAAGGCACACACCATGTCTCAGCACCCTGTGCTTGGTAGCCCTGGGAGGCAGCTCCCCACCCCATCCTAGATTTCATTGTCCCTCTGCTGCTGAGGGGCCGACTGTGACTTTGGGAAATTGTCACTCTGTGGTTGTCAGGTCTCTCATGCCAGGCAAGAGACTGGAAGCAATGAAGGGTTTCTTTTCTGGGGCTGCAGGCGAAGGCAGTTGCCCCATCAGGTGTTTAAAAAAGCTTCTCCGCAGGGGCGCCTGGGTGGCTCAGTTCGTTAAGCAACTGCCTTCCGCTCAGGTCATGATCCCGGAGTCCCCGCATCGGGCTCCCTGGTCAGTGGGAAGCCTGCTTCTCCCTCTCTCAGGCCCTCTGCTTGTGTTCCCTTTCTAGCTGTGTTTCTCTCTGTCAAATAAATAAATAAGATCTTTAAAAAAAAAAAAGCTTCTCCGCATCTCAGAATGGTTCTATAAGCAGCTCGTGGACTGATCCAGCCCAAGATTTTTAATGTTTCATGGGTTGTTTTATCTTTTATTTTATTTATTTTTTTAAGATTTTATTTATTTATCTGACAGAGAGCACAAGTAGGGAGAGCAATAGACAGAGGTAGAGGGAGCCTGATGCTGGACTCGATCCCAGGACCCTGAGATCATAACCTGAGCTGAAGGCAGACACTTAATTGACTGAGCCACCCGGGGACCTTACGGGTATTTTAAATTTGATTTCATTACTTGCCAGTAAGCTGTTCAGCAGACTTTATGTACAAATCTTCAACTTTGGTTTTTTTTGAAAAATGAGAAGACAGGACAACGTTTTCGTTGCTGAAGTTCTGAGCTTTAACAAGGGGTGTGCCCTCTCTGCTGGTCTGCGGTTGTCTGTGTGACCAGTGGGGGTCTCCTTGCACCCCGGAATTTGCCGGGTCACACTACATGAGCCGGGTTATCTCCCCGCTCTGATTCCCTTCTAGAGGGATGCAGGTAAGTGGAGACAAAGCAGGATGCCTAGGAACAGAAGCTGTGGCTCACGTGGAAAAAATAATGGCCACCCCAGGAAAGGTCATCTGGTGTGGAGGACAGTAGCTGGGTGGCCGTGGTGGCCTGCAGAAATGTCACATAGGGGACACAGCTGACCTGCTCTTTTTGTTCCCAAAGGGTGGAAGTTGGTGGTCCTAGCAGGGATGTTTTGTTGGACTCTGAATCCTAGTCCAGGAGGGAGAGCTGTGCAGGGACCTAACGGGACCACTCATGGCAGGGGGAGGGGGGCCAGTACTGGAGGTATTTCAAACCGAGCTTGGGTGGCCATTTCAAAGAGCTGGCAGAAGGCTGAGCTGAACTTTGAATACTTGGGCCTTGTGGACATTTAAAATCTTTTCCCAAGTTTGAGATCCTGCACTTCCTGAAGGTTTCCTCTCCAGCCTCAAAATTGGGCTAGTCCCCTCCGGCCTCCTCTCTTCCTTCAGTGCTGCTGCTGAAGAAGGCTAGTGCAGGCTGTGTGTGTGGTCACGAGGGGTCAGGACTGGGGAGCTCAAGGTGGCATTCCTATCTGGGTTTTATCAGCAGAGAAATGGAAGACCAGTGTTTGAACCACTTACCTGAGGACAGGGAGGGAGGAGATGCAGAGTCAGGATTCAAAGCCACTTCTGGGGGATCAAAGTCCATTGTCGTTTCAATAAAGGCCCTTTTCCTCAGGCTGGGAAGACTTCCCCTCAGAAGGGAGCATTGTTAGGGATGTAGGCCTACAAGGAGAATCAGAAAATGAGAAGAGTCCACAGTCATTTTTAGGGTGGGAAAGGTCGCTGAGGATTTCTTTAGCCAACCCACTACTGGAGACTTGGGTACATGTTGTGATGAGCACTGGGTGTTTCTGCCAACTGATGAATCCTTGAACACTACATCAAAAACTAATTATGTGCCATATATTAGATAACTGAACATAATAATAATAAAAAAGAGTTGGGTACATGTTAGGATACATAAGAAATGTAACTGCAAAATCAAGGAAGACCAAGATTGGTAGAAGACGAAAGCGCAATTTCCCCATTGTACAGATGAGGAAACAGAGTCCAGGAAAACGTGAGGGACTACCTGCTTCCTATTTAGAGACAGACGGGTCTCAAAGTCAGGTCTCCGGAGGTGCTGGGACACAGAGGGGTTGGCCCTCTGTCTTCCTGCCCAGGACCTGGCGCTGTGCACACATTTGTGTGTGTGTGTGTGTTAGGCAGGGTCGGTACTGTTTTGTGTTGCTTCTTAAAATTCCTTCAAGTGGGTGAGGTAACCATCCCACGTGCTGGGGCAGTGAGCACCTCTGAGCACACGACGTCCCACATGCTGCTATGGCGTGCTCTGATTATTCCCGAGGAATAGGGTTTCTGGGTCAAAGGAGTTGGGCGTGTTCATGTTTCTGGAAGGTGTCAGGACTGAGCATTCATTCTGAATACCAGGTAGCTAATGACACAAAACAAGGGAAGTCTTGGTAAACACCCAGGGGATGTGAAGAGGTCGGACCTGCCAACGCAGTGCTTGCGACGATGCCAGAGTCCTTCTGTGGCAACGCTGTCTGATGGCTGGGCTCCCTCCTACTGCCCAGACCCAGGCCGGGCGCCTCAGGCAGGACACTCCCAGTTCCTGGACATTGGCTTCTTCTAGTTAATTCTGGCTATGTTCGGGTAGAGACGAGAGTATCATTTTATTTTTTTATAGTTTGCTTTGTTATAAAATATTGGGGGGAAAAAGGAATCGACATCGTCCACCATCTTCTGGTTGGAACTAACTCGAGGGAGAAGCGTCAGCTCTAAGTGCACACTGGCAGATTGGGGACATTGGAGCTGGCCTTCACTGCCTGGTGGCCAAGTTGCTGGGGGACAGTCTGCTCCTGAGTGCATACAGACAAGAAAAAGCAAACTGACCTAAATGATAAAAGAAAGTGTCACTTAAAAATAGAACAATGGCAAACTTGTTTGTGATTATGGATTCAGAGTGTATGCATATGATTTGCCGGATAATGCCTCCTTCTAAGGGCTCTTTCATTTTAAGAAGGTTCTAGGAGCATCCCAGCCACGTTGCCCAATCTCCTTATCTGATGACGGCATCCCATGACTCTCGGGTGCTTGCCCACCTTCCCCTGGTCCACCTCCAGCGGCAGAGGAGTCGTCACTCCCCAGGGCAGGCTCTAATGCCTTATTGGCTATCTAGTGAAATCTTTCTTTTATTGAAATGAGAGTTGTCTTCACCGCTTCCACCTGCCGGTCCTTCTTTCATGTTTTTGGAGGTATTTAGCATAATTTAAATCCCAATTCTGATGACACTTTTTTGAGCTCTGTAAAAACAAAATAATGTGTCCCTGAGCCTATCTGAGATTGAGAGCCAACTGATGCCAGACTATGTGCCTAGCATTCTTGAATCACTTATTGCTGTGACTTCAGCTCTGCTCTTGAGTAAGCTGCCCCAGAATTGGGATCTGTGCCCCTGCGTTAGTGGAAAGCTCACTCCCTTACCCAAAATTCCAGACTGAGTCTATAAAGTGAATGTATGGAATTGACACAAGAAGCAAGTACGCCATTTGGAAGTGCTTTTTACTTTTTTTAAAAATATTTTTCATTAGAATGTTATTATAAAAGTAACCAAAGTGTATTGTTACAAGTGAGGCAGGATTAGCAAAGCCCTGCGTTCCCCCCCTTACCCCTCTCCCCCTTAACCAACAGTAACATTGCGGCAAAGAGCCCTTTACAACATTATATCCAAACAAACACATCAATCAAAATCCAGTGTTTGAACAGTTTGGGAACAATAACAATGAATTCTAGAGCATGTTTATGTAGCCCAATGTCTGGCTCCTAGGACTGGACCCCATTAATAATTGAAAGGTTGAACTGTGCTCTGTTCGGCTTGGTCTAATGCTTGCTGGGAGTCCGCTGGGCGGTGGCACCGTGGTCCCCGCTCACTTTTGGCAAAGCTAATGGTCAGAATGAGGCCCTGGGTGGATTGTTTCTAGGCCTCAGGAGAATCACGTTATGGAAGCCGAACTTTTATCCTTGCTGTCAAGCTGCTGTGGGGAAGTCAGCTCTGGCTTTCCGAGCATCTTCTTCGGCCCCGGCGCCCCATGCTGCCCACGTCTCCGTGTCGTCCGCTCCTCTGACGCATTGTGGGTTTGTCTGTTTCTGCCACTAGGCAATGAATTCCTTGAGATCATGGGTTTTGCATTCTTCATCTATGAACTGCCAGTGTCGACACAATGCTGGGCACAGTGGGAACTCAACAGATCTTTGTGGAATGACATAATTTCAAAACAGTGTTCATCAAGTGCCTGGCACAAAGTAGGTATTGAATTAATGAAACTTAGTTTAGATCACAGTTAAATAAGTGAGTGAAATACAATGTTGGAGAAGTCATAGGGATCCTGAAGCCACCTGGCACAGTGTCCCCCACACGGCTGTGTTGAACAGCGGCCACTCCGACGGAGCCGTCTGACGACCAGGCAGCTCAGGTACCTGCCCGCTGTTGAGCCGTATCGAAGCCCGGGACTGGGTCCATGCTGCTGATGGTAGGTCTGGCTCAGGTCTGAATTTGGCCCTCCTGTTTGCTAGCTGGGTCGTTTCCAGCACCATTTAGAACATCTCTGTGCAGGGGCACCTGGGGGGCTCAGTCAACTGAGCCTCTACGTTTGGTTCAGGTCAGGATCCCAGGGTTCTGGGATTGAGACCCGAGTTGGGCTCCCTGCTCAACGAGGAACCTGCTTCTCCCTTTCCCGCTATAGCTCCCCTGCTTGTTTACTCTCTCTCTCTCAAATAAATAAAATCTTTTTTTTTTTTTTTTTTAATAGTCTCTGTGCAGGAGCCCAGGGAGGGAGCTCTGATAACCTACTGCAAATCAGCCTAGGGGCCTGGGATCTCTGGGGGATGAGCAGGTCTGACATTCTTAGCTCCTCCTAGGTCAATTTTCTACCTTTACAAGGTCCTAGCTGCCCCAGGACTTCCCTTAGCTGTGCTAGCTTGTTCTTAGACTAGGAAAGAGTTTGTGAACCCCCTTGATCACACCTTTACTAAATGATTTAGTAGCTGTGTATCGTATATGTAAAGACAAATATCTCTAATCCCTTACCTCTTTGGTTGGTCATTTAACGCTATCTCTTCCTGGAGGGCCTGGGTGGCTCAGTTGGTTAAGCATCTAACTTTGGCTCAGGTCATGATCTTGGGGTCCTGGGATTGAGCCCTACCTCACGCTCCTCCTGCCCCCTCCCTCTGCTCCTGTTGTCTCTCTCTCTCTCTCTCAAATAAATAAATAAAATCTTTTTTTAAAAATAGCTTTTCCCACAGGGGTCCATCCAGTTATCATTTATCATGCTCTGAATGCTAGATGTGCTTAGGGACTAAAGGATGGGCACAACACAGCCCTGATGCCAGCCCGTTCAGTGTGGTGAGGGTGAGGGCACTCCATGCTGGGGAGGACGGAGGAACACCTCACCCTGCCATCAGCACTTACCAGGCACCCAGTACTCCCACGGTGCAGACATGGGCACTGAGTGTTTCTGTGCCCGTCCTGTGCCCCGTAACTTCTGCAACCGTCCTGGAGCTAGTCATCACCTTATGTAGGAGGAAAGAATCGGAGAGTTTAAGAGACCAGTCTGAGGACAAGATAAGAGCCGATGTCTCTGCTTCCCTGTGCTCCCCGCTGCTCCCTGCTGCTCTCCTCCCTTCTTCTGATCCCCTCCATGTCAGAGTGTGACCTGTCAGGGGTTTCACAGAAGGCTTCCAAGAGCCCAAACATCTACGCTGAGTCTTGGGGAAAGAGAATTCGCCACATCATTTTAAATGACTTGTTCTTCTTTGGGCCATCCTCCTGCAGTGTAGGGTCCAGAGGCACACTCTGCCTTGCTTATCTCCATTTTGGGGACTTGTGTGGCCTTGGGGTGGGGGGATACAGTGTGGCATGAGTGAGCATTTGTGTGGGTGCATGGGTGGGGGAGGGCATGCAGAAACTCCTGACAATGCTGTGAGTGAATGAGGAGGCAAATACACAAGGGGAACAATGAGTGAGTGAGTGAGTGAGTGCATCCACATGGCCACATTTCCATCAGCCATGCCTGGATGGGTTTTCAGGTGAAAAGGAAAGAGGATGGGTTTTTGATGGTCCTTTGCTCAAAGGAAACTTTTAAGAGGCTTTTCTCCTGTCCCTCTTCTTGCAAACTCCCACCAGGGGAATGCCCAGGCTGTGTTTACAAAGCTCTGCTTTGCCGGGTACTAAATGAGGGGAGCCTCTCCCACAGATCCTCTTGATGGGGAGACATTCTGGGGCTTCCCCTCAGCTTGGTCCTGGGGTCTCGGCACTGGGATGCCCAAGGCACGGGCTTCTCTAGGAAAGGAGCTAGAGAACCCCACACTGCGACATCATCGAGCCCTCTGATGGAAAGGAAGTTGATCCGGCAGAGCCTGCACCCCTATGTATCCCTGACCTTCTTCACAATAGGGACGAGGTAGAGTCTGAGGCCGTATCTTGGAAGAACAGAAACACTCTTAATGGCTAGGCCAAGATCATCACTCCTGTGAGAATCTGCAAGCTTGTTCTTTCGCAGGGAGTAGAAAGTTCAAGGTTATTTAAAAAAATTTTTTTTGAAAATATAAAAGAGATCTTCCCATTATTATCTCAGTGAAATACAGAGTTAAATATGGTTCAGACACTCAACCCATTGATTCGTCTGTTTCTGTGACATTGATTCCATGAGGGGCCTGCTGTGTGCCTGTCACCTTCTAGGCACAGAGGAAGAGGGGCCAGAGACACAATCCCTAAGTCTAAGGAGCTTGGTGGAAAAGAGAGGCCAATAAGTAGGTCAGTTTTATTTTATTATTTTAAGGTTTTTTTTTGTTTGTTTGTTTTTTCTTTGTTTTTTTTTTTAAGTAATGTTTATACCCAATGTGGGGCTCAGACTCACAGCCCCTGAGATCAAAGTTCCCATGCTCTGCTGACTGAGCCAGCCAGGCACCCCTAAGTAGGTCAATTTTAATACCACTTATGGGGTACTAAAACTCAGGGGTCTGTGGGAGCCTAAAGAAGACAGTGACACACTTCTTGCCTGGGAAATCAGGGAAGGCTTCCTGGAGGAGAAAGCACATAGGCTCGGTTTTGAAGCCTGAGTAGGAGTCTGTCTGGCAAGGAAGAGAAAACATCACCAAGGTAAATGTCAGAAAAGCAAATACTGGGGTGTTGGAGGAAGAAAGAGAAATCTTTGAGTTTGGAGAATAAGATTCATGAGGTAAGGTGTGGGGGCCATGAACCTGACAAAGGAGAGTGGGGTCAAATTGAGAAGGGCCACAAAGAAAGACTTTAAGATGGGAAATGATAGCAGCAGAGCTGTCTCTAGTCTCTGTGCTGAGGGTGAGCAAGGTCGTAGTCTCAGAGTATGACGCGGGGACTTATCATCTGGTCCAGACGTAGGAGTCTCCTTCTCGGAGGGGAAACTGTCCTCAGAGCTTGTGTGGAGGCTATGCCCTCCAGCGGAGCGGAGATCAGAGACTACAAGGTCTACAAAGTGGGGACACCAAAAACCCGCTTGCTAGAGCCCACAGCGGGGGTGGGGGGCGGCGTGAACCACTCTCCCCTGCGAAAGGGGGCTTGCCAAGTGCCCCGCCCCTCAGCTTCCCCATCTGAAGATGGCTAATGCTCCTCTGGCTCCCTCTTGTTCCCGCACTTTAAACTTAGAAGTGTGTGTGGTGCCTCACACAGTTGTGAGCAGCCTGCTTCTCAGGATGTCTAGACTGGCGTGCATGTGGAAGAGGGACAGCGTGGGGACTGGAGCCTGGGGTCGTGGCTAGTGTCAGGACGGCCCACTCTCAAGGTCGTGAGCCAGGCTATGTGGTTTTTCAGAATCCCTATTGGCAGGAATTCAATACTGAAAAGGAGTTTTTGATGATAACTTCCTTTAATTGAGTGCTTGCGGCTTCTTAATTTTTTCTTTTTATGGCCACCCTTTCAGGGTGCTGAGCTCGGGACTCTAACTCAGCTGGTGAGGAAGAGAGCTTAATGCTGGCTAGTTACAGACGTGGCCCGTGGGACTGGGAGACAGGAGCTGAGATCAGGCAGCGAGGGAGTGGTGGAGGTGGGTGAACTACTGGCCACAGCTCTCCCAAGCACCCAACTGCTCCGCGCATCCCAGGACTTCATCCTTCTCCCCTAGGAAAAGGGGAGCCTTCATAATCAGTGTGGGGGCTGAAGCACTATTTATACCCATTGCTTCATCAGACCAGACGCTGCTCAGAATAAGTTAAACAGAAATATCTTTCTGTGTCCTCAGGACCCTGTAATCTGAGACAGTCTCTTGGGAAATGCCCTGAGACAGTGTATTCAGAGGGGGAAAAGAAAGAAACAAAAGAAGAAAATATTGGGAAGAATTCAGCACCGAAGATGTAAAAGACCTAAGAACAGGGTGTGGCATCCCTGAGATGTTGGAATGAACTAATGGAGCATTGAAGAGCATTTGCATGGGCTGAAGGGAGGGCGGCTTCCTCCCGTGCTGCCCTTTTGGCCCAGGAGGGAGGCAGGGTACAGGATCTGGATGGATTCGGGAAGTCTGCCCTGGTGGGGAGGCTGAACAAGGTCATTCTGGGAAAAGCCTGTCCAAACCCGGTTGGGAATCAGAGCTGAACGGAGGGAAAGCCAAGGCAAGATTTAGGGTAAGGACAATGTTTAAGGAGGCAGGGACGGGGCATAAGGGAGGCTGGGTGAATTCCCCAGAGCAGGGGCGGTCCCAGCTGGTCTGGCTAAGCTCACATCTGATCTGTGATTTGCAAGAGAAGGAACCAGGTGCAAACTGGCTTGAGTTTAAGAAGTGAAGGCATGGAGAGGCGTGCTTTGGGCAGCACGGCTCAGCTCTTGTGCCACTGGGGTTGGGCTCAAGTGTTGAGTCTTACCTTGTTCCCCGCAGTATGCGGCTTTGTTCTCCATCAGGGCCCCCCTGTGTTGTGATGCCTTCAGTGTCTCTAAACTTGGCACGTGTATTAGAAACCTGCCTCTCTCCAGAAACTCCAACAGAGGGTCCAGAGATAGCCCAGCTGGCTCCTGCTTGACCCTTGTCATAGTCCAGCATCCGGGAAGATGTGGAGTCTATGCTGGTCTAGTCTGGTCTCATGCCACCGCACTGGCCAGGCGGGTGGTACCCTCGCCCGTGAACCCCATCAACAGAGCGTGGGAGAAGAGTTTTCAGCAAAAGCAAGAGGTGAATTCTGCTTCCAGAAGGAGGGAGTCTAGAAGGGTTAAAGCAGAGGCGGGACCAGGCAGGAGACGTTCCCTGGGGTGCAAGGACACAGAGGAGGACAGCGAGGAGTGGTTTCAGGGTGCCCAGGTCTATGACCCTTCTCTTCCAACTCCCCTAAAGTCCTTTAGGTTGAGCACCTTTCTGGAGCTGAGGAAACGATTCAGAGTCGATGAACATTTCCTTGTATGTTGTTTACAGCACAAAACTCCAAGCACTGATGTTCTAAGGCCCATAATCGGCCTTGGGTGGTCCTTCTCACTTAGCTCGATTTCCTTCAGGAGGTGGCCAGTAACCCCTGGAGAGGGTGACCCCAAATGTTAATCCAGTCTCTGCCATTCATAAGCACGTAGCCCTGAGCAGTGCCCAGTCAATGAAAGAGGACGGTAACTCTGAGCACACGAGGCTCCTGTGGGGGCCTCCCAGGCGCCGCTGTGCACCTGCTGTGGGGGTGGGGCTCAGTGACTTCCTTGAGTCCGCGTCCAAATCAGTTCTGACTCAGAGTGCCAGCAACCTTGAGGGGACCGGTGGTAGGCGACAGGTTTCCTAGTCACCTGTCAGGCCTGTCAGTTGGGTGCAGGAGGCGGCTAATGCTTAAGAGACCGTCTATGGGCAGCTGAAGCTCCACGGTGTTTGGGAACGAGACACCATAAGTGCCCCATCTTTGCTCTCAACTGTGTCTGATTAGAGCCCACTTTCTTGTCCGGTAACAAACTCTGACCACATCCCATGAATTTCACTTTCAGGGACTACCGAGGCTAGTCTGGTCCGTTTTAGCCCCGAAGTGTAATCCCTGTTCCCGTCCCCACCAGTGGTAACCACTGTCCCCAGGGACCTGGTGATGGTGCTGGGGCTGGTTGGCCTTTTCCCTCTCCCCTTTCTGTCTCCTTACCTACTTCAGCGGCGGCAGGGGCCATCTTGCTGGCTGTCTTAGCTGCCAGTACTCACTGGGCTCCGGGGACCCGTGGGGTGACTCTAACAGCCTCCCCCGCTCAGAGCCCCCAGCTCGGGGGAGCTCTTGTGCTCAGGCTCTCCCTTGCCCTTTGCAGTTCTGCCCAGCAGCGCCTCTGGGGTTGCTGACGGCTGGAGTCTCCTCGTTGGTTGGGCACCAGCCCAGCAACCCAAGCCTGCCTCCCTCCTGGGACCTCACTCACTCATGCCACATGAAATCATGGGAGTGTGCACAGCCCCCTCTCCTCTGCTGACTGCCCACTCACCCATTCTCTTCCCCCTCAGTCACAGAGGGCCGAGCTGACATGCAGTCAGATGACAGAGGGGAGACCCGAGAGGTGGGTCCAAGCTAGCATGTGAAGGTCCATGTTGAGGGGGGGGGCGCTCTGAGCTTTGTCCAGAGGCAGTGAGGGGTTACTGCAGGATTCACCCACGAGGCTACAGATCATATTTGTGCAATAGGGGTCTCATTGGTTTCTTATGAGCATATGCAGACCATGAGGCAGGGGGGTGGCTGAGGGATGGGGTCACTTCCCAGGCTGCTGGTTTCTGGAATCCAGGTATTAAGCGAGCCCTCTTAGCCCTCGCCATACCCCTCTTTCTGAACGTCTGCATCGTTCCCATTACCAGGTCTCTGTTCAGTGTCCCCGCACCAGACACTGTCTGTCTACAAAGTGTACAAACTGTCCTGCCCAAAGCAACACCTGTCACTTCACCCAGGTGTGCTCAGATCAGCTCTTCTCTGGAACCATATTATTGCTTACTGTGTCCTTGTTACATGTTCTCCTCTTTTCTTAGAAAGTAGGCTCCTCGGAGGCAGGGATATTGCTCTACCCAATGATTAGAAAGTGCCTGGCAGGTGGTCTGGGTCGCTGAAAAGACTGGCCGAGTTAATCAGTGGACGACTCTGCCGATCACGTGGAGTAGGGAAGCAGTGAGCATCGGGCTCAGGCGACGGTCGCCTTCCAAGTCCTCTGGGCGCCAACTGAAGGAGTACACGTTGTTTGAAAAACAGACAGAGCTTGAGTTTCATTCACAAATTGTTGCAACTAGGAGAGAAATGACTGGCATCCCGCCTCTTCTTAGGGCAAAAACAAACAGGAAATATTTTTGGATTCTGCTGCATAAAGAGGGAGGGCACATCCGTCACTCTAGTTCCATCTCCTTCAGTCCGATGAGTCCTGTGCTTTAGTGCTTGGCATAGGGCTTACACAGATTCCATTTTCTGTCTTCTTGTTTGTTTTTTTGGTTTTTTTAAGATTTTGTTTATTTGTCAGATAAAGAGAGTGGGAGAGCGAGCACAAGTAGGGGGAGACCGATGTGGGACTTGATCCCAGGACCCCTGGGGTCATGATGTGAGTCGAAGGCAGACACTTCACTGACTGAGCCACCCAGGTGCCCAAGCAGATTCCATTTAAATCTTGCAATGCGCTAATGCGGAGGGCACAGGACTGGACGGATGTTCTTGCTCATTAGCGGGACCAAAGATGGTGGAAGGCTTGGGATCCTTCTTCCCTCCTCTCCTGCCAGGCACCCACATACTCTGCTGTTCTCCCAAGGGCAGAGACCAGTGCTTTCTGCTCCAGTGACACAGACCCTGAATCTGGGCTCACAGTGGCCTGGGATTGAGCCCCAGTTCTGTCAGCCCTTGGCTGTGTAACCCGGGGCACATTCTGTAACTCTCCTGAACTTGAGACCCCTTTGGCGGCTTGTTACGAAGAGAGCGCACGTCGCCAGGGAGAGTAGCACGCTTCGTCTGTGTTTATCTCGCTGT
Source organism: Spilogale gracilis (assembly GCA_004023965.1). NCBI lineage: Eukaryota > Metazoa > Chordata > Mammalia > Carnivora > Mephitidae > Spilogale > Spilogale gracilis. Next base: position 109,955 of record PITA01001489.1, on the reverse strand, counting down.
GTCCCTGTACGGTTGTTCTATGGGTCCCACTCAGTTGAATCAGCTGCCATTCTGTAGGTTTTGACGTGCATTTTCACTGCCTTAAGAGTCCTCTGTGCTCTGCCTCTCTCTCTCCTCCCCACCCCAGCCCCCTGGCAGCTGCAGGGCCCTTTATGGTCTCCACGATTTTGCCTTTTCCAGGATGTCCCAGAGTGGGACTCCTATGGTGTGCAGCCTTTTCAGATTGGCTTCTTTCACTGACTGGTATTTAGGGCCCCTCCATGTCTTGTCATGGCCCAAGAGTGCATTTCTTTTGAGTCCTGAATAATATTTCCTTGTCCAGGTGGCCCATAGTTCATAGATCTGTTCACCTACCGAAGGACATCTTGAATGCTTCCAGGTTTTGGCAATTTTGTGACTATAGCTGCTATACACATCCATGTGCAGGGTTTTTTTTTTTTGCAGACATAAGTTTTCAGCTCCGTTGGGTAGATACCAGGGAGCATGGTTGCTGGACCACACGGGAAGAGCATGTTTCGTTTGTGAGAATCCGCCAGCCGTCCCGCGTGGCGGCGCCATTCTGCGTTCCCGGGAGCCGTGAGCGAGCAGTCCTGCGGCTCGGCATCCTCGCCAGCACCTGGTGTTGTCTGTGTGCGGACCGTGGCTGTTCTCGTCGGGGTGTCGTGGGATACAGTTTGAATTTATGGTTTTCTGATGCCACACGGTATGGAGCGTCTGTCCATGCGGTTACTTGCTGTCTGGGTATCTTCTTTGGTGATGTGCCTGTTAAGAACTAGGTCCATTCTTTAAATCAAGTTGTTTGTTTTCTTATTGTTGAGTTTCAAGAGTGCTTCATATATTTTGAATCACAGTTCTTCATTAGCTGCGTCTTCTGCAAGTATTTTCTCCTCCTCTGTGGCTTGTCTTTCCATTCTCTTGAGGTTTGTTGTCATTGTTGCTTAGTGAGAAGTACCACACCCAGAGCTCTCACTATAGCAGAATACTGGGTCAGAGAGCAGACTAAAAATACAGGGGGGTCTGGTGTGCCTGCTTCGATTACTGGGTGTGACAATGAGAAGGGGGCCACACAGCACGGGAGGGGGAGAGATGGGCTCTTACCCTCAGCCACTGACTTGCAGTCCTTCTGTATACTTCTAGGGATGTCCCTGCCCCAGTTCCTCTTCGGAGCTCTAGACTCAAGTGTCTATCTTTGATTTCTCCATCTGGCTGCCTTCTAGGTGCCTCAGACTCACTCAGTGTGTCTCGCGGGAACTCCTTATCCCTGCCACTGACAGTGACTGGGTCCAGGTGTTCAAACTGGAAATCTGGGCTCCCCTCTTCCACCCCCCACCTGTCGTGCATATCATGGCATCTGCGGTCATCCTAGGGAAGGTAGTCTATGTGTCTAAGAAGGTAGTCTACCTCCCTTCTCATTGGCCTCTCTGCTCTGTCCACCCCTCTCCTCAGGTAAATCTGCACCCATGCATGAGACTGGTCTCAGAAGGTCTCAAGGAAGTCTTACCCCTTTCTCTGGGTCACCACAGAAGTCCCTAGACTGTCCTTATGAACACTCTTTCCTCAAATTTGAATGCCTTCCTCTCCCCCAAATCCCTACCTTCTCCTTCAGCTGCCTTCATTCCCTCCTCCAAAATACTATAGTTCTTGCTTATCCCATGAATGCTCCTCAAAGGGAGGCCGGTCATCGCTGGTGAAGGCAACCTTTGTCCTCCTGCCTACTCTCCACTCATCTTCCCTCTCCACTCATCAGCTCAGATGCCACCTCCTCCAGGAAGCCTTTTCTGACCCTTAGGACTGAGTTAGGCCCTTTTCCCTCCCTCTGTCAGAGCTCTGAACGCATGGAAATGTAAGCGTCCTGTCTGTCTCCTCCATGAAACTACCATCTCTGGACAGAGTGTCCTGTCCTGTGTCCTGGCCCTTGGAGTGTTAACAAGCATTTAGGGCCTGCTCGAGTTAGACACTGAAACAGTGTGATTGCTGGGCCACCTGCAGTCACCTCCAGCTGAGTCCTGAGTAGCCCAGACGGAGAATTTTCCTTCAACATTGTTTGTGGCCGTGTTGGCCAACATCTGACTTTGTACAAGATTATCATCTCATTCATTGCCTCTCTCCTCTACAGATCCATGAAGGAGGGGATATCATGCCCATTTTAGAGGGGAGAAAAAAGAGGATTAGAAAATCACAAAAATAACGTGCCTTCAGTGCTCATCTGGTCAGGCATTGTTCAAAGCTTTGTATATACAATGACTCAAGTTAACTCTTCCAGTGAGGTAGGTATTTTATCCCCACTCTTACACAAAAGGGCTATCCAGAGAGAAGTGACTACCCTGGTTTGCACAGCTAGTGAGAATTCAAACCCGGGTATTTGGGCTACCAAGCTCCGGCATCATGCTCGCTGCCCCAGGAGAAGCCAGTGCCCCCCACAGTGCTCAGCGGACAAGAGGTACTCAGTACGTATTTGCTGACCCAGGAGGACTCGATGCACCTCATACAAACCCAAGTTCGAATCTAGGACGCAGGCTTTCCAGGGTTTCCCCAGCTCCCTCAGTTGGGTGTGTGAGCAACCTGGCAAAGAGGAAGCCATCCAGCCTTCTCTTCCCTGTCTGACCAGCAGGTGAGCCCTGGAGGCTCAGAGTTCAGTGGTCTGGACGCCCCAAACCATGCTTTTATGTCTCCACCAGATTCCTACCCAGAGCATTGCCCATCACCCTGGCAACATGTCAGCAGAGCCGCCCCCGCCCCCATCCCCATTCCGCAGTGAGCAACGGCCAGACCCTCTGTGCAGACTCCGTGCTCTCTCTGCCCGGGCTGCCCTCCAGTGCACCACATCTCCTTTTCTCCCTTTAAACTGCATTCTGCTCAATGTCTTCCCTGTCTTCCCGGGGCCCTGGATAGGGAACATTAGTTACCATGGCAATGGGCTGGCTTGTGGCAGGAACTCAGCTCAGCAAATTAACTGCTGGACTTTTGGAGACTAATGGCCAAGCTCTGCCTCCCAGGGACAGGGTGTGGCGTACATCATGCCAGCTGGGCAGCTGAGCCCGGGGAAAGTGCTCAGAGCCTGGAGGGAGAGAGCTGGGATCGTGGCACCCAGGCCTGCTGGGTCCGCCACCTGTCCCAGATCTTACCTTTCCTGCACACTTGGTCTGCGCCAGGGTCTGTGCTGTGTGCTTCACAGAAAACATGTTGTGTAACCTGATAGTCTCCTGACGATGCAGAGATCACCGCCTTTTTATGGGGGTGCTGTGCTCATTCATATGGCTAAGGAAGAAAGCTGGGATTCCAAACGAGGCCTGTCTGCCTCAGTGGGCATTTTGTTGTGAACACTTCATGTATATTCCTGGGCGGAAGGCCATTCTGTCTTCTACCATCTCTTCCAGAGGATGGAAACACAAGGAGTATTTCCTGACTCACCCCATGAAGCTAGCATTATTCCTCTTCCCCAAAGCAGGCAAAGACCTTCCAAGAGAAGAAAAAGACCAATAACTTTCATGAATATAGATGCAAAAGTCCTCAACAAAATATTAGCAGATTGAATACAAACACATGTACAGAAATACACAGAAATACACAGAAAGCCTTCAACACCAAGGCAAGTAAGATTTCTTGCAGGTCTGTAAGGCTTATTCGCCATTTGAAAAATCAGTGAACAGACTGATTTAGCCAGCTTCTGTTCCCTCTGGTTATTATTAGTTTTCTTTCCCCACTTCCTCCATGTTGTCCTTGTTCTCTTCTTTCCTGTGAACTAGGTGATCAGAGTTTGGATTTTCACTATAGGCTTTGCCTGTTTCCCACGTTGTTTCCGTGCTTAAGTAGGAAGCGTTGGGCCAGCCGGGTTCCCACAGCCAGAGAGAAGCCCCATTGCCCAACAATGAGGAGCCTGGCCTGCGGTCAGATTGCGGGGGACCGTGGCCCGGCTCCGAAGTGTGGAGTCCCAGGCAGGTTGCTAAGCCCTTTGCGCTCAGCTTCTTACTTTGCAAACTGTAGCTCCTGGTACCCGCTGTTTGGATTCAATGAGTTCTTACCTTAGAAGCCCTGGGTGACTCCCTATGCTTCGAAGCGTGTGGTCCTTATTAACAGTAACTGTGGGAGAGAGTGTGGGCCCTGGTGTCCTCCGGGCCTGATGCCAGTCCAGCTCTGCCGTCATTAGCCGTGGGCACCAGCAATGTTGTCTGTGCTATGGGCACATGCCAGGCTCATCGCTGGGGAGGTGGGGGAGAGGGCAGCTTGCAAGTTTGCCGGCACCCCGGGGAGGAGGCCGGGAAAGGCATTGCACTCACCGAGCACGTGGTCGGCATGCTCTCCCGGCCTGTTCTCTAGATGGAAAGACCGGACTGTGGATCTGTGACTCCACAGATCCTCTGGGGCAGATGGGGTAACTAGCCAGCTGGTGACGGACAGTAGTGGGCACAGACGCCCTCTCCCAGGGAGCTGACACTTAAGGGGCAATCATCTCTGAACGCCTTGGCTGGGCTGTCACACCCCAGCAGGTCTCCCCCACTCCCAGCCTCAGCTTGTTCACTGGTAACAGGGGATGTCGATGGCCAGCCCTTGGGGTTGCTGTAAGGATGGAAAGGTGAGGTGTGTACAGCATAGGGGCTCTCTGCCAATGCCGGGCTTCCCCAGTGGCGGGACCCTGTGGATAGCCAGTGGTCTCAAGAAGTAGACCTGGGATGGAGTCTGGCTCTGGCTCACGTTAGCCATGTGGCCTTGAGAGTGGCCAAGGCATTGGCTGAGGGCTTTACATTCAGTTCTGGGATTTAATCGCTACAACAGTCCCCCTGCCACAACCCAGTAGGAGGTTGAGTCTGTTATTACCTGGTTTTTTGTCTATGGCCTTTGTCATGTTGAAAAGTTCCCTTATCGTCATGGTGTAACAAGTATTTTTATCATGAAAAGGAGTTAGATTTTGTCAAATGCTTCTGTATCATTTGGAATCACCGTGTGTGTTTTCCTCTGCTGTATTGGTTCAGTGCGACTCGTGGGTGGATTTTTGGACATCGAACCAGCCTTGCATTCCTGAGGTGAATCCCACATGGTCACGCAGTATAAGCCTTTCAGCATGCTGCTGAATTGGAGTTTCTAGTCTCCTGTGAAGTACTTTTGCATCTCATTCATAGGGGATGTCGGCCTGCAGATTTCTTTTTATTCGTGTGTGTATCGGGGAAGATATAGCACCAAGATTCCTCGGGCGGTATATGTCCACCGGGTTTCAACAATGAGGGAAATGATCACATTTCTTGAGCCCAGGAAAATACCAGATAATATGGCTGTTCCCTTTTATCTCCTCTGTCTACATTCTTACTTATTAGTTCATTAAAAAAAAGTGATGGCTCAGTGGTCGTTGCTAATATTTCCATTTGCTATATCCGCGGAGGTCCTGGAAAGGGAGTGGGCTCAAAGCCCGGAGGGGCCTGAGTTCAAGTCCCGGTTCCTCCTCAGTGACCTGGGGCACACATGTATCTTCTCTGTCTTAGTCTCTTCCTTCACTGAGGGTAAGCGAGATGCCCACCTTGGAGATCATGTGAGTCACTGGACAATCAGAAAGTGCCCAGTACCTGGCAGATGGTACCTAGTAGCTATCCCGTGACTTTCCTGGCTCTTTGAAGATGTCTGTGTTCTTCTAATGAAGGGCTCTTTCCACCTCAGATAATAATATGACTGCATCATTCACTGATAAATCTAGTATTTGTCAAATGCCCCCCACCATGTGCCAGGAACTGTTCTAGGTTCTGGGCAGCAGAATGAACAAGACAGACAAGACTGTCCTCTCCTAGAGGCTGGAAGGAGGAGGGGTTGGGCAGCCCACTGGGCTTGCTGAGATTCTGTGTCTCTCCTCCCCCTAGACCCTCCAGTCCTAGCCTTGGCCTCTGCCCCTTCACGTACTGTTTTGGGCAGGTGTCTTTTTCTTGTTGCTGTGACTGCCTCCTGAGTGTGGCTCTTCTGGGGTAGCGGCCCGTGGGCTGCATATACTCTGTGCCCTTGGGAAGGGACTGCTGGTGATGAGGGCAGTTTGCCGTGAGGGTGCTGGGGACCCGAGTGAAAATTCAGGCACCTGCTCGGTGAAGAGCCCACACACCTCTCCTGCTGGCGGAAGTTCTAGTGCCATGGCTTGGCTCTCCTCTGGGACTTCGCTGATGCTGTTCCCTTTATCTGAAATGATCACCTCTTTTTTCTGGTTGAGTCCTACTCAGTTTTCCAAAATCAACTCATCCAGGAGGCCTGGCCTACGCCTGAAATGGTCATGTGACAACACTGTCCCAGTGCTCCTGTCACCCCCTTACCTGTCTCCCAGGTGTCACTGAGTGCCTTGAGGGTGGGGGTTCCATGTCCCTCATCTGCCTGCCCTCAGCACCCGACAGAGGAGGGCAACTGATAAAGAGGTCAGATTTCTATAACCTGTTATTCCTTTCCTGGATCTTGGCTTTAACAGTGACCACTACTTTTTGAAATAGATGTCCCCATGAAAATAAAATATGCAGGGGCGCCTGGGAGGCTCAGAGGGTTAAGCCTCTGCCTTCAGCTCAACTCATGATCTCAGGGTCCTGGGATCGAGGCCCGCATCAGGCTCTCTGCTCGGCAGGGAGCCTGCTTCCTCCTCTCTCTCTGTCTGCCTCTCTGCCTACCTGTGATCTCTCTCTGTCAAATAAATAAATAAAATCTTAAAAAAAAAATAAGGTACACAGAAGGAGAAATACACTTAGCTAATAAACGTCCTAGTTCGAAGAAATGCATAAAGAGCCAAAAAAAAATGTCTCTCGTATAGAGTGGGCAGACGGAGGGAATGAGGGTGTCCATGCTGCCAGGGATGCGGGGAGGGGGCGCCCCACACCCCACACACTCCCGCGTGGCTGGAGGCAGTGAGGGCCCGCACAACCTCTTCAGAAAGAAGTCCGAGAATTTGTATCAGGGTCTTTTTAAAAGATTTCATGTGATGCCCTGTTTTCCTACAAACCTGCCCTAGGAAAATGATTAAATATGGGCCAAGATTTGTGTGCCAAGATGTCCTCTTACAACATATTAAACAAAGAAATAGCCTGTTGAGTGCCCAGAAGCAGAGACTATGATCAAAACGTGGTGGTGGTGACAAGGGGTCGGCTTGCACGGCGGGGAATGAGCTCGGAGGTCCTCCGAGTGCATTAGGCTGATGGCGGTTGGGAGGCCGAGGTGCGGCCTTCCTCCCACACAGGTCTGGGCCTGCTTCTTTGGCTTCATGCCCTTCTCTAAAGGTGTGTCCTTCTCCACACAGGGCATGTTCCAGTAGATCCTAACGCCGTCTCCTCCTGGCCGAGAAATGCGTGTTCCCCAGCGTGGGAGAGCCGTGGCTGGCGTGCGAGGGGACGCCGTGGTCTGTCTCCTGTGGGTGTTGCTGCTGTGGCCTGGGGACGGCGGCTGCCAGGCCCAGAGGGCAGGTGGGGCACCAGAGAACGAGCTGGGGCTGGGCGCTGAGCCACCAGTGTGTGTGTCCACGCGTGTGAGCACATGCGTGCATGTGAGAGGGGGAGTGCAAGTGTGAGCATCTGAGGTGCGTGGGGTGCAGACGTGTGCCTGTGAGTGAGCCAGGGGCTGACGGCGTGACAGAGAGGGCGCTGGGCCACCCGGCCGGTGTGGGTGTCAGCTGCCCTGGCCAGCGCCTGTGGCACCCGTGGCCCAGCGAGGGCCTGTGCTGGTGCGAGCGCGAGTGTGGGGGTGTCAATGTGTGATGGGGCTGGAGGGAGCACAGAACAGTGTGCGCGGGAGTGCGAGTCTGAGGCTGTGTGTGGCTTGCACGAGTTAGGAAGTTGCTGGAGTGTGTGTGTACAGTGAGAGTGCACGGATGTGACGTCGGTGAGTGCAGGAGGGTGTGTGTGAGAGTGGGTGTGAGTGTGTGAGCATAGCGGGAGAGGGTATAAAGTGAGTGAGTGTGAAACTGCGTGTGAGTGTGTGACTGTGTGTGTAAGTGATATTGGTGTGCGAGCATCTGAGGGGGGTGGGCGTGTTGACTGCGGGGAAGTGAGCGTGCGAATGTGAGCAGATGTGAGAGTGTGAGTGTGAGCCCGAGGGTGTGTGTGTGCGAGGACGAGAGTGTGTGCGGATAGGAGAGCAGAACCAGGAGCTGTGGAGTGGACGGCACAGTGTGCCGTGATCTTGTCTGTCGGCTTGCAGCCTTCTGGGGACAGGCTGGGGGAGGACCGTGTTGCATTGCTCTGTGGAGGGCCTGGAGGCACATTCCAGCAGAAGTGGACACACCGGAGGCCCGCCTGAGGAGGTGGCCAGGACCGCAAGAACACGCCTCTGGAGTAGATGGGGGAGTGGGAAGTTTGCTGGAGAAGAGGCGGCCGGGTCAGAAGGGGTGAGGCATGACGGGACGGTGGTCCAGCCCACCTGTCTGAGTGAGGCATGATGGGACGGTGGTCCAGCCCACCTGCCTGAGGGCCTTCTGGAGAAGGTGCCATTAGCGTGGAGACGTGAGGGAGGGCTCAGGAACACGAGTGGATCCAGGTCACAGCACCCGCACAGAGGCCGCGTGCTGGGCTCCTGGGGGCACAGGTGGACGCCTCTCTGGGACGGGCCTCGGGGTGGCAGAGTGAGCGTTTCGCAGCAAAACCACCCATTTTGCAGATGGAGAACTAGGGCCCCAAGCCCCCACCCCCGCAGGTGAGGAGGGCACCCCTAAGGAAGCGCCCACCTGAGCCCTGCTGTGTCCCCTGAGACTGCCGAGGAAGCAAGCAGACAGGAAATCCAGGCCTTGTGTTTCTGCATTGTTTTTCCCAAGTTCTTCCTGTATTTCACTTGAACCTGAGCCTCTCAAAGCCCGGCTAGCTGCAGAGACAGTGCTGACCGTGCATGGCTGGGTCTTCACGGGAGGGGCGTCAGGTTCTGTGTCCACGGGGATGAGCCCAAGAGCCCACACAGCCGACACACGGGGAGGGCCCTCATTTCACAGCATGGAGAGCGGCAGCGCAGAGGACAGCCTTCCCCAGCAGGGCTCACACACATGGCCCTTGCCCATGGCAGTGCCAAGGGGCACCCCCATCAAGGCCAGAGCCCTTCCCAAGACAGCACACAGCACGCAGTCTGCTCCCTAGCCCCCAGGAGAGAACGTACCGGAGTGAGGCCTCTGGAACCCGTGAACCTTCTGCAGCCTGAACACAAATTTGCTCAAGGATTCCAGGCCACCGGCTGAGCACAGCTTAGCCCACAGCCCCAAGTCCCCCGCACAGACTGGGGCATCAGTGTCCCAGGGACAGCAGGAAGACCTTTTGTGTCGAGGAGAAACACTCCCCAGGAATTATCTCTTCAGTCCACACGACTGGGCAAACACACTCCACAAGTTCTAATCCTGTTGGGGAGCAATCCTGGGAAGGCGGGGATTTACCTTCGCTCCCGAGAGCACGGCAGCTTGCATTACAGAAACTCGGGGTAAAGGTAGGTACAGAAAATTTACGAGAGGCGTTGGTATAGGGTGTGATGGGGAAGTGTGTGTGCGCCTGTGTGTGTGTGTTTATCGATACAGGGTTACTGTTTTTCTATGTTCTGAATTAATTCATTGCTTATAAATATAAAATCAGAAATACAGAATAATAAATCTTACAGTTCTGCTTGCCAGAGGTAAGCACCGTTTCTCCTTGTAGGTCCTCTGATGCATACAGACACAGTCCCACACACAGACATCACATTGACACACAGCTTCTCAGACCCAGCAAGGCACTGGGAGGATGCATCTGTGTTGGTAAATAAGGATTCCTTCCAGCCAGCCCTCCACGCCTGCCAGTCACTGGGTCACGTGAACCCACCCGATGGTCGTGGGAGCGGCTCCGTAGCGGGGAGCACCGTAGTGGGGAGCACGGAGCTGGGCTCCAGGATTTTGCTTTTCAGTGCTGCGTGAACTTCTTAGATAGCTTTAAAAATTTGTATTCCCTTTTGTCTGATTGTTTTATTAGGGTAAATTCCTAAATTTGAAAGTGGTGGATCACCGTCCTTCAGAAGTCTTCTAAAACTCTGAAAATGGGTGTGACAGACCCCAGGGCCCTGTGCAGAGCAGGTGGTCACGTTCTCTTGCACACTGGCGACCACGGGATTTTTTTGTATATCATATTTTTTCCAATATGATAGCTTAACCAACTGTTTCTGTTTTTGTTGTTGTTGTTCTTACTTTGTTTTTACTAAACAAATGTTTTTGTCATGTGCTCCAGAGGCCTCGCCAGCTGCTAGTGGTATAGAAAGCCTCAGATTCTGCAAGAGTCAAGACTAAAAGCTTCTTGATGGTTCCCTTAAATGTTCGTGCAGCTCTCTGGAGTTTAGAAACCCTTTTCCTCATTTTACCAATTGTGAAATGGGGATAGGCAAGCTTGCAGCACAGGGTAGCCTGAGGATTAGAAATAAATTACATAGTGACCTATTTTGTTTAATCAAAAGTTTTTATGACTTTTAAACTTACAAAATTTATAAAAATAGAAGCATTTTATATATTAAAATTTGCTATCTTTATAAAGCATTGTAGAACGTCTACAAATTCCTATTTAAAATATATGAGTGCAATATATTTTATATGAGTTATAATGCTGGGATACATAACTATTTAAACATCTAAGAAGAGAGCACTGGCTAAATAAATGATGGGCTGTGTGCAAAGGCATCTTGCATGGAAAAGCCATGGAAACCGGCATCATCCCACTGGAAAACAGTTTCCAGCATATTGCCTGAAGTGGGGAGAACAGCTGTGTGTCTGTGTGCCTGGTACATGCATTAGTAACAATAATTAGGCATATACACTGTGCGTTAACAGTGTGACCTCTCTGTAGATGGAAACATAAGCATTTAAAACAGTTTTTCGATTGCCTTTTCTGAAAAGAGCATGTGTTATTTGCAGTTGGTTTAAAAAACAAGTCACTTGGTAACCAAAACAAAAACTATCGAAAAATGGGTAGAGTGGCCTTCCGTGAACATTAACTACTTTCATGGAAGAACACGTAGAGGCAGCCGGACCCTCACAACAACAGCCGTGAGGACACTCGTCATCATAAGCCAGTTCGGAAAGCGAGATTGGGAGGTTCAAGGCGGCCGGACAAGCCCCTCCCTGCCCGCCAGGATGACCTTTCCCAATCTGTGTGCCCCAGGTCACCCTTCCTCTTCCACCCCTCACCCTCTACAGGTTGCAAGACAGTCCACTATGACCTGGTCTTCCTCTTGGACACCTCCTCCAGCGTGGGCAAGGAGGACTTTGAGAAGGTCCGGCAGTGGGTGGCCAACCTGGTGGACACCTTCGAGGTGGGCCCCGACCGCACCCGCGTGGGGGTCGTACGCTACAGCGACCGGCCGAGCACGGCCTTCGAGCTGGGGCTGTTCGGCTCGCGGGAGGCGGTCAAGGCGGCGGCGCGGCACCTGGCCTACCACGGCGGGAACACCAACACGGGCGACGCGCTGCGATTCATCACGCGCCACAGCTTCTCCCCGCAGGCCGGCGGCCGCCCCGGGGACCGCGCCTTCAAGCAGGTGGCCATCCTCCTGACCGACGGCCGCAGCCAGGATCTGGTGCTGGACGCCGCGGCCGCCGCCCGCCGCTCGGGCATCCGCATCTTCGCCGTGGGCGTCGGGGCGGCACTCAAGGAGGAGCTGGAGGAGATCGCCTCGGAGCCCAAGTCCGCCCACGTCTTCCACGTGTCCGACTTCAACGCCATCGACAAGATCCGGGGCAAGCTGAGGCGTCGCCTGTGTGAAAGTGAGTGTGCGCAGGGCGTGGGGCCCGAGCCGTGGGGGAGCCCCGAGCCGTGGGGAGCCCCGAGCTGCCCGCTGTCAGGTGGCAGGGACGCACCAGAGCGCACTGGCTCGGGCTCAGTAACCCAGCAAAGGGAAAACCAGTCCCGGCTGCACCCCGGTGCCCAGGAGGGCGCACACCTAGGTCCTTTCCAGGCCCCGCCTCCAGGGCGCAGGCCAGAAGGAAATTAAAGAGAGCGGGGTTCTCCGCCCCACCCACCTCCGTTCTGTAGTGGGAACACATCTGCTCACCTGCAGGGCTGTTCGAGTCAGAGCCCCAGCTCGCAAAACCCTTCCGGAAGCCGTGGCAGGTGAACTATGTCAGGCCCCTTCTTCCAAGGGACTGCAGGGATAGGCAGTCTAAGGAAGTGGGCACAGACAGGCTTCTGGACTCTAGCTGTGATCCCTAGTCCGCCGTCTGGAGATGGTCAGGCCCAGCTCATCCCAGAGGCCACGTCCTGTAGACCTGGTGCCCTCTGAGTTAACCCGCGGCGGTCTGGAGTCTGTTGACTGTGGCTGGGGTGGTCGATGGGGGAGATTGGCTCGGGCACGGAGCTGACACTCCTGGGCTTCTGACCCTGATGGCTGACCTTCAAGACCTTCGTTGGGTCATTCTCAGGACAGCCTTCTGCACAGGACAGGAAGGGTGAAGTGGGTTTTGGTGCACCAGTCTGTGTCCAGCTTCTGTTCTGCCTGCTTCATTGGGGTGACAGTTGTCTTTCCTGGGTCATGAGCAGTGTTTGGTAGCTCCCCTCTCCAGGGCCAGCAGGTGGGGGCTGGGAGCAGGGTCTCAGCCTCTGTCTTGCTGACTACTTCTGGGGACTGAGCCTCCTCGGGTGGGAGAGGCTCAGAGGGTCACAGGTCGCCAGGGACAGGGAAGCGTAGGGATTGTGGCTGGTGTGGGAACAGTGGCTGTGACTTGGCAGAGCGGCAGGGGCCTGGTCCCAGAGATGGGCCTGGCTTGTAGCCCTGGGAGAAAACAGCTCAACTGTCTGGCACCCGATGCCCTCGGGCTCTGTACCTCTTTGTGACTCTTCTCCCTTGGCTCATTTAACCTCTACTTACAATTACTTATTCATGGATACTTACTGAGATCTAGTTTTTGTGTGGCCTTGTGCTGATTTCTGGGCCTCTCAAAAAAGATCAGACAAAACTCCTGCTGTTGGAGTGTTCATAGCCTAGATGGTGAAAGAGACACATAAAAAGGGATATAATACTGGGGGTGACAGACTCACGTAACAGAGTCTCATGGAGTCCTACTGTGGTTTGTTTGGTGATGACCCTGAGAAGGATGGAGGGCTTCCTGGAGGAGGTGGTGCTTAGACCCTTTAGAAGGACATGCCTGAGCTGTAGGATGAGGGATTGAGGGATGGCATGACACAGTCAAGGAAGTGTAATGGAACCGTGTGTCTGTGGGCAAGGAGGGGACTGGAGTTGGTGGCTTTGTATGATTGTCAGGTTCTCAATAAAGGAGGGCTTGGGTGCTAAGAGGAGGCGTGAAAGGGTTTCATGTGACACATGTGACAGGTGTGACACGGTCAGATCTGTGAGAATGGAATGCTAGTGGGACAGCAGGACGCAAGCAGACCCTTTACACGACTGCTAGAGAAATTCAGAGAACAAACAGTGCTGGGAGGAGTTGAGCCATGAGGGCCAGCTGCAGGTCCACAGGTGATGAAACTGATGTACTGAGCGCTAGGGAAGGAAAGCTATCTGGTAGTGTGCAAGACATTGGCTGTGAACTTTGACTTGACCCTCATTACAATCATGTAGATTACAGTGACCTCCTTCTCACGGATACCAGTGTGCAACCTGCTGACGTCCCAGGAGGGGCAGCTGCTAGACCCTCTGCAGTAAGCCAGAGGGATGCTGCAACCAAGACAGGAGGGGGCAGGAAGACAGGAGAGACAGCCTGGGAGGGCCAGGGCTCAGGACTGGCCTCTGTGCTGATAAGAGCCAGACATCGGGCCACAAGCCCAGCCAGGGTGCAGAAGTCCAGTGTGATGGCTCAGGGGTGTGTGCACCTGCTGTGATCCCAGAACACCTTAAGGCAGGGCGGTGGGAACCTGGACTCCTCCTGCCCCTGCCCACTGGCATCTTATCATCCTGCCAGCCCTGGTTCAGGCCAGTTCTAGATGTTGGCCAGGCAGAATCTAGATTTTGAGGAACTTCTGTGCTCAGGACGTGGTTCTGGGAGTGGTAGGAACAACCCCAGAGTTGAAGTCTTGGGATGTGCTGCCCAGTTAATAGAAGGGCAGGGCTGGAGACAGAATCCAGGCCCTCAGCCTCCACGTGCTGGCCTCATCCCCGCCCCCCTCCGCCACTGAGGGAATACCCTCACTGACCTCTGTTCTGAGTCAGAGGCCGTGCCTCGATCACAAGCACTACAGGACCTGCTGTAACTAGCTTGGGGAATAAAGCAAATTCATATCACACACGACAAAAACTAAGGGGTCAGGTGGGCTTGAATGATGAGACCAGGGCTCATTCCACTCCTTCTGTGGCATTAACTATTCTTGGCAGACTTGTCTGTCTGGGTCCTAGCAAGAACAGTTCACTGAAGAGGTGTTGATGAAGGCTTTGTTGAGAGGTGGGTGAGGTCACTGAGGGATACTGAGCCCCTGGGAATGGGCAACAGGAGAAACGGGCTGATGGCAAGGGTGGAGGCGTGCCCAGAGCCCTGTGAGGTGGAGAGAGGGCTGGAGTCACCTCAGGGAGGACAGTTGCTGCCTCGATGGTGGCCTAGAGGGAGCAGGAAGGAAGCCTCTGCCCTCTCTCCCCTCCCTTCATCTCCCCTCTCCCCTGGCCTAAGTCTGCCTGGCAGCAGCCCACAAGGGGCCCGGGTGATGGCATCCCAAGGGCCAGTCTTCTGGGGTCGGAGAGCAGAGGAGGCAAGAACAGGTGTGGGAGGGCACACGGGGGCTACCTATAGTGAGTGTGAAGGCCAGGAGCGATGAGACCACAGCCCAGCAGGCCTGGATTCAGTCTGATGGATGAATGTGGGCCTGTAGCTCTCCTCAGACCAATACTGTGGCTTTGGAGTGGAAAGAGGTTGACTGTTTGGGACTGAAACCCACATGACCCTGTCCTAGTCACCACGCCCACTCCACTTCCTCGAGGGAAGGGGTTTGACCCACGTGGAGACCCTGGGGGCCACAACCAAGGAAAGGGGAGCCAGATGCCAGCCAGCTGGGGACACGGCATGTCCCCCGAGATAACATTAAGAAAACTCACAGGAGCTGGGCTCCTCCAAAAACCTAAATAGATGTAAGATGTAAGTTATGCTCAGTCGTCTAAAGGGAATCTGTTTTTTGTAAATACAGCTGTAAGCTGCCTAGGGGCCTGCTCCATTCTGGTGACAGAGGAAACAAAATCCCCTTACAATTGCTTCAATTAGAAAGAAAGCAAAACAAAATAAAATAGCTAACGGTAACATACTGAAATATATCTAGTACGATTAAATCAAGGAGCATCACAAAATCTACATGACGCGGGCACACCAGAGAGATCTCTGGGTGACTTCGGGACCCAAACAAGGCCTCTCCTGAATCGAGGCTTCATTTGATGGTCTGGAAAACAGCAGACGAACAATGTGGGGTTTTGGTGTAGCCATCATTCAATTCCATCCAACCTACTCATTCATTCATTCAAAAGCGTATATTGTAGCAGTCATTGGATTCGACCAAATCATTCGTTCATTCAGTTTTCAGCAACCCAGCAGAGCATTGTACTAATTGTTCATTCATTCATTCATTCATTCAGCAACTGCACATGGAGTAATTCGTCTGCCAGGGCCCATGCTGAGTTTCCAGCGTTCAGTGAGAGATCTGACATTCTTTTTGTTCTCAAGAAGCTTTTGTGTACTCAGGGCCCTAGGAATGTGGCAGCTAATTACACAGTGGAATGTGGAGCCTGGTTACCACCTGCCATTTCACATGTCTGGTCGTTTATCCTCCTGGGGTCTGTCTTCACACACAAGAACAAGCTTCACAAGGGTCAAGTCTATTCCTTGTGGTTTCTGAGTGCCCGGTACAGAGCCTGGGGTATAAAGGAGCCACCTAAATGTTGCTTAAAGAAAATTAAGGGTGGGAACCTGGGGTTAGTTCTGTGCTTGCTACCATGGTGTGCACATTAGGGTACCTGTGTGATGGTCCAGCCCCTTCCCATTGCAAAAGTTAAGAATATTCTGCAAACCTGAAATCATACCCAACATGAACTGAAGTATTGAGCTTATCTATACATTGATGAGCAGAGACAAATGGTTAGATTATGAAGGTTGATGAGGGTCTGGCTAGGATGGGCAGAATCATGCTGGAGATCTCCTCCCTGCCTCACTGGGTGGGACAGATGCAGAAGGGCGGGACCCTGTCCACTCCGCTGGAGTGAACAGAACCAGGAGTCTGCTGTTCTCTGAGCACCAAACGTTGACAGCACTTTGCACTCTGCTCTTGCCCCGTTCCTCACCCAGTCCTGCGAGGTGATGAGGACGCTGAATTCTGTACACAGGGAGCGATGCTCTGGACCTGCGTGGGCCAGACGGGTGGGCCTTGACCAATCAGGTGCTGGTCCAATCCAAGAAATGCCACAGGGACTATACACACGGGCTTTTGTAGATAGGATGGCAAAGAAAGCATTTCTTTCCTATTGATTATATACTTAAATACAAATATTTGGGGAATTTGGGGATATGTACAGTAGATTAGTAAAATTAATCTCACTGGGTTCTACTGTTTCAAATGTAGCTGCTAGAAATTTACTGATCTGTCTGAAGTCCACACGTGAGGCTCTTCCTCCTTCTCCCCCGCCCTCTCCTTTGATGCTTCTGCCACCAGGCTGAGGTCCTGCTGCATCCAGAGCTCATGCTTTTCCACCCAGTGCTGGCTCTAGAAGGGTGAAGGGGCAGTTCTGAGGGACAGTAGGCCCCCTGGGGTGGGGTGCAGCAGCCCCCCGCCCTGAGGCAGTATAGGTTAGGAGCTCTGAGCTGTGGCTGCTCTGGTCTAGAGCCCAGCTGAGAGTGACCAGGTGAGCTGAGGAGGAGGCGGGTGTGGGGACAGGAACAGGCCCGAGATCAGACAGAGCTTCCTTGGGGTGACCACTGTGGAAGTTTCTCTGTCCAAATGCCCCTGGGTCATCTGTGGACCTGGACGTCCCCCCGCACCCCAGGATCTCTAGAAGCCTCTGTTGAATGCTCTGCTGAGAGCCCCATTAGAATTCTAGGGGCATCTCCTCCACCTGGTACGTGGCTACCAATAGGGTACCTGGTTCTACTCATTTATCCGTTCTGGCCCATTTCCCACTTAGCCTGTGCTTGCCTCTTCTGTCAGAGTTCGTGTGTGCCGCCCCCAGGGCCGCTAGCACTGGGATTACTGAGCATCAGGGACGACTGGCCTCGACACTCTCCCCAAGGCGGCCCAGCGGGCAAGGAGCAGCACAGGGAGCTGAACCCTGTCCTGTTCGTCCCAGCTCCTGAGTTCCTTCCAGTAAGATGGGCTATTTAGAGGCCATCTTTCAACCCACCATGTCAGGGATGTCTCCCCAAATTCCCAGCACGGGTTTCCTGGTCCCTGCTGTTCTGCAGGCAGCACCGGAGGTCTACACAGCTTGCTCAGGATCCCAGGGAGCCAGGACTTCCGTGTCTGCGCCCTTCAGTGCCCACCGCCTGGGAGTCAAGCTCATCAGGCTGCCCCCCCCCCCCCCCCGCCGCCATCCCTTGGCGTTCTAATACTGAACCATGCTGGTGCCTCACACCGGCTGGGCTCACACGCCGAACAGTGGCTGTGTGCTGAGTCCATGAATGAAACTCAGGGCATGTGGCTCGCTGGTCCCCGGCCTCGGGCTCCTGCAGGGAGGGGCCTCTGTGTCATGGCATCTGCTCCTGCCTCTGCGGCCTGGGCAGGTCCCCAGGGGACGCGATCTCAGCCTGGCTTCCCGCAGGGCACAGGGCGGCGGCTGCCAGCGGGGCCCAGCCTCCAGCACTGGCTGTAATTAACGGGCCTGCTCCACCCTGGGCTGGGCTGCAACCACGAAACAACCTTTATATAGCTTATCGGGTGGCCACAGCTGGGAGACCTCCCCCTCTTCTATTCCGGGGATGCTCAGTGGTGGTCTTCTGTCCCCTCTGCATGAGCAGGAGGCAGTGGTCGGGGCTTCTGTCTCCTGGCTTTCAGACAGCGGGGCTGAGATGGTGTCGTGGGTTAGGGCCGAGGGGCCCCTCCCATGCTCTGGGGTATTTTGTCCTGTGACACGTGGGCACCCTCTCTCCGCCTGTCGCTCTCTTGCTGGTTGGTGCTTAGCTGTGTTTCTGTTCCAGACAGAGTCCCGGCGGCCGGATGTTCTGTTGACCGATGCGGCAAAGTTGGGGGAGAGGGTTAGGGCAGGGGAGACTGACTTATTTCGCGTGGCATGGAGATTTTATTGTTCACCTGTGGCTTTCACTGGAAAAAGGTCAGCATCTGCACCCCAGCTCTGCGTTTAGTTACTGGGTGCCCTGAGTTCATTCAGGCCCCTGAGTCTCCGTTCCCTGGGGGGCGGGGTGTGAGCACCTCCTCATGCCCTCCTCTGCGGTGACAGCATAAGGGGTCAGCCCGGGCCTGGGCACCCTGGCCATCGAGGGCTCGCTGTGCTCTCTTCTAAATGAATGACTTATTAGGTTCACTTGAAAATGGGCCCTTTTTTTCTTTTTGTATTGAATCCTCAGCAAATAACGCTGATTGATTGATTGGGGATGGACTGGATAGACCTTTAAGGATGCCGTGTCACAACTGTGGGTGTTTTAAGGACTCTGTATAGTACTGGGTTATTTTTTCCAACACATTTTAATCAGTCCCCTCCCTGTTCTCTCGCAGACAGAGTTCTGAGGCACAGGGTCCCTCCTTGAAGAGGGCATCTGTGATCCAGCTTTTAGAATGACATTCCAGAGGTCCCTTGCGAAGAATCGAGTTGAGCTTGGGATGACAAGCAGCAACAGTCCACATCCCGATTTCTAGGCAGAGGCAGGGGTGAAAGCCAAGGGCCTAGGGCAGGCATGCAGGCTGGGTACTAGAAGGGAGTGTGAGAGAGGGAGAGCGTTGTTACCCTCCACTGTAGGAGGCGGAAATGGAGGCTTAGTCTGCTGGCTTAATGTTCCCAAGTTTGTGCAGTAGAAGGAGTCCAGCCACAAGCCTTTTTTTAGCCAGAAGAAGAGTCCCCCTCAAACCCCTGCAATAATCTCTCCCCTTGAAGCCCCAGCAATCCAAGGGAAGGGCTTGGGGGCTAGCTGTTGGCATGCTGGGAGAGCATGGCCAGCCTGAGAATTTCTCTGGGCCCCATCTCCCTCTGAACCTGAGTCTTACAGCCGTCCGAGAGGGTCCAGCTCGTGGCTGGTCTTGTCCCCAGTGACCAGTTCTTCCTGACCACACATCTGCCCCCATCCCCACGTCCCTGTGCCCGCCCAGAGGTCAGGTGGTGGTGAGGTCAGGAAACACACGCGCGCGCACACACACACACACACACACCTGGGGATGTGTGTGTGGTCACCAGACCCAGCTCGTCCTCTGGGTGGACCCAAGGGCCCAGGAAGAGTCTGCGCTAGCATCCGCTGTGGGTTTGGAGCCGCCACGTGGATGTCTGTGGCTTGGCCCTCAGGACGCATCAGCCTCAAGAAGCAATTCCTCCCGGGCCCACCCTTTGCCTAAAGGTCACTGGGAGTTCCTCCTGAGAAAACTTGTTATGATCGAGCTCACCCCTTCGAAGTAGTAACTGGGTTACTTAATTCTGATTATGTGCTGGGAAATGTTATTAGTGACTGAAAATGATGAAAACCTAAAAACCACCCATCAGTTATATATAATTGGCATACATCAGGGAAAGAGGGACCGTCTCCCAGCTGTGCCCAGCCCGGCCCTTGCCTGGAGAGGATCCCTGGGAGCCGTTTAGAGCATGTCCCTGCCTGACACCTGTCTCTTCCTAAAGCTGAGGAACTCCTGTGTCAAAACCAGACATTCTGTCCCTAGCCTCCATGGGTCCAGGGGGGAGTGTGTCCCACCGCACTGGGAGGGGCGTGTGCCCGCATACCCTCCACCCTCTGTGAACGGACCACCACCCGTGCTGCTCCTTGGTCCTGGTTTCCCGTGATGGTGCAATACTGTCTTCCTATGCTGAACTCTGTGTGTGCCCGTGCACGTGTGTTCCCGCAGGCCTTTCTCACAAGAGGTGTGTGCCGACGCGAGGTGTGGTGAGGGTGGTCATGCCTCTCCCAAGCCGGCACCCAGCATGCCCAGCTCTGCTTCCCTACTCTCGGTTTCCTGACCTCTTACTGGCCATACAAGCAGGCTGCTGGCACCATGCCCATCTGGTGAGGTGTTGTGAGGATACCAAGGGGCAGGGGAAGCGCTCGGCTCAGGGGTGACCCTGAGCACCTGCTATGCACTGTTTGCTTTTACTGTATATGTGCACACACCATGCACATGTGCACACACATGCGTGCATGTATGGTGTATGTAATTTACAGGTGCACATATAAATCAACACCGTACACATACACGTACATTTTGTGTATGTGTGCAAGCAGGTGCACGTGCTATTTTCCAGAAAGGTGAGTGAGTTAAATATCTGTCATGCAGGGCAGTGTTTCTCTGCCATTTTGGGGGGGTCATGTCCCACCCCCCACCCCCAGAGGAGATATGGTCCCTGTGAGGAGGCATGATTGAGGGTGAAGGGGAGGAATCCCAGCCCCGCCCGCCACCCGCCACCCGCCAGCTAGGGGCCCTTGGGCCAGGACTTCACATTTCAGAGACGTGATTTCTTTGTCTGTGAAACTGAGATGATACTTACCTATCTGGCAGCTAATTGATGATGGTTCTTATTATCGTGTTGTCCTACTTACTACCTGCATCAAGTCTATATGAACTAGAACATGCCCCCAATCAGAGTGCCCAAGCCTAACATAGCAGGATCTGAGCTCCCTTCCAGGAAGGAAATCCAGCAGGGTCTCAGAGTATATGGATTGCGAGCTCTGGGCTGGACAGTGTCCAGTTCAGGCATATGAGATCTTTCTGGAGCCAATACAGCGGCAGCTGACTACGGCCTGCTGCCCTCTGCCCAGGCACCAGTTTTTCAAGTTGAGTTTTGTTGGAATACGGCTTGTCAGCTTATTCACGTATTATGTGTGGCTGTGTTCACACCACGACCTCAAGCCGAGTACTTGTGACACAGGCTGTGTGGCCCACAAAGTCTGTTTGCACTCTGACCCGTTGCAGAAAAAGCTTGTTGACCCCTGACAGTGTGTTCTGATGGGATGGCTGGAAATCTGAGGACACTGCCGTGAGTCCTCTGTGATCCTGGGGAGGATATTTTATGCGGGTCTCGGTTTCCTCCTTGGGTGCTGAATCGGGGGAGTGGGATTCCCCATAGAGGGCCCATCTCCCCTCTCCTCTGTGTCTTGGTCACCATGATGCTACCCCTGCCGTGTGCCACTGTTGGGAATGCCTCCTGTCTTTGTCACTTTGAGCGGTCACCCAAGATCTTTAAGAAAGCCTCTTACCCTCCCTGGCCTCAGACAAGGGTTTGTGTCCCAACTGGCCCAGATGGGGCCCTGGGGTCAGATATGAATCAGCCTCGTCCCCTTGTTTCTGCTTGGCTGGAGGACCTCAGGCCAGCCCCAGCACCCTTTCCTGTACCATCCCGTGTAAGCATCCGTGTGGGCCAGGCCATCCCGTTTACTGGGACCATGTCATGCCAAGCATTCCAGCTCATGGAGGCTGGGCTCTGTGTTTCACACAGTGCTTTTAA
>PITA01001489.1:0-88354 GCA_004023965.1 Spilogale gracilis | reverse complement strand
CATTCAGGTGCACACACGCACACATGCTCACTCATATGCACACACGCACATGTGCTCAGATGCACACACATGCACACACGCTGGCTCGGATGCACACACATGCACACGTGCTTGCTAGATGCACACACACACTGCCTCAGATGCACACACCTGCACATGTGATCACGCAGATGCACACACACACACGGTCACTCAGATGCACACGTGCACACACACTGGCTCAGAGGCACACACACACACGTGGTCACTCAGGCACACACATGCACATGTGGACACTCAGGCACACACGTGCACATGTGGTCACTCAGGGGCACATGTGTACATGCACAGACATGCACACACACTGGCTCAGATGCACACTGTGCATGCACACACTCTTTGTCTCACACACACACACACACACACACACACACACTACTCTGCTGTTTACCAGCTGCATGCATCTGGGCAGAAGACTTACCCTCAGTTTCCTTACCGGAAAATGGTGTGCAAAAATCTCCCACATACACACAAGGTTCTGTGGCTGCCTGTAGACTGTACGGCCTGAGTGACTGCGGACCTTGTCCCCAGTGTCCCCATGTTCCCGGCTTCGGAGAGGCAGCAGCCAGAGCCCCGAGATGACTAGCAAGTAAAGGTGCAAGAGGCAGAGCCCCAGCTAGCTCCTGGGGCTGTTCCCCTGTGCCTGGCATTCTTTTTCTTCTTTTTTTTTTTTTAAAGATTTTATTTATTTATTTGATAGAGAGAGAGATCACAGGTAGGCAGAGAGTCAGGCAGAGAGAGAGGAGGAAGCAGGCTCCCTGCTGAGCAGAGAGCCCGATGCGGGCCTCAATCCCAGGACCCTGAGATCACAACCTGAGCCGGAGGCAGAGGCTTTAACTCACTGAGCCACCCAGGCACCCGTCTGGCATCCTTGATGCAAAAATTTAATGCTTGCAAATGCAAGTCAGCCGTTGAGCACTATTTCTCTGCACAACTAGAGGCAGAATGGACCACAGAAGTCTCCACCTATCACACCAGGCTGACAAAGTGGCGGGAATGGGAGGGAAAGGGACCCTGGCTGGTGGGGGCTGGAATGCAGGCAGGCCAGCTTCTCACCCTCTTGCTTTGTGTGAGAGTGACTGCACAGTCTACACTCAGGGAGGGGTGACTAGAAACGGCTAAGTGGGAATGCTGGCTCGGCAGCAGACTATTCCAGCCTCACACAGGTAAGCAGCCTGTTCAGCACGTCCCATTGTCTCGAGGTAGGCAGCAGGGCCTGGCTCTGGGGAGGACCAAGGCATCGCAGTCCTCAAGACGGCTTTTGATAAGAAGCCACAAAGGGCCTTATGCCTCTAGAAAAAAAGGTGTTTTTTAATAAGAACATACTTTATTGTCATCAGAGGTGTTATATACAACAGGATAATAGGTGAGCATGGGGGTGGAAATGAGTGGAGCCCCTATGAGCTGCTTCGGCCTCCCAGTCTAGGAATTTGAACAGGTGTGGGGAGAGAACCGACAGGTGGCCGCCGGAGGGGGTCAGAGGATGGGTGAAGTGGATGAAATGGTACCAGCTTCCAGTTGTCAAGTCAATAAGTCATGGGGATGAACAGTCCAGCACAGGGAACACGGTCACTATCATGCAGTAAGCCCATGTGGAGGCAGATGACGATGCCACTGACCACGGGCATCATTTTGAAATGGATAAAGATGTCAAATTACTCTGTTGCACACCTGAAACTAATGCAATACCATCTGTCAGCTATACTTCAAGTTTTAAACACTGGAGAAAAGCAAATCAGAAAAGGAAGAGAGAGCCAGGAATCCCGTAGGAAGGACCTGTTAAAACTCTGTGTTATTGAGGATTTTCTCCCTTTCTCTCCCCTCTTCCTCCCCTGCCTCCTTCCTGGAAGCCCAGAGTTGACGTCCATTCATCTCCTTCCTGACTACGTAACTCCTGAGCTTGGTTTCCCCATCCGTGCAATGGCTATGCCAGTCCCTCCTCCTTCTGTGCAGATTGCATAGAAAACTCTCCGGGCAGCACCTGGCCCGGCTGGAGCCGCCTGGCCCAGAGCGCGTGTCGGATCCGTGTTCACAGCCGCTCTTCTCGGCTGCTCTTACGTCCTTGAGGAAGTCACATGGGCTCTCATCTGAAACATGGGCATGAGAAACCCATCTGATGGTGGTTCTGAGAGTCTTAATGTGACACAGAGCTTCTCTCTCAGGAAAACAAACAAACCAAACCAAACCAAAAGCAAAGCACATTAAAATGTGAGCGCGGAAAAATGACGAGTGAAAACCGCAGTGAGATCTCACCTGGCACCTGTCAGAATGGCTCTGGCAAGGACCAGAAATGACAAGGATTGGTGAGGATGTGGAGAAGGGGAACCTTTGCAGGCTGTCGGCGCGGATGTGAGTTGGTGCAGACACCAGGAATACAGGGTGTAGGTTCTCCCACACATCGAAGACAGAACTCCCATATGATCCGGGGGCTCCGTCTCTGGAAATACAGACACAGGAAAGGAAACCACTCACCTGAAAACACACCTGCCTTGTTCATTGCAGCATTAGTTAGGAAAGCCAGGATGCAGAAGCAACGCAAGCATCCGCGGACGGATGGAGGGTACAAGAGGCCATAGTCTTCACTGCAAGGAAGTATCATCCGGCCATAAAACATGAGGGGATTGTGTCCTCTGTTACAGCAGGGATGGACCTTGAAGGCATCGTGCTGAGGGAAATAGGCAGAGATGGGCGGATGGGTTCCTCAAGTAGAGGATTTAGGGGCAGGGGTGAGGAGTGGAGGCATTGGACAGAAAGGGGAAAATGCGGGTAGAGGCTTGAACAGTGAGTCCAGCACGTACTAATGTTCTCGTGAGGAACCAGAGGCTGGAGGGACTGGGCAGCAGATTCATGATCACCTAGGAGGAGGAGGAAGGGCTGCCGCATGAGGTCCCCACACAGCTTTGTTCTCCAGGTGTGGGGATGCCGGGTGCAGCAGAGCCTGGGCCTGCAGGCAGGGGGGAACCATAGCTATGGAAGAGCGCAGAGCAATGACCCCTCTGTTCCACACCCTAGGCTGGCGCCTCGGGCTGCAGATCCTCAGGGGCGGCTTCGGTCTGATGGGAGGTACGCCCCAGTGGGTACCCTGGACAGAAGGAGGGCATGTGGGCAGGGTCCCCACCCTGCCCTAGGCCTCAGCTCATCTCCGGTTACAGCTGTGCCTTCCCTAGCTGGAGTCGTCCTGGGGAGGTGGAAAGGCTGCCCAGCTGTTCCTCGACATCTGGCTGTGATTTCCTAGCAGCCTCCCCAAAGCTCCCCCCGCAGGAATGCAGCCAGTGGCCATTCCAGAAACCCACCTCCACCAATCCTCTGGGGAGACAGTGGGAGTACATGAGGAGCTCTGCTGGCCGGGTCCACTTCTGCCCCACGACCTGGGACGCAGTGAATGGGTCCCTAATGCCTGGCAAAGCAGAGGGCTGAGCTGGGGTGCCCAGCTCGTCCCTGGGGACTGCCTTGATCGCTGGTGCTCTGATTCTGGGGACATGACCCTGAGTGGGGACATGCAGAGATCTGCTCCCAGACCACATGCTAATGGAGAGAATGTGGCTGTGACTGGAGAAAAGTAAATCACACCTTATCTTGTTTGCCCATCTCGGCTGAGAACCACAGAATGTCCCTGCGGGGAGGCATTTGGAGCCAATTCTGTTTTCCCGGGATTGCATGGGGAGGTGGTGTGCCCCGGCCACGGGGTGACTTAGGGTCAGCCTTGCCCCCAGAGACCCGGCCTTCTTCATGTCTTGTCTCTTAGCTTCTCTCCCTTTCCTTCAGGATGTCTTGTCTCCTCTCCGTGGGGCAGAGTGAAATATCTTCTCAGAACTCCCCTGCATTCACATGATCGATTTGCAATTTGCCACCCTTTTGTTTTTCTATTTCTGACTGCTCAGAATGCACAGAAGGAAGGAGGAGGCTTGGTTTCCTCACCTGTGGGTCTGCCCCTCAGTCCTGTCGCCTAGGACCCTCACCTTGTCATGCAGCCCTGGGGTTACCCCTCGTCCTCGGATCCTGTGGAAGCTCAGGATTGTGGGGGACTGATCCCAGACTGGGTGATGTTCCTCTCAGCACCGGTCCTGCGGTGAGAACGGGCAGGAGGGGAAGGTCCTGCGTGAGACGGATGTAGCCTGAGAGTTGAACTTGGAGCATCCTGCACTTTCTCTCCTGGAACCCATGTCAGGGCCCTGAAGGGCGAGTGTCAAGCTAGCGGACTCAGTTCAGAGCTGAGCAAAGTAGCTTCGGATTCTGTAAAGACAGAGGGTGCCATGTGCATAAGGTCCCTGCTCACTGCCTACGGTGTGTGTGTGTGTGTGTGTGTGTGTGTGTGTGTGTGTGTACCAGAACACAGACAGCAGAGAGAGAGTTTGAGGAGACATTTGTTCCCATGGAACTGATGAAATCGCTCCCGGTGGCGAATCTATCAGATATTTTGCATCCCAGTCAGAGGGCGAAGCTTTGGGGAGAAAAAAGCTCGGCGCTAGAAGCCGCACCCATCCTCCCCAGGACCAGCTGTCCTGCAGATCATACTGCAGTTTGAGAAGCCCCTGCTTTGCCCTGGGCTGCTGGTGTTTCCTGCAGTTGGCTTCAGAGGACCTTTGAGGACCTTTGAGGAGTGGGACGGAGGCTGTGGCCTCACAGCATGGCGGAGGCTCTGGTGGGGGCTGCCCCATGAGCATTTCCCTTAGGGGGCATCAGATCCCTTATCTGTAAAACAAGAGGTCTGGGCCATAGGGTCATCCTTCAGGCTCCTTCCTGACCCTCCAGCTCTGGCTGTGTGCTGTAAGAATGTTGGTTCTAGAAGTGCCTTTCTCCGTCGTGCCTGGTGGTCCAGCTCAGCCATTCACCTTTCCTGCCATATGCACCTTCCCCTGATGGACTTCAGGGAGCACTGGGCAGGTGTGTGGGTTGTGCATTCCACCAGCCCTCAGTTTGGACCTTACCTCTGCCACTCCCTGCAGGGTGACCTGGACAGCTCGTGCCGCCGCTCTGATCCCTAGCGTAGCCCCGCTCTGAGGCGCGCTGGGAGTCGTCACCCCCCCACCCCAGGAAAGCCTTTGAGAGACTCGTGAGAAATCCCCTGGACGCTGGGCTTCAGGATGGCAGGAGATCGTGCCCTTTCTGTTCCCTGTGGCCTCCCTAGCCTCCAGGCAGTGATTGCATCCCTGCCGTGCTAGACACTGCGGAAACACTGGCTAATGTCCTCTGCTCCCTAATGATTAACTTCCCAGCAGAACGCAGAGGTCTTAGGGTCCTGACCGTCTTCCATCTCAGCCCCTGCCCACTGCTGGCCCCGCCCCTGTCTTGTCCTGTGACTGTCTCACCAGTTCTGCTCAGTTAAGGGATTCTTCAGGTCCCCAGAGTTCTTGTTGTGTAGATGGGCTGCAGTCTGCTGTAGCCCAAGGATGGGAGATGGTAGGGGCAAATGAACCTGGGTTTGGATTTTGCATCCTGAACGATGAGTTCTGTTACTCAGGGACAAGTTGCTGAGTCTTGTGAGCTTGCTGTGCATCAGTCCCCTCCTACTTCTACCGACTTCCCTCCAGCTCATCCTTCGGGTCTCATTGGAGACATCCCCAACCCCCCAGCCAGCTTGGATCCCACTGTGTTCCTCCCCTCCTTGTCTCAGAGCTTTCCACCCATTACAGTCACCTGCTGGAGAGGTCAAGGCCTTATTTGGCCAACTTCTATCTTGTCCCCTGGACAGGAGCTCCCTGAGGACAGAGAGCTGGTCGTTGATGTCCCTTATACCCCAGAGCAACTCAGTGCCAGGAGCATAGTAGGTGTTCATTAAATGTGGGATGAAGGAAAGAAAGTTCGCCCTTAGATGCCAGTGGCTGACGGTCATTGCTTGGCTGAGCCCAGTGGGTGGAAACGGCCAGGACCCACGCGGCAGCAGGGTGCTAGCCGAGGGCTCCACTGCCCTCCCGAGTTCCCACTGCACCTCTTCTCCTGCTGACACCTTCAGCCCCGGGACATTCCCGGTCCGAGGTTGAAACCCCACCTTCCTTGGAAGGCCACGCTCATACCGTAACTCCCACTGCCTTTTGCCTGGCCTCCGTCGCTCCTTCCTGACTCCCTGGCACAGCCATCTCGTCCTTGTCCTGAATTCCAAACCCTCAGGCTTCCCTGAGCTGGTGTCTCCCCTCACTCTCCTCTGTCGCCTCGCTCCACTTAGGCCTTGGTCCCCCTCCACACCCCAGGGCGAGTCAAACCCCTTCCTCCTCGGGGCTCTGAGCTTCTTGCTGCCCCTTCTGTCCCCTTGCTCTTCCTGCGGCTGGCTTATGCCTCTCTCTGCTCTCAGCCCAGGTGTCACTCAGCCAAGAGGTCTTCCCAGACCTGAGTATCCGGCGTGTGTTGTGGGCCCACAGCCAGTGCCCGGATAGCCTCTACGCCCTTCTGGCACAGGACGGATCACACCTGGCGACCCCCTTGCTCCTCTGTTATCTGCTTCCTGCACTAGCACGTGCCCCCGAGAGCACTTGTTGGCGCTTGCTCTTTCCTCTGAGAGGTTCGTGCCGGGCACTTGGCACAAATGCGTGGGCTGAATGAGTGAACGGATGAATGAATGAGTGAGCACTACCGGGCATCAAGCCACCAACTTCCCACTCACTATCCCATTTAAGCTGCAGGATGACCTCGGATGGGAAAACCCCACACACTTACATCCCTATTACCAGATCTGGAAGCATGCACAGGGCAGCCGATGTGAGAGAGGCGAGGTCTACAGAATCCAGACCACCTTCCCCATCAGCCTTGGAGAGCACAGTCTCCCTCTGGCCCTGTTTCAGCCTCACTTTACCCCAGCGAGCAGAAACAGGCTTGGGCTGGGAGGGGAGAGACGGCCCTTATGTGAGGCTGTCTGCCATGGTCCATGCAGTCCCGCACGTCCCCTGGTACAGGCCTAAAAGGCCTTCCAGACTCCCGAGCTCACCTCTGCAAACAGGGCTTGCTTAAAGCCACCAGCCCCCCACTGGCCTTCCTTGTCTCCTCCCCTTAAGTCCCCAGCTGCTTTAGTAAACAAGCACCCCAGGGCAGGGTTCAGGCCTAGGCTTTTAAAAAATAATAATCATGGTAAATAACTCCTAAATCATGTTCAACTCTTTAAAGCAAATTTGGAAATACACAAAAGAAAAAAGGAAAAAAAGAGTTTTGCCTCCCAGAGGTTCCAATATTCCATGTTCTTCTGGATGCCCGTCGTGTGTGTGCGTGCGAGCAGGCAAGGGAGGGCTGGAGTCACGCCGAGTTAGACCCTGTCCCCGGCACTAACTAGCTGCCTGACCTAAGTGGGTTCTCTCGGCTCTCCTACCTCAGTTCTCTTGCCTGCACAGTGGGCATGATGAGCTGCATGGACAGGGGTCAGACAAGAGGCCAAAGAGGGCTTTGCTCAGCAGCAGATGCTCAGCCATGCCTACGGAGCTGTGATGCCCGTGTGTGTGCTCACGGCTCAGAGCAGACCTGTCCCTCCACTCCCCTGGCCTGTCTGGGTGAGGGAACCATGGCGGGGGCGGGGACACAGGGGACTCCGCTGGAGAAGACCAGAGCGTGGGAGGAGCACCCTGGCTACATCTGAGTAGCTTCTATGAAAGAGAACGGGGACCTGTCTGGGCTCGGGACCGTCTCGCTGTCTGTCCACCTCGGGGTCGCAGTGCCCAGCTTGGAGCCTGGTGGGAGTGGGACGGGTGAGCAGACCCAGCACCCAGAACTTGGGGAGCTCGCGGATCCTGTAGGTGCAGAGCGAGGGCTTTACATGTCTGAGCTCTCCCCGGGCCAAAGCGGCTGCCTCAGGAAGGAGCAGCTGGCCATCTGTCTGTGCAGGCTTTGGAGACAGACTCGGCTCCTCGCTGGCTGGGCAACTGGGGTGGTGACCTTTGGAGAGACCGTGCGGTGCAGTAGTCAGGAGCCGTCGTGCTGACTTTGCCACTTCCTGCCTCTGTGGCCTTGGGCGATCCATTTATTAATTCCTGGGGCCTTTCTTTCCCCATCTGGAAATAGCAGCACCTGTCCTTTGCAGCTGTAGGGAGGACTGGATTAAATGTGTTAATGTGTTCCCCACGCGTAGGGCAGTGTCTGGGGCAGAGCAGGCACACCTGTGTCTGCCGATCACAGCGACGTCACCGCCCCCCAGCCGAGCGGACCCAGGCTACGTTGCACTCCCAGCGCGAAGCTGGATGTGGGGGTTCTCAGCCCCTGGCAGCTGCTGGCATCACTCTCGTGATCATTCGTGTCACCCCGGGCCTGCCTCAGAGTGGCCATGTGAGGGTGCCTTCCTGGCTGGCCTCGGAGGAGCAGAGGAGCTGGGCCTTGTGTCCGCTGGTGCCTGATTCTTGTCCTCCCTCCTCTGCCTCTTCCCCACGCCCCGTGGAACGCCATCGTCTCCTCTGTGGCCGGCTATGCTCAGTGGCTGCTGTCATGAGGCCCTGGGCCAGCAGTGATCGCTTCCTGTCCATGGCCCTCTGAGTCCTCTGACTCTGCCGATGTCCTCCACCAGGGCCACTATGTCTTCTCCCAGACTCTAGATGCAGGTACACCTTTGTTCAAATCCAGGTACCCCTCCCATCCTGCTGAGTCTCTTAACCTTTTGGCCTCTGCTTTTACATCTGCATAATGGGAAGAAAAATGAACTTAGTAGAATGATTGTTGCAGGTAAAATCCCCAGCTGGGAGATCGGCACACAGTAGGTGCTCTGTGATTGCCAGCGCTCTCTTTTTCCAAATGAGGACACCAGGGGATGGCATGGCTCAGTGTTTTCTAGACAAAAAATGTGGATGTGTCAGCAAAAAGCCGGAGGGTGTCCTGGGAAAGTACACGTTCTCTTCACCATTTGTTCAACTGAGGATTTCACTGAAGTGTTTCTCTATAGAAACGTCAGTGAATTCCTGGTTTTTTCACCTTGGAGCTACAGTTCTGATCCATTAGTAGCTGGCCTTTCTCAAAAGCTTCTGGTGAAACAAACCAGTTCTGTGGGCAGAGAGATCTCTTTCCCTCCCAGACGTTGCTCAGGCTCCACCTGCCCAAAGACGGAGGGAGAACGGATATCAGTGACAATAAATCACCTCTAAGGGAAGAGGTCATGTGATCAGCCATGTCCTTTGTGTGTCCCTACCCTTTCAAAAAGGGACACTGACGAACCCACTGAAGAAATAAGTACACATTCTATTCCTGAGAACTTACCCCACCCCTCATCCCAGAACTGCTTCTCATGTGGATCCTGAATGATTCCTGGGGAAACCCGTCGTTACTAGGATAGTGAAGACACCCCAGTTGGTCCATAGCTCCTTTGCTAGGAAAATCTCATGCTGGTCCTCCCAAGTTGTCCTCGGGCATCTGGAAAGAGATGCAGCTTTCCAGTCCTGGAGGCTGGCTTATCAGTTCTGCTCCCAGAAGGGGAATGCATGTATGCTTGGAATGCACTCCGCGGCAAATTAAAAACAATAGCCAACCAAACAAAAACAAGTTTAGTGGCTTCGGCAAATAGAAGTGTTTTTCTTACCCCTCTTCCCCCAGCACGGGCTGCTGGAGTTGGAGTCCTGGGTCCTCAGTTGTCCTTGGCAGAACCAGAGACGTATGTCCCCGCAGCTTAAGGAGAGAAGGGAACGTGAGCTCGGCAGCCCCATCCTCCTTCTGTCCCATTTCATCAGGAAAAGGAAAAGCTTTTTAAGAAACCACCCCTCGGCCAAGCACAGCAACCTCTGTTACTCATTTTCTTGTCCAGAACGGGCTCCCATGCGTGTCACTGGCAGCGAGGGAGGCTACAAAGGTAGAGGACAGAATAACCTCTATTAGCCGAGACCATCCCGCCACAGCTCTTCTCTCCTTGGGCTGAAATCTCTGCCATTTTGAGGACAGGGGCATTTAGCAGGGACAAAGCAGGACTGACGGCCGACGGGGTCCATCCCCCCCTCTATGGCATCTCACTGCTCACCCTTGTTCACGATGGAGCCCATAACTGAGAGGCCATCCAGCACTGACTCCTTGGCTCAGGGGTCACGGGTCATTTCTGGTCCACGTGAACTCGGGGCCTGTCCATGCCTGGGGCTGGGAAGAGAGTGATGCTATGCAGCTGAACGGGGGTCCACCCAGGGCTGCAGTATTCTCCCAGTCCCTGGGGAGACAGACACCAATTGGTGACCTCCAGGTGGTGCCTCAGCTCTGGGATATGGGGCAGGGTTCGGGGGCCCCGTGACTGAGACAAGCCCTGGGGTGAGGTGGCAGTCTCCAAGACTGAGGGGGAGCCTACAAAGCAAGGAGACACAGTGATGTCACGGCAGCTCCAACACTTTCTTGTGCTTCCAGGTCTGAGGTCTGTGGCCACTAGTACCCTGAAGGACGGGATGGTGACTTGTCTTCTCTCTCTCTCTTTTTTTTTTTTTCAATTTTACTTATTTATTTGTCAGAGAGAGAGAGAAAGAGAGAGAGGAGAGAGCACAAGTAGGGGGAGCGAAAGATAGATGGAGAAACAGGGTGCCTGCTGAGTGGGGATCCTAATGCAGGACTCGATCCCAGAGCCCTGAGATTATGACCCAAACGGAAGGCAGATGCTTCACCAACTGAGCTGCCCAGGCGCCTGGTGACTCGTCTTCTATCCCTCTCCAGTGTCCCTGGAACATATCTGGAGCTCAGATAGTTTAGTTTAAATAAATGGGTTAGTGTGGAAATAAATAGATCATTATCCAAGAGGTGGAAATATGTTGGCCAACTAGATACAGTTTCAGGCTAAGTGGGCCTTTGGAGGCTAACCCTACCTCCCTGACCAGCAGGTGAACCCAGAGGGCCCCAACATCCCTCCCCCGCCAAGCCTGGCTGGAGGGGTATTTTGGGAACCATTTTCCCTGACTGGCTACGACATTGGCTATAAATCGCTCTGTGAGCCTCTTAGATGTCGAATGGTTAGAGACGGGAAATGATTCCCAAACACAGTTTGGGCAGATTCTAATGTCTTTGAGAAGAAGCTCCATCTTACCTGTGTTCATGGTCTTTGGACTGCCCTTGCCCATCTGGGTTTGGGAATTAGGTCACAACCTCAGGGTATCTTTGGAGACAAGGCTCAGCGGCTCACCCTGAGCTCCAGCCATCAGTCTTCAGAGACTTGCTCATCCTCGAGGATAGAACCTTCCGAGTCAATGCATTTGCAGTGACCATGATCCACAGCCAGTCTCCCTGGCAGCCTTCCAAGGCCCGAGCAACTGAGGATCACAGCTCTGTTTCAAAAATAATCCCTTCCACAGGGTTCGGCAGACCTCATGGTGCCTTTTAGGATAAACACAAAAAATACCTCCACTCCAGGGAAGATCTCTTTCTTCCCACTTGCTGCTGACTGGTAAAGGAGCCCCGAACTGGCCCCTCACGGAGACCCTTGTGCTCCAAATGTGAAAACAGGTCACTGCACAGGGGACAGATGGCGGGAGGGAGGCTCCTTTAAGGAGAGGGAGGCTGTGATAGTGACACACACAGAGAAAGGTCTACACTAAGGTAAGCAAGTGGCTTCAGGCACTGGGTTGGAAGGCCACCGTGCCTCGTCTCAGTCCCGTGGTGAGCTTGACCTTGCTCGGCCCCCGGGCAGCCCCGTGGCCCGTGCGTGCTCTGTGGTGTCTCCCTGCCGGAGACGCTCACCCCAAGACAGAGGTGAACAGACGTGGCCAAGACAGCGAGCTGGTCGGTCAGGGAGCCAACACGGAGGGATGACTCTAAAATTCCAAGTTGGTGCTATTTCTAGGATTTTTAGGGCAATTGGAAGGGTCTCTTTCCCTGCCAAATTTTTTCTTAAGTGAGGAATCGTGAAGATGTAAGACAATCATGTAATATCCTATAATGAAGTATTTTTCTTGCTGTATGACTTACTTACTCTATTGCCTCTGTATAGTTGAGCAGTTTTGCTTCTGGGATTGTACATGAAGCTTCCTGTGGTAGGCACAAGAGACACCTTTGTGGGCGGCCCCCATTTCCCTGGCACCGGCCAACTTGGAATCTTGATGAGTATGTTGGCATCTTTCTGAACGAGGTCGCCTCTGCCCGTGGCACCTCGTGTTCTTGTACCTCCTCACTGCTCCGAGAAGAAAGCCTCAAGCGTCACCTCTCCAGGAAAGCTTCCCGACCTCCCCCAGCCCCACGGGGTGTCAGACCTGTGTCCCGAATCCCTCAGCACCCAGCCCCGCTCTGTCACCTACCACACAGTGCTGACCCTGTCCGTTTGGTCTGACTTCCTCTACAGGGTGAAACTGTGCTCCTTGTGGGGAGGGACGCTGCCTTGCTGGCGTGTCACCCCCAGGACGGAGCACAGCGTTTGCAAAATAGGTGCTCGACAAGTACCCGTGTAAATGAAACAGTCCGTAGTGTGCGCTGCCTCCTGCGTGCCGGGACCTGAGAGCCCTAGGTGTTGAGTGCCAGGGCCTGGGGTCCCAAGTGCCAAGTGCCGGGAGCTGGGGGGCCTGGGTGCTGTGTGCTTGGGCCTGGGGTGCTCTGGGTGCTGCGTGCCGGGGGCTGGGCAACTCTGGGTGCTGTCACATCCCATGGAGGGACCGCGGATCACATTTGCGCCTCCATCTTCCTGTTTTCTCTTGCCTTCCTCAGATGTGCTGTGCCCGAGCGTCCGTGTGGAAGGAGACCGCTTCAAGCACACCAACGGTGAAACCAAGGAGATCACAGGTGAGGGCGTGAGACCGGCTTGCTCGGCTGTGCTGTTGCCGGGTCTGAGCATGGTCCTCCTTGACTCAGGGCTGGCCTCGCTCCTCTGCTCCCTGAAGTCCATGCAACGGCCTGAGCCCTGCCGGTGGCAGCCCCAAGCACGGCCGCCGATTGTGACTAACACCCGCATTCCACGCGGGAGCTGTCAGTGACCCTGTGGGAGTCTGTGAATGACACGCCGGAACACATGGGTTGGGGATGAGTGAGTGAATGATCGGTGGAGTGAGCAAATGAGAGCAGCGATCAGTGCCTTCAGGGTGAGAGTGTGAATCAGAGTCAGAGATACAGGCCAGAGTGATGGGAGAGCGAGGGCACAGACGCATGGCTGCAGACCCAGCAGTAGAAATAAACCCCACAGAGCCGCTTCCCAGCCCGTCCCCGCACAACAGGGTAGATGGGGTACAAGACAGCGGCCAAGGGGGGCTTCTCACCCCCCCTGAGAGCCAGGAGCGTGGGAGTAGGGCTGGCTCCTCCCTGTGACCGGCGTCCTGCCCCTGCAATTCTCAGGGGACTTTCCTCTGCCTCCAGGCCACCAGCGCTGCTCCTGCCCAGTGCCCGAGGGGCCAGGGCCCCCTCCATGTGTAGCACCGGGGGCGGGGGTCTACCTCCTCAGCACGGAACCCACGGCGGGCTCAGGAGCAGGCACTTTGCAGGCGCGGTCCTGGGGACGCTGTCCGGGTCGACTGTCATGTCAGCATCTGCAGGTTTGTGCCTGAGGGATGTTTCTAGAATGGCAGAAGGCTGCCCTGCCTGCTTGCCCAGAAGGTGAAATGTGTCCTCAGGACTGACTCAGCCCTCAGGCAGTTTCTTGGATGAAGAAACACCCTGGTTCTTCTGCCCTACAAGAGATTTGTTCTGAGGTCCATGTTTGACCCATTTCCTGGTGTTTCCCAGTGGAATCCAGCTCTAGTCACCCGCTGGGGCGGCTGCCTCAGTGCCACGGGCTTCATAGCTGCTTCCCTGCCTGTCTCCCACCCTCAGTCCCCCATCAAGGGCCTCCCAGTTCAGCACTTCTGGGGGGACCCAAAGGAAGGCAGAGGTGGTCACCTCTTTTCTCGTGGTGGAAGTCCTGTGTGGGGCTGGTGCTCGGCAAGGACCTCCCACTCCCAGGAGTCCTCCGTCAACCCGTCAACCCGTCAACCCGGGAGATAAAGAGGATCCTCATCCTCTTCCCTCTCTTAATGCACTCACCTTGCAGGGGGTCTCTTCTGAGTTGAGTTGCTCCGCCCAGGGTGGGGCGAAGCTTCTGGGCAGCTTGATGTCTCACTCTCTGCCTCAGCAGTCCCCAGCCAAGCACATCTTCTACCTGAGTCCCTCTGCAGAGGCATTCCTACCTGCTGCATGGTCCAGATCTGCCTTTGTGAGCAGCAAGTCCCTTGGAGCAGCATCTACCCTAAAAATTCATTATCTGGGGGTGTGTGTGTCCACAGACAGCAACAGAGCTAATGAGAGGGACATTGATACCAACAGTGGTAAGAATTGAGCCTGAGCACCTGCAGTGTGCCAGATGTTGAGCCCCTGTGCTCTCATTCAGCCTGGGTGAGGTAAGAGATAGGCAACAGTTTGTATTTTATAGTTGGGGAAATTGAGGCACGGGCACATGCAGTGTCTTGCCAGAGTTTATGGCACACTCCAATCAGGGCTCATGGGCAGATTGTTGGAAGGAGGGAAGGAAGAATTTAAATGCAGTTGGGTTATTGGAACGACTTTTATACTTTGGGAAAAATGGGGTTCCTGAAAGCCTCATTCCCAGGCCTTTCCTCCAATGGCTTCGGGAGATTTTAGGGCTTCTCCGGCCAGAACAGCCAGGACAAGAAGAGGGCAGATGGTTTGGAGGCATAGGTCTTAGCCCAGCACTGCTGCTCCCAGTCTCTGGACACCTCCAAGACTCGGGTTCCCAGCCTGCAAAACTGTGCGCCCTGAGTCCTGTCTCTGAGGATCCCTGTCAGTGCTCATGAGTCAATGTCCTGGGACTTCTATGACTGTAAGTGTTACACAACCTCCCGGGAGGTTAGCAGATTGGCACTTAAGAACATGGGAGGCTCAGAGCAGCTCTGAAATGTGGTCATAAGACATTCTGGATATCTCTGTCCTACCTGGGCTCCCACATCCAGATACTCACTGAGGCGCACCTGTTGCACCTCTCAGGTGGGCTCCAGCCCGAGGCCTCCCCTGCCCCTCCCCGTCCCATCCTGCCTTGGCAAGTCCAGCCTCCCAGGTCTCCCTGCCCTGCCTCCCTGCTGCCAGAGTGACCTTCAAAATAGAAACAGGATTGTGTTTCTCTCTTGCTCTGAAGTCCTTCTGTGGTTCCCCATTATCTGCAGAAGGACACTCAGACTTGGCTGTGTGGCCAACAGAGCACCAGCCTGATCTGCCCCCGCCCACCCTGGGCCCAGCCAGTGTTGCCCTGACCACGTTTGCTGACCTCCCAGAATAGCAAGATTCTCAGAAGGAACCAGCTGACCCAAGCCTAGTGACCATGCACATCCAACTACCTTGGATGCCCTTTCTTCCTCTGTCTGCCCACCTTTAATTTGTTCTTTTTTTTTTTTTTTTTTAAGATTTTATTTATTTGACAGAGAGAAACGCAGCCAGAGAGGGAACACAAGCAGGGGGAGTGAGAGAGGGAGAAGCAGGCTTCCCGCCGAGCAGGGAGCTCGATCCCGGGTCTCCGGGGTCATGACCTGAGCCGAAGGCAGTCGCTTAACCAACTGAGCCACCCAGGCGCCCCTAATTTGTTCTTTAACTCCAGGTCAGGGCTTGCCTCCTTCAGGAGGCCTCCCTGATTGCTCCTCAGCTGGGCGTGTCCGCTTCTCCCAAGACACTAAACTTCTAGGGGGCTGGGATTTTATCTGTTTTGGGGATCTGAGAAGCCAACAGGGCATCCTACCTTCTCTCCTTCCCTCTTTCTACAAACTGTGCCACAAATAAGAACAGCCAAAGCCCCTGGCTTCTTTAGGGCTGGGAACATGAATTAGATCAAATTGCGCACTGTCCCATGAGGGAAGCAGTCCCCAGATAAGCTGTGTGTGCCTCAGCCAGAGGTACTAAAGACCAGGGAGAAGTATCGTGTCTGGGGAGCCCAGCAAAGCTCTGTCTGGGGGAGGGGGAATCACCCAACGGGCACTGGCATGGGGCCAGTTTACCCGGGGACTCAAGGTCATGGTCCCTGATGCCACCTGTTTCAGCTGACTCCGTGATTTTGGGGGGTGCAGCCTAGCAATTCCTATACTAAACAACTGCTTCTTTATCTCGCTGTGCCTTGCATCAGAGCCCATTTAACCTCGAAAACATTTTTCATCTTCCTTTCCAGCCTTTCTTTTATTTATCGCAAGCAATTCGTCTTTTCTCTCAGTGTCCTTTCTTGCCACCTACTTAATTGCTTGTTGTTCAAAGTTTTGTCATGTTTTTAAGCCTTTGCTTTTAGTCATTGTTTTTATTCACTGAAACCAGTAAAAGTGGAACCAGAAAATAGAACCTATGTTTGCTTTTTTTTAAACTTAAAAAAGGGATTCTCCCTCATAGAGCTGTGTAAGGGAGACGGAGCCCAGGGTGGCAGGTGCCTAGTGACTGTGGGCGGAGCCAGGAAGCCGAGGAGCAGGCCCCCTTTGCTCTTCTCACCGCTCCCTCGTCCAGGGAAAGGCACTGGGCCTGTGTCCACGGGTGGTGAACTTGCTTTCTGCACACGGGCTGCTCCGGACAGGCCTGTCCCACGGCGGCCGCCCTCGCTCTGTGTGGAGGACCCGGGAGCTATGGGGGTGTGGTCAGCGCTCCTGTGTTGTGGGCCCGCAGCCTAAGGACAGGGATGGGGTCCAGGGGTGCCGACTGACATGCTCCTCTCTCCCTTAACTTACCTGGGGGCAGCTTCTCTTGAGGGACAACCTGCACCCCTCCAGCCTCACCCCTCCCCCATAGGAACTGCCCCAGGCAGGCAGGACAGTCAGAGAGTGTCACAGATGGGAGTGCCCACAGGGACGGCCCAGCGCCCAGCTGCTGCAGATGCCAGGTGCAAACCCCTGCTAAGTAGAGCCCTGCTTGCATGGGTGTGCCCAGTCCTCAAGGGGCAGCCAGCGAGTTGGGTCATATCCTCATCTGCTTTGTGGACGAGGCACAGGATGCCAGCAGGGAGCTCGATGTGGGACTCGATGTGGGCCAGGTTTTGGACTTGGGACAGACTGTCTCCAAAACCTGCTCTGCCCGGCACCAAATCTGAGCCCAGACAGGTTCTACACACTTGACCACTTGGTGTCCATTCCGTGGAACCTCCAGGGCCTTCTTGGCCAATCCCCCCATTTGCAGCCCTCACCCGTGACCCCCCACTGCTGGGAGCTTCCCAGTGCTGCCCGGCCATGTCCAGGGACAGGGCCCCAGCATGTGTGGTAGCCCTGTGGATCTTCAGAAGGTCTCACGTGGGGCCCTGCCCCTAGCTGGGCCCACTGGGCTCTCTGAGGGTTGAGCCCAGAGCTCCAGGGGCACCTGATGCTGTCCCCGGGTGATACTCATACTGCAGGGCCCAGTCCCTGCTCAAGGGGGCTGTGGCAGGGCCAACAGAAGTGCAGTGGGGAGATGAAAGGAGAGGGCTTCTCTCCTTCTTCTGTACCAGGTGTCTCTGCTATCCAGTGCCACACCTAGGGGTGGAGGGCTCCCCAGGACCCCTCCCTGAGTGGGGAAGTGGCTGCTCCCCGCCTCATGTCCGGTCCTCTCTTGCCAAGTGATAGTGGTGGGGCCCTGGGGGGGTTGCAGAGCTGTGGCCCGGGTGTGAGCCTCCTGGGATGGGCTTTCACAGAGGATACGGGTCCTCAGCAAGGGCTGGTGGTGGGGACAGAGCAGCTGCCCAAGGCCAGCTTCCCCACACGCGGTCTCTTGGCTCACCTTATTGAACTATCCCGACAGCCTTGTGGGGGATTGTTCCCGCCACCTTTCCAGTTAAGGAAACAAACTCAAGAAATCAGACAGCTGCTTCAAAGTCACTCAGGGTCTTTATCCCTTTGGCCAGTATAACAAAAAGGACCATGAACTGAGTGGCTCATAAGCAACAGGAATTTATCTCTACCTGTTCTGGGGGCTGGGAAGTCCATGACCGAGGCACCTGCAGATTTTGTGGGTGGTGACAGCCTGCTTTCTGCTTTGTCGATGGCCTTCTTCTCATTGTCCCAGATGCTGGAAGGGCAAGGGAGGTCTTGGGGTCTCTTTTATAAGAGCAGTGGTATTATCATGGGAGCCCTAGTCTCATGGCCCAGGTGGGACTTGACCTATGAGTATTTGGCCTTCTAGATGCTGGGTGCTCTCTTACACAGTTGTTCTAGGGTAAAGGGCACGCACCCGCCTAGAGCTGCCCACAAGTCCAGGTGCACGAGCTTGTGCAGGGGACCGGGCCTGGTTTTGCAGACAGGGAATGGGGTGGCAGGCTCAGCTCCGTGAGCATTTCGGCCAGGGGTTGTGGCCCTGCTCAGCCTGTGCCCAGCTCAGGCCTGCTGAGCCCTCCGTGGCCCATGCAGCATGGTTGACGTCAGGTGGGGATGTGGGGTACCCGCCCCTTGGGTGAACCCCACATCTTTGGAGAGGCTAGATCATTCGCCCCACTGCACGTGAAAAAGCACAGTTTGAAGGTGTGCGTTTTTCATCCACAAGGGAGCTTCTGGATTCATGTTCTCTATCTTCAGGACCAAATAGCATTCAATGTTATATCATGAATTTCATTAATTAGTCAGGGTGTGAATCGCTATTTAAAATGACATAGTGATAACTCTTAGTCATTTTCCAGAATGACACGATCTCAGCATGGTGAGCTGCTGGGGACTCCAAAAGTCACCCCGGGCTCCAGCCCCGCAGAGCCTCTCAGTGGGTGCCACTCTCCTGAGCCGAGGCAGTCTGGGTCCAGGCTGGGTGCAGGCTCTGTTCATGTACAGTCCCGGGCCTGCCTCGCTGGGCCTCGCTGCTGACAGCTGCCCCTTACCTTCCTGCTGTGAGGGTTGTGCCCACACAGCTTGGCTCAGAACAGGCTCTCGAAAACGTGCACCGAATGAAAAAGGAGCATCTGTGGACAGAACTTAGTGGTAAAAGGGGCTGTAATCCTTATAATGGAAAAACAATCGAAATGAAAGCTATTCTGTGGGTTTCTGTATTTTGGAAGTTATATGAAGAGCTTTGTAGCCTATCACTGGGGCTTGACCACAGTCGTATGGAGATAAATGCTCAAACAGCCCCCTTTTCACAGATGAAGAGACGGATGCTCAGAGATGTTAGGCAACCTGCCTAAGGTTACACAGCAAGGTCGTGGTCAGGAGCACAGCCTAGTCCTACCACTCAAGCCTTCCGTCCGTGCTAAACCTTTTCTGTCCTTGCTACTTCTTCTATCAGGCTTGGAGCAGCAGAGAGGCGCTTAAAAATGTGCTGAATGAATAAGTGATCTTTTAAAGCAGAGTTTAGTGGGACGTCTTCATCATTGTAATGCGAGCCCTGCTGGCGCAACTCCTGCCTGCTTGGCAGTGCCTTAGAAAGTTAGAGGTCCCCAGAATCTTCCTGGAGTTTCATGGGTTAAGAGTTGCTGGGGCCGAGAGTCCTGGCAGCCCTGGGGACCCAGAAAGGAGTGAGCCCCCCCGCTCTGGTGGCATCCCTCGAACCTGCGTGAGCTCTGTCATGGCCCGAGGGACACGGTTTGAGCCCGTATGTCACCCTGTCACCCTCCGGTTGAGTGCGGTGCTTGGGTTCCTCTGAGAACCGGGGGTCTTGGCCTGTGGGATTCAAGTGCGGACAGTTCTGCAGGCCTGTGGGTCAGGATGTGCCGGTGGGGTGGGGGAGGGGGAGTGATGAGTGACCGGCCGGACCACTGCCCTCCCCTTATGACCGAGTGGTCAGTGGACAGGCTGCCCTCTCCGTGGAGACGCTGGGTCTGCATTTCTCCTGCACTGGGCCTGGAATTGGAAATGGGAGCTCTGCATGTCCACACCTTGTTGTTTGTTTCCTGCCCAGAGGCCTCCGAACAGTCCCTCCGCTCACCTCCACGCCCACTCTCCCCACCCGTTCTCCCCCCCTGCACTTCCTGGGTCCCCATGCCCTTCCCCCCGCTCACTCAGTGCTTCTCTTTGGCAGGTTTTGACCTCATGGATTTGTTCAGTGTGAAGGAGATCCTGGGGAAGAGAGAGAACGGGATGCAGAGCTCCTACGTCCGGATGGGGTCCTTCCCTGTGGTGCAGAGGACAGAGTGAGTGCTCCCTTCTCCTCCCAGGCCTGCCCCGATGCTGGCAAAGGGCGGGAGGGAGGCCCGGCAGCCGAGGTTGCACACGGAGCCCTGAGTGCGGCTCTAACCTACTGCGGTCGAGCCACTGCCCTGGGAATCCACCCACTCTTAGCCCATCTGTCACCCACTTAGCCCATCCACCCACTCTTAGCCCATCTGTCACCTTGTCTATATTTGTTCCCTGGCCCTTCGA
The DNA here is from genome assembly GCA_004023965.1 of Spilogale gracilis. Taxonomy (NCBI): domain Eukaryota; kingdom Metazoa; phylum Chordata; class Mammalia; order Carnivora; family Mephitidae; genus Spilogale; species Spilogale gracilis. The sequence continues at coordinate 68,213 of PITA01001489.1, read as the reverse complement.
CTCTCCGCTCTCTGTAGGGATCTAGTGCTAACCATTCACGATGTGTGGGGTTTTCTTTCTTTCTTTCTTTCTTTCTTTCTTTCTTTCTTTAAGAGTTTACTTACTTATTTGAGAGAGAGAGAGAGTGAGTGAGAGAGAGCATGAGAGGGGGAGGAGCTCAGAGGGAGAAGCAGACTCCCCGTGGAACCAGGAGCCCAATGTGGGGCTCCATCCTGGGACTCAAGGATCATGACCTGAGCCGAAGGCAGTGGCTTAACCAACTGAGCCACCCAGGCACCCTATGTGTGGGGTGTTCTATCCCTTCATTAAAGGGCACAGGGTTATGGCTGTAGATACACAGCGCCTCCTCGGGCCGAACCCCTGCATTACATGCAGGCATAGCTCCACCGGGACTCCTGAGTGGGTTTGGCCGGGCGCACACACCCCCCCGCCCCGTGGATTAAAATCCAAGATTTGTCCAGGGTCTGACACCTGCTGGGTCTCCAGGCGAGGCTGATGGTGGGACCCAAATCAGTTCATTCTGCTCAACCCGGGAAGACAGGTCTGGAAACAGAAGTGCTATTTCTTCATGGCTCCTCGGCCTTCACGTTCCTGAGTTGTTTCCGAGTGCTCTTCACCAACGGGCTGGTGAGGCCCTCTGTATGATCTGGCTCCGTCCTACCTTTTTGGCTTCAAGTTCATCCCCTGGCTCCTTATTTGGCTCTTCTGTCTCGGTTCTGGGAGCTTCTGGAAGGCACATGCTTCCTACCACAGGGCCTTTGTTCATGCTGTTGCCTCTACCCAAGACACCAGCTTGTCCTTCAAAGTATAGCTCAACCATTATGCTTTCAAGGATGCCTCTCCTGACATCCAGAATGAACTTGGGCCTCCCCCTATCTTGTCTCCTTACAACCTGGATTCCTGCATAAAACAAAGTGGTAAAGTTGAAGCTTATCACTCAGTTGCATGATTAGTCATTTAGACTGTCTTCTCTGCTCAATGAGCAGCTCTAGGACGGTGCTCAGTCTGGTCTCTGCATCAAAATGAGCTCTGCCCAGAGGAGGGGTTATTCAGTGTCTGTGGAATGGATGGATGAATGCATCAGTCATCCCTAGGCAGTGAAGTTGCTCCCTCAGGGATGAGCCTGGCAACGGTGGGCTGGGAGCATCAGGACACAGGGTGTGGTCTACACACTTGGATTTTCTAATTCAATGAGCATTCCCTGAGTTAGCCACACGCCAGGCCTGTGTTGGACCCTAACATCCTCCCTGGCTTGCACCTATATCCCTTGAGACTGACTGCAAGGAAGAGGAGTTTGGAGAAGTCACCTTCTCTCTGAGCCTGGCTTTCTCACCTGAGCAGCGGAGACCAGAATCCCCATGCACTGACCCTTAAGCAAGGCGTCTTTGCAGACATCTTTCCAGTGTGGCTTTCTCTCTACATATGCTGGGAAGGTGTTGTTCTCCATGACCTGGCCCCATGCTCATTTCGGGGGTACATAGGCGAGAGCAGAGTCTAGCTTCCCATTCCCACTTTATGCTCTTCACTTCTTTGGCTAAATGCATCCTTCTCCCCATCCATATAGCACAGAAACAATAATAGGGACCTTCGCTTTAAAGGAAAAAGGCAGTCGAGAAAGAACAAGAGAAGGAAGGAAGACGCCTTGTACAAATGTGGGGGAAAGGTCCAGCGGAGACCCGTGGCAAGCACGGATGGCTGCAGAGGCTGCTCTGTGTAGGGGATCTGGAGCCACGGACCCGGGCTCGTAGAGTCCTTCTGAGAAGTATGCGGGTACATGGAGTCCGTCTATACGGTTCCAAATTGGTTTTAACGGCAAAACACTGGAAACAAAATCAATCCCAGCAGAGCTCTGGTGTTTCAAGGCAGAATAGCATCCTTGCAGTCTCTCATGCTTTAAAATGTAGGCACGGATTTACAGACTGGTGGAATTTTAATGTCCAGGTTAATGTTGTTCATAATGGGAGGGGGTGTCACTTGCAGTATTAACTTTTTTTTCTCACATGTTATAATGTCTGTCCAGTGGGCATTTTACACACCTGATCTCATTTAGTTCTCATTATAGTTAAGTGAGAGGTATTCCTCTCATCACTTATCTGATGTGACATTTGAGACTCGGAATGGAACAGTAACGTGCTCGCCATCTCACACACACTCCGTCGGAGGCGGAGGTTGGCCCCAAGTGTAGGTCTTCACCCTTGGTGTTTCCTGCGGTGACCTTGATATCTGCTGTGTGATTTGTGGAAAGGATTACATCGGGCCACTTCGGTTTCCTTTAGATATTCTCTGATAATGACCATTCTCTCTCCTGCTTATAATACCTCTCCTGAAGCTATATATGTGTGCTTATGAGCTTATATGTGCTCTCGGAAAAAGTCTTAGTCTCTCTGCCTTTATCTACGTATATAAAGAGAAGGATGCAGATTTGTAGGTCTGTGCTATGTAGATATATGGATATATATATATATGGATATATTTGTTTATCCACGTATGGATTTTTCAAACTTGCGCACGTATGTGTGTGTTATTTCAAAGGTACGAGAAAAAGTGCGTTGGGACAAAAACAGTCCCCTGGCTTGACTCATTAATGAAAGAAGAGAAATGAAAGGAAATGCCATCTACTTTGGCTGCAAAGTGTGTGCAGGCAGGTGGGGAAGGCTCCCTCCACCCCATGGGGGTGGGGGCTGAGTCCTGCGGGGGTGGGGGAAGCGCCGAGGGATGGGCGCTGTCCCTGGGGCCTGCATGTGCACTGGGTGATATCCCGGCTCCGAGAACGACTTTGGACAGTGGGGCCCACTGCCAGCTTGGATCTGTGAACCGGTAATCACTAAAGCGGGGGCCAGTCTTAGCTCACAGCTTCGACAGCCCGCCAAGGGTCCCAGAGGCTGTGCGAGTCGGGAACCAGACGCCTCCTCACTTCCCTTCCTGGCTTTCTGGCCAGACGGCTTCCATCCCCTCCAGCGGAGAGGTCAGTACCGTGCATTCCCCCAGAGCGGGACGTGGCCCCCCGTGGCCAGGTGCCTCAGGGTGAGGGTGCGGCCAGCCGATGGTTAAGAGCTCTGGGGACAGGGCCTCTTCTCTGTGCGGGTCTCTGTTCAGACACTTAGGAGCCAGATTGCATCATGTTAACCCTCAGATCCTGACTGCCCTCGGCTATGCCATGAGGGTGAGAACACCTTTTTTGTAAGTCCTGGGGCGAACAGCTTTCATTCTGAGTGTGGAGGGGAAAGGCAGGCACAGACGGTCTGGGCAGAGCTGCAGGGGGCTCATCTCCCCCAGATGAGGGGCTTCCCCCCCACACTGGGCAGGAGTGCAGGGCTCTGCTCTGTGAAGGCAGGAGGATGTCCTGGGGGGGGGCAGGGCAGGGCAGGGGATCAAGCAGGATGAGAGTGCTTGGACCCCACTGAGAAGGAGCCAGCAGGGAGCAGTGAAGACAGGGACACTCAGCTGCATTTGACCTGGAAAGGGGAGATGCGTAGCGATGTAGTGTCGATCGTCAGTTTTGTCGGATGGGAACGGTGGAGACACAGAAGCGTAGGGCAGGGGGACAATGCAGTGGCCACAGGAAGAGTCTGCAGAGGGTCATATCGAGGTCCTGATCGAAGGAGAGGGACGTAAAGGCAGGACAGAAGGTGGACTTGAGAGACGCTCAGGAGGTAAAATCGGCAGGACTTAGTGACCCACGGGGCACCTGGGCTTCCCTGGCAGTCCCCGCTCTCCTGGCTAAGCCTGCTGCCCTCTGTCTCTGTCCCCCTCCAGGGATGTGTTCCCACAAGGTTTGCCTGATGAGTATGCCTTCGTGACCACCTTCCGCTTCCGGAAAACGTCTCGGAAAGAAGACTGGTATATCTGGCAGGTCATCGACCAGTACGGGATCCCGCAGGTAGGGGCAGAGCCGGAAGCTCTCTGTGTCCTTCTCATGAGGCTGGTGGCACCCGCCATGTCTTCTCCAGAGCCCTCCCTCCTGGGCCCAGGGGATCAAGCATCTGCTGTTAAGCCCCAGGGCCGCTGCAGGTCCTGAGAGAGATGGGGCTTCTTCCCCCGAGGCTAGTCCAGTGCCTGGTGCTCTGCTGCAGCCGGGGACCAACTTCCTTCCTGCCTCACCAGGAGGGGCTGCCCAGCTCTGTCGTCCAGGGGTCTGTGCTCTTGTGGCATCTTGAGGGGCACGACTCCATGATGTAGCAGAAGAAACTCAGCGTCATCCAGACCTGCATTCCCGTCGGTGCAGCCCCGAGACATGTGGGCTCAGTGTTCTGAGCTTGACGTTCCTGGCTGTCCCATGGAAACAGAAGAGCTGCCATGGATGGCCGGGGACCGTGGAGTGAACCGTGTCTCTAGGTCTCTAGCGCATCTAGACAGGACCTCACACGTGGCACAGTCGTGTTACACATGACGTCCTTTGTTCTCAGCCTGAGGGAAGCTCTGATGCCCTGTGGGGTCCCCACAGGGGGAGAGCAGCCCTCGGCGGCACGCAGCCCAGTGAGGAAAGAGGGCCTCAGATCAGAGCCAGCAGCCCCACACGTTGGTTTTCTTATGTCCTGCCAAATCCTCCTCCCCTAAATATCAGGGTTTAGGGACCCTTCCTGTCTGTCATTACCCTTCTCCCCTTTGGAAGATATGCCTCACCTTCAGCTGGGGGTACCGGCTCTGTTTTCACTGGAGGCCGAAATGAAAATGTGCTCAAGTGGGGCCGCGGCGACCACACGCGTGGGCTGCGGCCAGGGACCGGGGCCCTCCACGCGGCCAGCCGTGTGCCCCCGCAAGAGCTGGACTTGGGTGCTGCGCCAGTTCACCCACGTGGCTCAGCCTCCCCCATAGGGGTGAGGGATGGTCCTGAGCCCCCCATACAGCAGAGCACATCCGTCCCTTCCCAGCCTGTTGGCATCTTGCAAGGTGGGGGCTGAGTACAGGAGGAGCATGTTCACTAGCGGGAAGGAGAAGAGGGATCTGAACACGGGGAGTCTGGCCCCGAGTTTGTTAACCACTGTGCTCAGCTGGCCTCCCTCCCCCACCGTTAGTTCTGCTGAATGAGTTTTCCATAGCACCCCTGGTCAGATTGAGATGCAATCTGGCTGCCGAGTGCCCTGATTTCCTGAGTGTGGGAGGCTGGACGGGACAGACGAGGTTCTTCTCCAAGGGCCATTTTCCTGGAGGCCGCGCAAGCCATCTACCTTCATCCGCAGACAGGCGGGTCTGTCTTCTCCAGCTTCTCAGGGACTGGAGCAGTGGGACTGGGCGCCGGCCACACATTCTTGTGGGTGAGCCCCCGCCCCCTCGTCTGAGTTCTCTGCTCTCATGGCATTTGCAGAACTATATGGGTTCGCTATCTGCCATGTCTGCACCCTCCCCTCATCCCAGGAACGAGCCGTGGGCTGGGACACCATAGAGCCAGGCTGAGATGGCCCATTCATGGGGGAAGTGGCTCATTTTCAAAAAGGCACCTGGCCGTTCAACTTCTTGGAGCAAAAGCCTTGCTGGAGCGCTCTTCCCTGGCACTCTGATGGTGGCCACTTCCGTGCCCCAGGAGAAACACTGGCTAGACACGGGAAAGTGGAGGAAGAATTTTCCAGAAGGGATGTGGGCTCTCAGAACCTCCATGCATTCCGTCAGGCCTGTTGACCCAGACCTTCACAGTCGTCATGACATTTAGTGCTTACAGCCACACTTGAAAGCTGGCCTTCTCCCCATTTGTCATGCACTCATTCCAGCTAGCACGAAGGGACAGGAAGGAGGCAGATTCAGCTGCAGCAGAGAGCATGGGGGTGCTCATCAGGGATGAGGATCAGGGGGGGCATGGGGGGCCTTCTGCTGGAGACCAGGCTCTGGGAGGTGGCCTGGTCCAGAAACAGGAGGACTCATTCAGAGACTATGGTAGTCATCTAAGCAAGAGTTGATCCTGACCCAGACCAGCAACAGTAGTAACCTGGGTAGAAATGATAAGATTCTGGATGTCTTTTGAAACTAGAATCGATGGGATTTGCTGATGGAGCTGAACTGGGAGATGCCTCCCTGAGGCCACCCGCCAGCGCTGGTAGGCACAGGACTCGGGCCTGCCAGGCACTGTCCCTGGCTGTGTGTCCTGCTAGAAGACATGTGCATCTGAAAAGAAAGCCATGTCCTCACGAAGCTCCCTCAGTGGTTCAGGGACACCAGGCTCAAATAGGGGAAAGTATTTTCTAGAAACAGAAGACCATGTTTAGTAATAGAAGTATTAGGGTGTGTGTTAGAAGTGTACGAGGTTATTGACCAGGGGTTCATAGTTCTCTGTGTCTACCTATACCCTAGCATAGCCCAGCAGGCAGTGCAAGTAAAGAAAAATCCTAGCCTCTCCCACCCCAGTTGTACTGAGGTCACAGAGGGTGGGGGGGGGCATGCCCAGAAAGAGAAATCTGAACACTCCTGGGCTGTGTTTTAAACGTTGTGCTGATTCCCGGCAGTGCATGGGTATTTCCTTGGATGAAGGGCTCTCATTCGTCCACTCATTCATTCATTCGTTCAGTGCCTTTTGGGGGGTTGGCACCTTGTGCTGGGGGAGGTCCTCACCCCGGAAGGGAGGAACAAGCAAGATGAAGTGCCTGCTTACGAGGACACGGGGCAGGACGGGCAAGGAACGGGTGAACAAAAGAAATGAACCCTGACCAGACGCTAGGAGAAAAGTCAACGAAAGGAGCCTGGCTAGGATCCAGGTGTGTGTGTGTGTGTGTGTGTGTGTGTGTGTGTGTGTGTGTCAGAGAAGGCTTTCCCGGTGGGGGGCCTTTGAATTTATTTGCTTAGTTCGTTACAGCTAATACTTGGAGCAGCACGCAGCATCTAATAAACACCTCACCAGTGTTTTCCATATATGCTAATTGCTTTAATCCAGATAATGATTCCGTGTTATAGGTGCTGTCATCGGTGCCCTTTTATAAAGAGGGAGAGAATCCAGAGAGGTCAAACAACTTGGCCGAGGACACACAGCTCAAAAGTGACTTGCCAGTTTGGGTGTAGACAGATAGGAGACGGCCATAGGTTTTGAAGAGCGTTTTAAGAAAGTGGCTAGGATTAAGGTTGCCGATGAGGTTAAGGGTCAGGGTTAAGGAACCCAGCCAAGGATATCGAGGTATGTTGGGGTAAGGGACAGCAAGCAGTTACGACCACCTGCGGCTTGAGTGGCCAGGACAGGGGGTGGTTGGTGGTTACTGGAGACTGTGGGTTCTGGAGTCATGGAGGACAGGGTCCCCAGTGGTCCAGGGTGTGTGCAGGGACACATCCACCTGGAACCACAGGGAAGCAGGGAGGGCCGGGAGAATCAGCCCCCAGATCCCATCTTCCTGCCCATGGTCTCCGTCCTGTGGGCCCCCCTGGGCCACGCTGATGAGATGCCAAAGGACACAGGGGTCTAGGTAGAGCCCTTAAAGGTCAGCCTCTGGAGATGGGGAGCTAGGCAGGGAAGAGAAGGTGTCTAGTGAGTACCGTGTAAGGGAGGTCAAATGAGCACATGGCTAGAAAAGTGCCCAAGCAGTCTTTCATCCGAAGAAAAACAAAAGTAAAACTTTTTTCCAGAGTTGCCCAGGCATTTTGCAAAAAGCACGGGGTCCTCCAGTGAGCAAGGCCCGAGAGCCCCTGCCAGCAAGGAGCCTCAAGGCGATCCTCATGGTGGGAGACAGTGTGGGCTTCAGCGGGGTCTCAGCCTGGTCCCTGGCGTCTGGCCTGATGTGGCCTGTTTTGCCAGCCTAGGACTTTCAACGACACGGAGACCAGTTAGGGTTTCTCATTGAGCCCGAGACTCAAGGCTTTCTGTACCATCTGTCTTGCCAACTCACAAAAGTGCCCCAACTGCATAGTCCCCCAGGCATGGGTTGTGTGTGACCCTCAGATCAGTGTCTGAGCCCAGTCACTGCATCTAGTTCAGGTGGTCAGAACAGCCTACTGGGTAAGGATTGTTAGCACAAGGCTGAGGAGGGAACTGAGGCATCATCCAAGGTTGATGAGTGGTGAGGGTCACGGCCGGGATATGAGTCATGATTATGCAACCCCCTCCCCACTCGCGCTCTCCTGCCTTGGTCCCATGTGGCTCAGGGAGCCTGTGGTCCTCTGCCCCCTAGGTCTCCATCCGGCTGGACGGCGAGAACAAGGCAGTGGAGTATGACGCTGTGGGGGCCATGACGGACGCCGTCAGGGTGGTGTTCCGAGGCCCCCGGGTCAGTGACCTCTTTGACCGGGACTGGCACAAGGTTTCCCTGAGCATCCAGGCCCAGAATGTCTCCCTGTACGTCGACTGTGTGCTGGTGCAGACGCTGCCCATCGAGGAGAGGGAGAACATCGACATCCAAGGGAAGACAGTGATCGGCAAGCGCCTGTATGACAGTGTGCCCATCGATGTGAGTACCACAGGGCCAGCTGCAGCCAAGGTCCTGGGGTCACTGGGGGAAGCCGTGGGAATCAAGTGTCCCCAAGTCCCCCTCACTGGTCTGTACCACTGCCCAAGACCTCACCTTGAACGGCCTTAGGAGGGGGGACCCTGACTCAGAAACCGTATTGAAAGCTGGAGTCACCATCCCTCATCCATGCAACCGGTCACCTATCACATACTTGGAGCACCTGCTGTATGCTAGGGGCTGTGCTCAGCAATGGGGACATAGATCTCCATACATATTTGTAGATAGACAGAATTATAAAGTTTTCTGTACACTTAAATAGAGGCTTTTCCCCTCTTTTTTCTCTGATTATAGAAAATTCAGCAAATACAGAAATAAAACACAAAATAATTTTTAAAAAATCATCCTGAGTGCACCACCCAGAGAAAATCCATGATAACTCAGCATGGTAACAGCGGTCCCTCTGTTGTCACATCTTCCACATTCTTCTTCCTGCTCATCCCTCCTCCTTTTTTCTTCTTGTGTCTACGTGATGCCCACACACAGGGGGCCCCCTTACCCGCTTTGCCCAGAGTGTCCACTTCCTCAGAAATAACCAGAGCGTGATTTGGGATAGCTCTTCCCCAAACCGTTTCTTATGCTCATGCCTGTCTGTTATTGAATACAGCATTGTTGGATGTGTGCTCAGTTTTTTGGAGTTTCTGTAAACCATATGCGGCATCCTAAATCTTGCCTTTCGCTTTTTGCTCTTTTCCCCCAAGAGTCTATGTTAGTGCTTGTTACACTTTCTTCTAGCAGCTTCATCATACTTCATTACACGTTTTGTATCTTGGTCCTCCTGTTAGTGGGCACTCAGAATGTCTCTGATGTTTCCCTGTCCTCACCAGCTAGCTCGGGGTCTTGAACATGTTGTCACGGCTCCGAGGATGCTTTCCTCACGAGGAGTGTGGACTAGATGAGATGCTTTCTCTGGGACATGCGTCCTCCTGTTCAATGATTAGACTGTAGGGCAGACAATTGTTGGCTTTCCCACGTACTTTAAATTTCTCAGCACAGTGACAGAATGTTTATGTGCCTCCTAGCTGCTTTCTTAAACCCTTACCAATGTATTGATATATTTTCTTTTTAAATAGTTTTACTTTTTGGTTTTGTTTTACCAATCAGATGGCAAATGGCCAACAGCATTTGATTGCGGTTTCCACCTATTTCCCTGCTTCTACGGTGAACAGCAGTTCTGTGGGTTTGTTCATTGACTGTTGGACTTCCCTTCGATGACTGCCAGCCCACAGCATTTGTCTCTTTTTGGGGTTATTTTGTGTGTGTTTTTCCTAATGACTTCTAGATCACACACACACACACACACACACACACACACACACACACACACATTCATATTCTGAATACTGATTGCCTATTTATCATAGGGTATAAATATTGTTTCCTCAAGCACAGACTGTAAACTAAAATAATGAGTAAGTTTGAATACCTGATAATTTAAGAAGCGGTGATACAAAAAAAAAAAAACAAAAAAACAACCAAAACAAAGCACCATTAAGTAAGTTCTAAAGTCTTCTATATCTTGTGTTGTTAGCTAAAGGATAGATTAGAAACATTGTCAATATATATGCAGATTCCTCACCAGGAAGGCCAAAGAGGGGTGGCAGAGGGAGACGGGGCTGAATGAGGCGGCGGCATTCCCCAGCTGCGCCGCGTGCGCCCCTCTGCAGCCCCCCCCCCCCGCTGCGCCGCGTGCGCCCCTCTGCAGCCCCCCCCGCTGCGCCGCGTGCGCCCCTCTGCAGCCCATGGGAGTGGTGCCGCCGCGGTCACGGTCACGCACAGAGGGATGCGCGCTCTGGCTTTGCCTGCTTGCTCGCATCACCTCCGCGATGGGAACCAGGCTGTGCTCTGTATGTTGCTTCTGAGAAGGTGATGTAAGACACATCAAACAAAGGAAATAGTTAAATCAAGTTAAGCTATAAAGACCACTACTCCCATTGCTGCTTATGCCAGCACCACCCTGTGCCCGGGGCTGTCCTTGGTGCCCCCGCCCCATTTCTGATCCGGTCCGCCCCGCGATCTCAGGAAGCAGACATGATGGACACCCTCAGTTCACAGAGGGACAGGACGCTCCCTGAGAAATCCAGTGGCTCTTCTAAGGTCAGAGCCCAAACTTGGCAGGGCTGGGAGTTCTGCTCAAACAGCCCGTCCTCAATGTCCCTTTGCAAACCACGCCTTGACTAAGAGAACTACCGGGCTGCTGAAGACGGAACCGTGCGGTGTTGGTGACACAAGCCTGGGAGGGGGCATTCCTCCTCGCTATAGGCAGCCAGACTCCAGCTCAGGAACCGTAACTGGTCTCCATTGGCCCCCCGTCCCTGCCAGCCTGGAGCCAGTGTGGGGCGAGGGGGTCTGGGGGGCCGGAGCCAGACCTTTCTGTGCACAGGGGAAGCCTGGGGGAGTGGTTGCCACAGGACAGGGGGAGCTCAAGGCTGCATCTGAGATGCTCCCTGGGGCTGCAGGAAGCAGGTGGATGGGAAGGTGAGGAAGGATTGGGCTGTTATGGAACCAAGAGAGTCCCAGGGGCCGGGGGCCATCCTCAGGGGCAGCGAGGTTCCCGGTGCCTCCTGCTGAGAGTGGGGGGTGCGAGGGAAATGGCGGGCAAGCTGGCGGGCAGATGGGCCAGGGGGTACAGTGAGGGTGCTGTCGGGCTGGGGGAGAACTAGGGATCGGGGTAGGGGTGGGAAGGGGCGATTCTGGGCTCTGAGGGTGGAGCTTGTCCGGGACACCCATGATGCCGAGGTCCCTCCCCTGGCCTTCCCTTCCCATTTCTGCTTCTGCATCCCAGCCCCTGCCAGCCTCCAAAGACTGGGGTTGCAGCTTTGGTTACTGAGGAGCTATCACCCTCTCAGACACCAGAAGGATTTATTTCTGCATCTGATGGGGACCATCTCGTGGCTAATGCAAGCCTTGGGGACCAGCGCCTCCCAGCCTCACTCTGAGTAGTGCAGCCCAAGAGTGATGCCCTCCTCTGTGGGTTTAGTCCCTGGGTCTCGGGCCGCCTGCTCTGTGGCTCTGACTCCAGCCCCGAAGCCGTGGTTGATGCTTCAGTAAGGGAGAACCACAGAGACCAGCGCACTTGTGTTCCGACCTGGAGGAAGGAGGCTGCCGGCACGCTCATCCTCCTTCCGCTGCACTAGTCTGAGGGGCCGGCGGGCATCTGAGTGCTGAACACCAGGGCAGAGCTGAGAAACCTTACTAGTGCTTTGCTCGGTGTTGTCACTAGCTCCCACGTGCTCCCTCTCTTCATCCACACTTGCAGCCCTGAGACCTCGCTCACCACTCTGTTCCCAGTTAGGGGTCGCAGACACAGAGAGATTCAGTAATCTGCCCAGAATGGCCAGATCAGTAGGTGACAGTATGAGCTTCACGGTGTGCTTATAAGACCTGCATTTACCATGTGTCTGGAACCCTGGGTCTGTGTCCTGCCTGACTCTCAAATTCGGTGGTCACATTAGGCGCTTAATTGGGTTCTAACCCATAGTGTGGAGTCCAGGAGCTTGCGTGGGTTCCTTTCTCTCCTCCTTTGCCCATGGCTGAGTGGTACCCAATACTGGGAACCCCAGATCCCTTGACTTTGTCAACAAAATACTACACCCACTTCCTGCTTCCTCCTGGGTTTCTATATTTAAAACAAATCTTAATGAAGTATGTGGCCAGGGAACCGGTGAATTCCTCAGCCCATCGAATATCTTGCAAAAGCAGGGGCTGGGGTACTTCTGACCCATGGTCTGGGGCCTTGAACATGGCGCGAGGACCGCAGCTCACCTGTAGTCCTCCTTGAGACCCACGTACAGCTCTCTGCCTCACCTGGTGCCCACCCACCTGGTGATCACCCAGGCTCACAAGTGCACCGCCCCATCCCCGCCTTACAGCACAGGATAGCAAGGCTCGGAATTGCTGTGCTTTGACCAGAGGAGCATGACCGGGACCCAAACCAGATCCCAAGCTTCCTGCACCCCCTAGCTGGTTATCCCACTGTCACAGGGAAGGGTCCATGAGCTGTAGATGGTGGGCCCCGGAGGGAAGCAGGGCCAGGGAGAGGCCAGAGCTGACTAGCAGGGAACAGCAGGATTTCAGGTGGTTGTGAAGGGGTCCCTCTGGCTCCCAAGACCCTCTCACCCCACCTGGGAGCACCTGTGCCAGGCCCCTGCCATCTGTGCTCTGTCTGCGACCCTGCTCCTCTGCCTCTTTCTTCCCCAGCCCTGTCCCTGCAGCCTTGCCAGATGGGCCAGCTGCTGGGTGTGTGCACTCACTAATGCAGAAAGCAGGACCTTCTCTTTCAAATGGACCTTGTTCAAAAGCACGATTGTGCTTTATGTCATTCTCTCTTCCATCTGTGGGCTGGTGTCTTACAGGAAATAGAACAGACAGTTGAATGGAATGGTGAAGTGGTTATAGCAAGCCAAGTCAGTGAGGGGGGGGAGTCGTGCCCCCCGGGGCGCATCATAGAGCTGGGAGGATGAGGCCAGGGGACTGACCACCTGACCATGCGCCAGAAATGGTGCTGGGGCTCCCGAGGTGCTGGGGCTCCTGAGGTGCTGGGGCTCCCAAGGTGTTGGGGCTCCCGTGGGAGACAAGAGGCCAGGGAACCCTCCTGCAGAATTCACATGCTCATCAGGAAGCAGATTTTAAAACTAAACTACAAAGACACTTTGTGGTGCACATGCTGCTATGTGCATGTCGCGTGCAGAGTGACCAGCGGTGAGCCAGGCACTCATGTGGTTTACAGACATGGGACGTGAGAGCCCTGGGACAGTTTGAGGGGTGACTCAGAGCTTGCCGGTGTTCCCAGGACTTTCCTAGAGGAGGTACCACACAGGTATAGGCGTGGCTGCGGGACGCCGTGAGGCCAGGTGTTGTAGAATAGGGGTGAAGAGAAACAGCCTGGAAAGGCCGGCGAGCCAGGTCCTGGAAGGCTCGACTGTCCAAGAGGAGGCCTGGGCTCTAGCTGCAGACTGAGTGTGTGTGCGTGTGTGCGTGCACTTTGGTGTTTTGTGTGGGCGTGAGTGTGTGCCGATATGCGCACATGTGCCTATGCATGAGTGCGTATTGTGAGGGTGTGTGCACAGGTGTGAGTGCATGTGTATGCCATGTGGGTGCATGTGTGCAGCTGTGTGTGTCCATGTGTGCAGATGTGTGTTGAGTGTTGGACACCACGGCCTGTGGTATTCATGGGGGTGATAGGGGCACATTTTTACTTTACAAAATTGCCATAAGCCACCGGGTGCAGATGTCTGGAGGGGCGAAAGTGGGGTCTTTCTTGGAGACTTTTGGACCACCCAGGAAGGGGCTCTAAGTAAACCCAGTGGCAGTGCCTGGGGAAGGAGGCACCCGGGGAGGGTCGGGGGGGGAGTTGAGCACCAGCTCTGTTCACGCCAATTAGCCTGTAGGCTCCAACCTCTTGTTCTTGGTTGTCCCTCCTGGAAGGGGGTATGCAAGCAGGTGACACGTAGGCTTTCCTGGGAGTTCAGCCCAGCAAGGGCCCTGAGGAGAGAGTGCGGCCAGAGTCCTGTGCAGTCCTGCTGGAGGCATGGAGGCTTCGCGCCGCCGAGTCCCCCAGACTCACTCTGTCCCCTGTCCCTCCCAGTTTGACCTCCAGCGGATCGTGATTTACTGTGACTCCCGACACGCAGAACTGGAGACTTGCTGTGATATCCCCTCGGGCCCGGTGAGCAAACTCCTGCATGCAGGTGGGGGCGGGGCATGGGTCCTTGGCCTCCAGGGGACAGAGGTATCCAGGGCCTAGGAATGGGCATTCATGGCTCAGGGGATGCCCATGCTCAGAATGTGGTCTGAGAGGAGCCCAGGGACCATCTAGGGCTAGGGCTCCCGTTTCCTGGGCCCCCAGGGTGCAGGTTGGGGGATGTGCAGGTCTCCATGGGGCCTGCCGTGGTCCTGCCCTTAGTCAACACCAGTAGGCTGCAGGCCGAGCAGCGGGCCGGCTCTGAGGAGGAGAGGCTGAGACGGCAGCGTGGCTCTGGGAGGGACAGATCATGCTCAGTGGATGGGAGGCCCTGGCCCACTGGGCTGGTCAGAGAGGGCAGGAGGTGGCTTGCAGGTAGGACTGGGAAATGTGAGAAAAACCAGAGCTTTTCCCTGACCCTGCAGGTGGCTCAGCCTCTCCCTGGGACCTCTCTGCACCACCCCCCTTCAAGGCTCTCCCTCCCCAACTTCTTTAACAAGCCCCAGTTTCCGGGGCTGCTTGGAAGGCGGCCATAGTGACAGAGCCTGCTCTCTGGGATGGAGGGACGATGTCCACACACAGGGCTCAGTGGCCCTGTGCCCGAGACACGGTGTTGGAAGCCCCAAGTGCTGGGGTTTGGAGTCAGATGGGTCTGGCTGTGGACTGAGGGAAGGAGAGGAGCTCAGATGAGGGCCTGAAGAACAGAGGGAAGGGAGACGGGGAAGTGGTGATGGTAGGGGACACATCATTACCGCGTACCTGGTGGGCTGTCCCGTCAAATCCTCGCTGCATCATGATAGACACACCCTGGTCCCCATCCTGCAGAGGGTAACATTGAGGCTAAGAGGGGTCCGTGGTTCCTGCAGCTGCTAAGAGGCCAGAGTTGTGGCTGAGAGCAGGTGTTGGGACAAGCCCTTCTGACTGCAAGGCCTCAGGAGCCCGGGACCTGCCCCCGGGCATGCCCCGACGTCACCTCCACTCAAGCTCAGGCTTCTTGGGTTCCTGGCCCTCTTGTCTCCCAGGGGGCTGTGCCGGGTGAAAAGCCAGGTTGTGCCCTGCTGACTCACTGCGCTTTCCTTCCAGTGCCGGGTGACCGTGCTGACAGAGCCTTCACCCCTGCCCCAGCAGCCTCCCAACTCCGGCAGTGAACAAATTGGGTTTTTGAAGACCATCAACTGTTCCTGCCCGGCTGGAGAAAAGGTACCCTCTGCAGTCAACCCTCAGCCCCCAGCCCGGAGCCCCCAAGCTGGCCAGGGCATGGTGGTCAGCAGGAGCAGCCGTGGAGATGGGAGTTTCCCATCATGCACCAGGATGGCCAGGGCAGGATGGCCCCAGGCTCTGGGGGACTCGCAGGTCAGGGAGCTCTTCTCGTTCCTTGGACCTTTTGTTTATTGATATTCAGCTCTGAGGAAGGGAGCCCTCAGACCCATTAATGTTTTCCTGGAGTTAATGTGTCCCCGAGGTTTTCCTGACCCCTGCTGCTACCCTCTCCACTCAGGTGCCAACCATCACACAGATCTACTCAGACCTCTGAGTAGCTGACGTACATGTAGAGTTGTATGTGTCTGGTTTCTAATGTACAGACTAGTGTTTTCATAACACCACCGGCACCACCCACTAGCCTAGATTTAATGTCTCGTGGAGTGCCCGAGGCCTTCGGCTATTCCATTCTCCTATAGACCAGTGGCCTTTTTGATAAGAAAAACAAAGAAGTCTTCTACTGTTTGAGCAAAGCAAGTTAACCAAATATACAAGGATGATAAAAAGCAGAGCTGTGCTGGCGAAGGTCCCTGGAGGGTTCTGCTGGGCCCCAGAGCCCGGGGCTTCGCCCTGCAGCCTGCAGTGGCATCCCCCGGGCCCAGCCTGCAGGAGGTGCTCAGTGACTCTTCAGGGAGGCGGACAGGAGGAAACGTGAAATCACAGCGGAGGTCATTGGGATGGACACACTTACAAAGCACACGTCCTGGAAGGCAGGCTCCCACCTTCCCTCCCTCCCTCCTTATTCTCCTTCACCTTCCCTCCTTCCTTCCTACCCAGAGAGCCAGACCTGGGAGACAGGGGGTACACAGGAAGTCTCAGTCAGGTGAAGCTGTCAAACACCAGCCCAGCTTGCTGAAAGGAACCAGCTCAGCCTTCCTATAAGCTTCCCCCCACCACACCACCCTATGTGGTCATGGAGGGTCTCCAGTTGTGTTTCTAGCACCATCTCTCTCCATGTTGTTCCCCTGATTTCCAGGACATCAAGAACTGCTGGGTCCTTGGAGGGGTCATGACCTTTATTGTCTCTTGTATTTGCATTTGTGGCATCTGCCCAAGACCCCTTCCTCTATCCCACCTATGCGTGCTCTTCTCTCAAGATGTTCCCAAGGACTGCTTTCCTCAGCACCTTGTTGTCTATGTGATTTCTGTCCTCCCTTCCTCCAGTTCTCCCTCCCTCCCTCCCTCATTCCCCATGCAGCCATGTACCTGCTATTTCCAAGACCCTATGACCCATTCTTGTGACAATGATCACATGGGACTAAAATTGTCTACCTGTTTTTATTCCATAAGGTGAGTTCCAGATGCAGATATTGCATCGTGGCACGTCTCTGTTTTCAGCCACTGATTGTGTATGGCCTGACATGATTAAATAGTGGCTACGTGGATCAGCGTGTGAAGGATGATGGGCGGATGGTGGTGGGACAGCTGGGAGGGAGGGATAAAGAAACACCCCCTCCCTTGTGGACAGCACAAGGGCTCGCTCTATAAGATGAGCAGTCACCTTGCAGATTCTCAGCCTCAAACTCTGGGCAGCATCACCCAGTAATGTATACCCTTATTCCTCAACCATCCCTTCTATCTGACAGTGAACAGTAAGCACCACTGTGTGCTCAGCATCGAGGTTTTAAGATACATAGCACTTGGTCTCCAGAAATGCTCCATCCCAGAGAGCTCAGCCCTGGGCCTGCTTCCCATGTGCCGGTGGGTGGGGGAAAGGGGGCCTCTTCTCGCTCCCCCTAGAAGAGACCATATGGAAGAGCTTCAGCAGTCACCTCATTAAATAGGGCTGGCTTCTGTTGGCCATCTTCAGTTCCAAAGTGTCTTACTTCTTGTTTCTTTTGTCCTTCTTCCTTTAGGGTGAGAAAAGGGCTCTGATGGCCCCGTGTCCAATATGGTACACGAGGGCCCAGGAGATCTGAGCGTTCTCTCCTGGGAGGCAGAGCTCTGGCCTCAGGCAGACTTGGCTTCCCGTGGTTTCAGTCTTTCATTCAGTTTACAGAACACTTCCGTTACTCTCCTAGGTCAGCGTGCCTCTCGGGTCCACGTTTCTATCTCTAGACCCAAACACGGTGCATGTGAACTGGGTGCCAGGCCTTCCCAAGGGCACTCTGTGGGGTCAAACACACAAAACATTAGTTACCCCCATTTGCGTGTACAAACGACATCTGTGAATGCATTTTAAAGAAATGTTCCCGAGGTTGCTAAGTACACAACGGCACCTAGAGTGTTTTTAGCGACAGCGGTCCACACACGTAAATGCATATGGTGTCACTTCCTTTTCACGCGCACGACTGCATGGATCATGTTACGTGGGCTTTTAGTGTGGCACTATTTACATGCACCTGCAACTCAGCAGATCAGGGTTTTTGACCTAGGAATCAGATCTTGTACACAAAGGTCACCTATGTTAGTGGACGAATGATGGCTAGAGGTCTGTTACAGACATGTGTTGCTTTGCCATTTTGGTGACTAATAACTATGGGAACCATTAGTGGACCACGTGATATTTTTACCTCCAAAGGGTGGCATTGTCAGGGAAGAAGGAGCCCGTGGGGTACCATCTCATTCGTCCCTGTCTTTAGTCCACCGATGGCCACAGAGAGGTGACGCTAAAATATCCCATGCAGTTGGAGGTCAAGAAGAGGGGAAATCAGCTCCAGGAGACCTTGTCCAGCTTGCTGGCCACGCGTGGCTCACTCGGAGCCTGGCTTAGGAGCCGGTGGAGGGATAACCGACTGCTGAAGGCAGAGGTGGGGGGATTAAATCGAGTCTTACTTCTTGTTTCTTTTGTCCTTCTTCCTTTAGGGTGAAAAGGGCTCTGATGGCCCCGTGGGACTCCCCGGCCCAAAGGTCAGTATAGGCGCGGCTCAGGGGCGCTTTGGGCTCCACTTTTGCTGTGTTCTCTGTGTGGAGACGAAGCGTCGTGTTAGGTGACCGTCCCGTGGTGTTCGCTTGTGGCAAGTGGCCTGAAGTCCAGCACCTCTGATTCTGAGTTTGAAAACCTGAGCTGGACAGGGTTGGGTGAGAAAGCCCTGGCTCCCATCCGCTTTGCTCCAGTGGAGTAACCTCTCCGTGTTCAGCTGATTCTGTGTCGGTCCCTTAGGCCTCCATCTGAAAAACTTTGGGGCTTGGGCTTGTAAGAGGCTATCTGTTTAGGCTGCCTGTAATGTTTCTTTTTTTAAAATATGATAATAATTTATGTTTTCAGTGTTCCAAGATTCATTGTTTGTGCCCCACACCCAGTGCTCCATGCAATACGTGCCCTCAGTATCCACCACTAGGCTCTCCCATCCCCCCACCCCCTCCCCCATGCCCCCACCCCTCCCCTCCAAAACCCTCAGTTCATTTCTCAGAGTCCATAGTCTCTCATGTTTCGTCTCCCTCCCTGATTTACCCCAGTTCACATTTCTTTTCCTTCTCCTACTGTCCTCCATGTTACTCCTTATGCTCCACAAGTAAGTGAAACCATGTGATACTTGACTTTCTCTTCTTGGCTTATTTCACTCAGCATAATCTCCTCCAATCCAGTCCATGTTGCTACAAAAGTTGGATATTCATCCTTTCTGATGGAGGTGTAGTAGCCCATTGTATATTTGGACCACATCTTCTTTATCCATTCATCTGTTGAAGGGCACCTTGGCTCTTTCCACAGTTTGGCGATTGTGGCTATTGCTGCGATGAACATTGGGGTACATAGGGCCCTTTTTTTCACTACATCCGTATCTTTGGGGTAAATGCCCAGTAGTGCAATTGCAGGGTCATAGGGTAGCTCTATTTTTAATTTTTTAAGGAATCTCCACACTGTTTTCCAAAGTGGCTGCACCAAATTGCATTCCCACGTTTCTTTAAATCGCATGAAATTCTTTTTGCACACATTTTCGGACCTCCCTCGTTGCTCAAAGCCAGGTGCCTCCTCAAGGGGCCCCCTCCTTGGTCATGCAGCTCCCTGTCTGTCTCCATCCCTCCCCAGGTTATTAGCATGTACAGAGCTGGCCAGGGCTGTTTCCCACATCCTTACCTTGGTTTCAGAAAGCTGAGACCCAGAGAGATGAGAATCACCCGTGGAAACACAGGCGGGTGGAAGAGTCAGCATGATCCAGAGGCTTTTACCTAGTCTGGTCTTTGAAAGAGGGGCTGAACGTGGTGGTGGGAATACCCTGAAATGTTCTATCTTTCTCTCTTCCCCTTTTTCTTACTGTACCCACGGTGCTGGGTTGAGGAGCCTGGACACACACACACACACACACACACACCCCTAGTGCCAAAGGAGAGCAGCTCGGAGTGGTCCAGGGTGTCAGTTGGTCCTTGTAAGAAGGAACATGGGGGTTATGCCTCACTGAGCATCCCGTGGGCTGTAACCTCAGCTTCTTGGTTGTCGGTGGGAAGAAAAGAGCAAAGGTGTCTGGGGGTTTGTGGAAGTATATAAGTGGAGAACGTTTGTCGGAGGCAGTGGTTAATTACAAAATGACCATGTTGTGCTGAGGTTAAAAAGATCCAGAGTTGAGTGGCAACCTTCACAGGGAGGACAGGGCTGGGGGGAGGGAATGCTAGGGAGGGGCTCAGACTCAGCCACCTGGAGTTAAGCCTGGCTCCCTCAGAGATGATGTGCAGTCCTGGCCCTTCGGCCCCACAGGTCAGATTGTACCAGACTGAGCCTACGGCTCCAGGGGAAGAGCTCCCCTTTACTCTGCTACAGCTTGGTAGGCTCAACAGTCGTGGCCCGGTGACTGCGGGTGTCAGGACCCATTCTGCTACAGGGACATCATAGTGAATGAGAAAGCCCAGTCTCCAGGGTTTGCAAGCCGGTGGCAAGCGAAGAGCCACAGGGAAGACTGGGATCCCCTTTGGGGAGAGCCAGGGTGGGGGGCCCAGGGGTCCAGCAGAGGGCATGGGAGCTGCGTGGCAGCCACGGGGGGGGGGGGCAGCCAAAACCAGCCAGCTGTTTGTTCTGAGAGTGTACGAGATACGAGCAGCCCCAGATGAAATTGCACACCAAGAGAAGAGAAAAACAGACAGAATTGAGGGATCCTGTGGCAGGCAGCCAAGCCTGTCTTGGACTGGCTCATGGCACGAACGCTCTGCTCCCACACTCGGCCCTTGGTGAATTTTCTTCCCTCACAAACATTCTTTCCTCCTCTGACTACCCTCCCTGTCTTCATGGACAGTTGGGAGAGCCCAGGGCATATAATGGCATCATCAGGGGACCCTGGCTGACCTCTGGCAGCTTTCAGAGCACGTCTGTGCTTCTAGTCTTATATGTGCTCATGACCACATGCCCATTTCACAGAGGAACAGCCCAAGGCCCAAAGAGTAATGGTGCTCTCACAGTAAGCAGCAGAGCGGGGGTCTGAACCCTGGGGCATCTCACTCCCCATGTGGCCCTGGGCCTCTCCTGGGGACAAACACATGACGCATTCCCCCGCTCACTTTCTCAGGAGGCCCTTAGTTGTGGAATTAAGAGGTTGGGGGAAATATTCACCTGCTTCTTCCGGGAAGCATGGCCCCATCGCGAGGTTGGCAGGGGCAAAATCAGCCACTGCTCGGGTGCCAGGGCCAAGTGGGCAGTGGGCAGCCTGAGTGGGGGAGCCCCGTCGGGGGGCCTGACCCGGTGCTGCTTTCTGGTTTCCACTCTGCAGGGAGACATGGGAGCCACTGGATTGGTTGGAGCTCCTGGACGCAAAGGAGAAAAAGGTGACATGGTGAGTACGGGGCCGGCGTGGGAGACCCTGGACTCCCCCAGAACCCCACATCAGCTAGAACGCACCAAATACCTAGTGGGGCCCAGACACTGAGCCACACCCTGCCCTCGGAATGGAGTCCAAGCTCCTCCCCATGGGCACGGGAGGCCTGCCAGAGGTGGCCCCAGCGGCCGCTCTCGTCCTGTCCTGCACCCTCCCTCCCCTCCCCTTTCTAGCTGGCTTCTAGCTGCCCACATTCAGACTGAACCCATGTGGTTCTCCAGGATATCCCTGTGACCCCTGGGGAAAAGCATCAGGGAAAGGGGTCTCCTCTTATGGACCCAGAAACTGGAGAAGCAAACAAAATCTGCAAAATAGCTGTCACAGTAAGAGTCAAAGGACAAAAGGAAGTCATTCTTAAAGGTGGAAAGGTGGGTATTATGACAGCATCTCAGCAAATACAGAATATCAGTAAAGAAATAGATATTTCTAAATAAAAAGACTCAAATGGAAATTCTAGAGCTTACAATTATAACTTAAAAGAAAAGGGGAATCAGTGGAGAGGCTCAATGGTAGGTAGGAATCAGCCTACTGAGAACAACAGTGTTCTTGCCAGCAGATCAATAGTTACTGTGTCATCTGAAGACTAGGGAGAAAGGGTAAGGCAGGAAAATGAACAGAGCTTCTGGTGCATTCTGGAATGCACCGGAATGCATCTAATGGGGATGCCAGAAGGAGAGAGAAAAGGAACAGAAAGCATGTTCAAAGAAATATGGTGAAAACAAAAATCCCAAATTTGCTGAAAAGCAGTGGTCTACACATTCAGGAAGTTCAGTGAACTCTAATCAAGATCACACAAAGAGAGCCATTCTTAGAAAGACTGTAGCCCAAACTCCAAAAGACAAAGGAACTTTTGAAAGCAACAAGAGAGAAAAACGAGTTAACGTGGACTGAGAAAGACCAGTAAGATGTTCTCACTGACTGACGGTTGAGAGTGACAGAGGCCTCCATGAAGCAGGATGACGAGCTCAAAGACATCATCGTGCCAGTGTTTGATCGTGCATTTAACAAACAGGTGTAGTAAGAACGCGAGAGTGGGGGAGAGGGACTAGAACCAGGCAGGGAAGGGTGTGTTTAGAAATCTCCCTGGAAGTAGTATAAATCTGAGAAGCTGAAGTGTGTATGGGAAACCCAAGAGTGACCTCTACCAAAATAGTTCAAAAGTATACAGTAGAAGTGGCATAAAGAGATTAAAATTTAGCACTAGAAAATACCAAGTGTAAATAAATAAATGAATGAATGAATGCTGTAAAGGAGGAATGAGGGAATGACAAGATAGGAGGTAGAAATGATAAAGTTAGATGGTGTATTTGAAACTAGCTATATCGGCAATCACGCTATATATTCAGGGCAAACATCAAAGCAAGACCCCACTCTATCCTGTCTATAGGAGACACACTTCAGATTCAAAGACACAAACAGGTTGAAAGTAAAATCATGAGAAATACAGATTCTAAAAATAGAAAGGCGAAAAACTGGGAACGACTATGCCAATATCAGACAAAATAGACTTTCTAAAACCCAACATTAGCGGAAATGAAGAGGGGTATCTTACAATCAAAGTGTCAGTCTTTCAGAAATCAAAAAGAGCTATAAATATCTATGTACCTCACAAGAGTCCAAAATACAGGAAGTAAAGAGGGGCAGAATTGAAGAGAGAAATAGATAAGTCAGTGGTGATGATTAGAGACCCTCATGCCTCATCTAGTGATGAATAGGACGTTGGCGTGACGGGGACTCTCGGAGGTCGCTGGTACAAAACGGCACTGTTGCTTTGGAAAACTGCCTGGCCATCCTTAAAAAGCAAAACAGAATTATCAAGTGACTCAGCAATCCACTGCTTAGATACATATCCAAAAGAAATGAAGACACAGGCTCATACAAACCCTGGACGCAAATGTTCAGAGCACCATTGTTCATGAAAACCAAAAAGGGGAAACAAGCTAAGTGCTCATCACACAGCGAACGGATAAACAGGATGTGTGCTAGAGTCACATGGTGATGTGTGATTCTGCGGTAGGATGGAATATTGACACAGGTCACAACATGGATGAGCCTTGAAGATGCTTTGCTGAGGGATCACCGGGTGTGAAGCCATCTGTAAGAGCCCACATAGCATATTATTCCATGTATATGAAATTTCTAGAGGAGGCAAATCTACAGAGACAAAATTGATTAGTGTTTGCCTAGGGCAGGAGGTAGGGGGCATGGGAAGTGGCCACTAACAGGTGTAGAGTTCAACCAGAGTTTTTTCTGATGAAAACATCCTAAAAGCTGATTAGGGCTATTGTTGTATAACTCTGGGAATATACTCAAAACCATAACATTGTATAGTATTCCATTGTATTATGCTGTACAAAGTTCTACACTGTATACTTTAAGTAGGTGAATGATACAGTAGGTAGATGAGATCTTAATAAAGCTCACAAGGGAGAAAATAAAGTACCATAATACTGAGTTGTTGGGAAAATTAAATGGAGTAATAGCCATGAGAGTGTACACTCGGCAAGGAAGAGTTCTCTCTTTCGCCAGCTCCTTCGCAGAGCAGATGAGAAAGCATCTGACCCTTTCAGACCCTGGGGCGCCACTGCCACGTGATATCATGCATGGAGGTCTTCTGTAAAACTGAGACTTCTTTCCTTTTCCAGGGCCGAGGACCTTTTGTCCAAGGAGAGAAGGGTGAAAAGGTAAGCATTTCTCTTTTGTCACTCCCCTGGGGGCTATGCCGCTGGCCAGGGAGCAGGATGGAGGGATGGGCTGGATTTGGGAGGGGTGCTTCTTAGAAGAATCTGAGTGGAGAGAGGACGTCTCTTGGGCGGAGTGAGGAGCTTCATGCAGGTTGACCTGGGCAGCTGAGCAGGTGTAGTGGACAGCGTGGCCCGGCAGGGATGACCAGGAATGGGAGCAGCTGGAAGGGGATGTTTGTTTGGGCTGCGGGTGATTGACAGTGCTTGGAGCAGAGGGTACTCACTGGGGCACAGGGGGAGTGAGAGGCAGGGCTGCAGAAGGGTCTGAGGACCAGCACACAAGGTATCAGATATCGGAGCGTGCTCAGGCCTCGTCCACAGTAAGGAAGGCACTGAAGGGTCTGTGCGTGGTCAGAACACTGGGAACATTTGAGTGTGCCGTGCCAGATGGGTGTGAGGGGAGGGACCAGGGGCATTTTGGGAATCGCCAGGAGATTGTGGAAGTTTCAAGGGGAGATGTTGAGGAGCAGGAGGAGGTGGTGGACAGAGCCGTGGAGGAAATAGGAGGCAGGCCTGCCTGTACGTGCTCTCCCCAAATACACATATTGTACCTTCTTTTACCTTCATCACAAGGCGGACCAGCCAGCCAGATCCTAGGACAGAGGGCTTCCTTCTGAGGAGGAAAGCTTTCACAAGTTGTCAGTCCATAGGGAGAAATAAAAATCAGAGTGACACTAAAGTGCTGTTTTTAACTCCAAGCAGCTACTAAAGATGTACTTACCGCGTCCCAAGAGACACAGCCACGGGACTCTCCTGCATGCATCTGTGCCAGGATTTCGCTGGCGTGCGGGCTCAGAACGCAGCGCCGATAGACCCCAGAGGGTTCTCCTCCAGCCCTCGCGTCAGGCCAGTTCCATTGCCATGAGAACGGCTTTCCAGCCCATCCTCTCCCTATAGGCCCCCCCCCCCACTGCGTACTCTCACCGCAGAGTTTACTCTACGGAGATAAAGCAGGGATGTGCACACGTGCCTACTCCGTGTTCCCCTCGGTGTCTTTCAGCAGTCAGACTGGAGGCAGCCGTATGCTGCGGGGTGGGCAGAGGGTGAGCTGCGCTCTCCTGAGCTAGATGATGCAGAGGCTCTTGGGGACGCAGAACCACATTTACATGAATAATTAATGGCCTAGGAAACGAAAATAATAGTTTGTTAATTTTTAAAGCACATGGGAAAATATCTCTACAGTATGACCCCAGTTGTGTGTGTGTGTGTGTGCGTGTGTGTGTGTGTACATGTGAGAGACAGAGATTAATTCTGGAGGTGGAGCCCCTTTGTTAGAGTGGCCATGTTGAGGGTATGTATTTTCTCCCTTACTTCTCTGTGCCTTCATTGAGTCCATGGTGAACTTCTCTTTTATCCCTATTGGAAGCCCAGGTGCGCACGCGCGCACACACACACACACACA
Source organism: Spilogale gracilis (assembly GCA_004023965.1). NCBI lineage: Eukaryota > Metazoa > Chordata > Mammalia > Carnivora > Mephitidae > Spilogale > Spilogale gracilis. The sequence goes on along the minus strand of PITA01001489.1, from coordinate 42,969 downwards.
CACACACACACACACACACAAGGATCCAGGGCCGGCTGAGAGGCTGTGGGGCACAGACACGGCACAGTGTGACGTTGCCATCAGTTTTCTAGGCTGGGTCTCCTGACCCCTAAGACAGGGCTGGTGGCAGCCTCCGTCCACGCGTGCTGCATGGCTTAAAAGTACAGCAGCGGGAGGCGAGGTGCTCATGTTCAACAATTGCCTTTATCTGACGTTGCTGGCTTGCTGGGTTGCTGTGGGCCCAGAGCACAGGGATTTACAGGACCCCCAGATGTTCCTGCCAGGAGTGGGGCTGCCCTTAAAGTTCAGGTGCTGGTTCTGGGTGATGCCTGCTGGCTGAGCCGTGCGTCTCCTGGGCCAGCACGTCCTCTGATGAGTTGTCCTCCTGTGTGGGTGTCACCAGGCAGGAAGGGGTGGGAGGGACAGGGGCATCTCAGCCTTATCTGCTCTGGTTTAACTCAGAATGGGCAGCAGCCGTATTCTCCTGGTGGCTGCAGCCCCCCCCCCCACCCACCCAGTGGCCCACATTCCTGCCTGCTGGCCCACCGTTGGGACCTGCTGGGTCACGGCGGCAGCCAGGGAGAACCCTTCACATCCTCAGTGCCGGCAGGAGAGAGAGGCAGCTGAGCCGACTCAAGCACTTCCGGCTCTGTCCTTGGTTGACATTCTCTTGCAGTTGAACATTTTTAGCAAAGTCTGAGTCTAGATTCTGCCACATATTAGCTGTGTGATTTGGGGTGAGTCACCTCCCTCTCTGGGCCTCTGCTTCCTCATCTGTAAAAACGAGGGGGTGGGACGAGATGATGCATAAAGGCCCTTGTGGGCGGCTCTGAGACTTGGTGATCCGCCCACCCCAGCCTGAGCTCTTGGGGCTCTCCTCTGTAACTTAGAGTCTCCTGCTCCCCATACCCCTCGAGGAGGCTGTGAGGCCAGGGGGCTCAAGGGGACTGATAATGTCCACAGGGCAGAGAAGGGTGACTAATGCTCTTGGACAGGGCCCCCAAACCTGGCTTCTTCACTTGAATGATCTCTCCAGAGCAGTTGCATTGTGCAAGGGGATCACATGGATTGGAGCCCAGGGGGCCCAGCAATTGTACTTCTCTGATTGCGGTTGTGTGTCTTGTGTTTCTGGTATATAGTCAATCACTGTGATGATGTGTGTTGCCCTCCATGATGGCCGATGTGCCCCATACCTTATGTCTCAGGTTGAAGCATTTTAGAGGGGGCACGACTTATGTCCATTTCACAGGTGGGGAGAACAAAGCTTAGAGGTCAGTAGCCAGCCCAAGGTCACAAGCTAGTTGGATGATGGGAAACACAAACTCTGGCTATTACTCGAGTAAAGGGAGGCTGCAGGACTGGTTGAAGCTCCCCTTCCCCAGCAGCTGAGGAAACTGGCTCTCAGAGAAGGTCAGTGACTGCTCCCAGGCTAAAGTAAGCAGGGCAGCCTTTTAGGGGATGCTGCCCACAGCCCAGGCATTGGGGCCATAAAAGTAAAGGAAGGGAGGATGAACCTCCCATGCATCCAGAAGGCAGCTGGCATTAAGTACACACTTGCCAAATGAGCGGATGGATGAGTGGTTCTCGGCCCACCGCCATCCCAGACTGAGGGCCAGCTCAACCTAGTAGGGTCACGGACGGCCGTGGGGAATCTGGCTCTGCCTCATGCTAATAACTTCATGTTTGTCCTTGGGCTACTCAGAACCTCAGTTTCCTTTTCTGTAAAAGGGGGAAGGAGAAGGATGATGGTTCTACCATATAAGATCAGGGGGAACTAGAGGAGAAAAGGCACATGAAGGGTCTGACACAGGGCCTGACACAGGGAGCACCGTAGCTGATGATGCTCTCTTTCTGTTACACCCATAATTTTCAGTTACTTTGCAGCTGGCTTATAGTGGTGGTGATGAGGGCGTCTAGTCATGGCCCTGGGCTGGTCGGGACCATTTCCAGTGGAGTCAGAGGGAGCAGGGAGGGGTGACGACCTCTGTGCCTCGGCCCTTGGTTTCCTCCCAGCAGAGAGGATGGACGGGCACAGTGAGACACTAGTACAAGGGTTCTTTTGGGTGGGCATTGAGGGGGTCTGGATGCTGTGGAGATGAGGTCCATAGTATTAGCCTGATGGTGAATCCCACTGGCAGAAAAAGATTTAGAAACAACAAAAGCAAATCCTAAATGTGAGTTTCCAGTGAGTTTCTTCTCCGTGCATCCTGAGGGTCCTTTTGCTGTGGGGACCAATGTCCCTGGGGAGGAAGCCTGGAGCCACTGGGTTTGGTCCTGTTCCTGGGCCCACAGCGCCCTCTGGTGTCTGCAAGCCCGCAGGTCTGCACCAGGTTCTCTCTGCAGGCCTCCTGCCCAATCCTGTGTTGGGGACATCTCTGCCTTTTTGGGGATGTCCTCTTTTCCTTGCAAATTTGGCATCTTGGAGGAAGGAAGGAAGGAAGGAAGGAAGGAAGGAAGGGAGGGAGGGAGGGAGGGAGGGAGGAAGGAAGGAAGGAAGGAAGAGGAAGCCTTGATTTTGTGCTCAAATGTGGAAGCCGGTTTGGGGAGCTGGGCAGACATGGTTTGGGTCTCAGCTATGCCGTAGCTAGATGATCTTCGGCTGGTTATCTCTCAGAAAGGCTCAGCTTCTCGTCTCTAAAGTGGGAACGTGGATGCCTACCTTGTAGGGCTGTTGTGGGGATTATAAGAGGTTGATAATGAAAGCACCTGGCTTCGGCCCTGGCACAAAGTGCATGTAAAACTCTGTCCCTTGCATTTCTTATCTTTTTTCTGCTAGAAGATATTGTTAAAATCCATACAAGAGTGACATGTGTTTCTGTAATAGATAGCATTTAAGTACGCAGTACGTGAAAGCAGGTGGTAGGTTCACAAAGCTCTAAAACCCAGGTTGCCCCCCGCCCCACCTCGTCCAGGACTCATTCACCAGCTCTGTGGACAAGGCATACTCAAACACAGTCATGCCATCCAGAGTGTGCTTCTCCTTACTGGTCCCCCAACGAGCCAGGTGGTGACCTCCATCCCCCACCCTGTCCACACTGAGGACCCCGTCTAGACCTCAGGGGACTGAGGAGCAGAGGATGGTCCCATCAGCAGAGCCCACTGAGGGTTTCCTAGGATACTCAGTGTTCTGCGGGGGGTGCTCAGAAATGAAACCAAAAAAAAAAAAAGTCTAGGCAATTATCATGAGCATAATTCATATGAAGGGAAAAACAGAAGCAGAAACAAAGTTACCGCAAGCTGACTCTGTTTTTTATAAGAGCACTTGACAACTACGGCAGCAACGAAAAAGGGGAGCAAGCTGATGGAGCATCACATCACAGCCCCCAGATGGGCACAGGCGAAAATTAGGGACACCTTGCAACAAGGAGCTAGCGCACAACATAACGCAGAGGAGGTACAGCTTAGGAAGCCCTATGGGCTCACCCATAAAAAGGCACGTGCACAGGCGAAAAACCAGCACATTGGGTCCTGGGATTTGGGAGGTTTCATATGTCTTGTTAATTACTCTTCCCAGTTTTGCAATGTCTGTAAGCATTTAAGCAAAGACTAAGTCTTAATATAACGAAAGTCATTCTAAGTATAGGATCTTCACAAATGTTTATGCAGGAAATTCCCAAGCACTGTGATTTTGGAGGAGAGTGGCCTGTCTCCCAGCACAAGGGTCTGCCGAGCACCAGATGACAGAACGGCCGGTGGGTCCAGAAGGCAGAACGTGGCAGTGGCCGAGGGTCAGGCTTTGGCACTGCCCCTCTCCTGCTGCGTCACCATGGTGGATAGGGAGGGTTCTCCACAGGTCTTGGTGCCTCGGTTTCCTCGCCTGTGCATGGAAGATACAAGGACCGACCAGGGGCTCCCCTCAGGTAGACCCGAGGGTTTGGTGAGGGCACCCAGGAAAGAGCTGTGTTGGCACCTGCTCAATAATGACTTGGGCAAGCATCAGCAAGAATCAGGTGCCAGCCACCTGGGTGCGGGTTCCCTGAGCACAGTGACTACTTCACCATGTTCCTCCACGTTCAGACCGGACGGACTCAGTACTTTTGCTTTGAAGCCCAGAGACAGATGTTCTTTCCCCCAGGGCCACGGCTGTGAAGGGGGGGCCTTGACATCTCTGCCACCATTTTGCTGGGTGCGGTGAGCCAGTTGGAGCCGGGTGAGGTGACGCTCGGAGGTCGGGCCTATTTAAATGGATCCTTGTAAGTAATATTGCTGAGTGATCATGCCCGCACCCCTCCGGCTGCTCAGATACACGACACGATGCATTTCTTGCCAGCGCTGTCCTCTTTGTGAGCAGCAGCTGGCATTAATATTACATTGAGAGTGGGGCTGGGGTGGGGGAGGGGGAGGGGCCCCAGGCAGGACTGGCCAGGACCAGGGCCGGGAGATGGGGCAGAGCTCCATTCTCCTGGAGTGGAGAACAGCAAGGGACAGCACAGGGAGAGGGTTCCCCAACCCCTCATCAGCCCGGATCACTCCCTATAGCTAGCAAGGGCAGCCGAGACCTACAGGGCGTGAAATTGGGGCAGAGTGTGCTGATAAGCCATGCTTGGGTCAGCAACTCAGCCCTCAGCATTTGGTCAAAGCTAAGAAACTCAGAAACAACAACCACAAGAAAGTCCTTCCTTAAGCATTTCCACAGCAACCCATATGGCAATAAATAAAAGTTCATATGGATTTTGTGCTCAGATTTCACGGTGTGGTGCACCAGAAAAAATATACGAGCGAATATCAGGAACTCAGCTGAATTTTATTGGGCTGGCTGGATCAGTAGCAGGCAGAGCTTTAGGTCACACAGACATCAGTTCCTTGTCTTTTATGGTTTTCTTCAATCCTTGCCGGGATCATAAACCTGACGGGACCAACGTGGTCAAGGAGGGATCTGAGACCAACAAGTAGAAGCCAGATGCTGCCTTCCAGAAACTTCTGAACATCCTAAAGAGGATGCCAGAGTCATGAACAGTGAGCCTGAGTGTCCTCGAGCCTTCTTGTAGGATAGTCATCATGCGCTGGGTCATCACAAAGTTAAAGAAGATGCCATGTGGAAAACCAAGGAGAGAGTCCAAGGCCATCATGATGAAATTAAGAAGGGTTGTTGGGAAGCCAGGTTCCCGGTGGTCAGCAGAGGCAGCCCAGTCCTCGGGTCTGAGAAGAGCAACAGGTTCTGCCCATGCGCCCTCAGGAATAAAGCAGGCTCGTCCACTTCCCTGTGGACCATGAAACACCCAGCCTCTCAGGAAAGGCAGCTGGCTTCAGGGACATTGGGGGCCCACCTGCCAAAAAGTCCCTTCCAGCGTTGGGATGGGACACCTGGAATGCCTCAGTTCCGAGGAGCTGTCCTCGTCTGGCTTACAGTTGCCATCCTGTTGGATGCATGAATTTGCATTTGATTGTCAAATGCTGCTCTTGTGACAAATTCCCTGTTGACCACCACTCAGTGCCACATGTTACGTGGCAGATAGGGTCCACGTGTTTGAAGTACACTTCCCATCTGCTGTGATGGGGCCCCGAGAGACCCTTCCTCTGCATGTCTCCTTCCAATTCTGGGTTCGTGTTTCCTGGGGCCTTCTTTCAGTATTTCTCCCCCCGGAGACTGGCTTTTTCCTTGTCCATCCATCATTGCCCTCTGCCTCTTGAAATACTAGGGATGCTCCTGACCCAGGAAGCTTTGAGCCCTCACGCATGGAGCTAGGCAGTCCTAAGGGCACCTTTTCATTCATTCCTTCCAGTGAGGTCAGGTGGAAGGTGGCATTCTCTGCATTTTGTGGAAAAGCCACTAAGACTTGGAAAATACACGTATTGGTGTTTTCACTATAAGAAGCTGTGGGAAGAGGACAGCATAGTTTATAATAGCTCTGGCTTGTTAGAAATCCTAACGGCTACCTATTTAGGGGTAGGCATGGCTCCTGTGGACTCGGGAGGAGCATGAGGCTTGATGTATGATTAATGCATCCTATTTGCACCTGAGGGCAAAAGTGGGGTACCCAGAGGATGACAAAGGGCATCCAGGATAAAGTCATTCTGGCTGCTGCACAGCTGATAGGCCAGAGCTGGTAAGAGCTGCAAGTGACATTCCCGTTGAAGGCTGGTCTGAGCTCACCGAGGATCCTTTCTGTGAGGCAGTCATAACAGTGCCTGGGGCCCCACTGCAGGGGGCAGTCACACGAGCTCTCACAACGGAACTGCTCTGATGCCAACGTGACAGGGCAGGCTTTATTTGAAACTATGAGATGAGATTTTATGGAGTCTTTTATAGAATGGGCTGCAGAATTGGTGGGGAAGGAAGAGGGGCCTTGCCAAATAGGGATTTCCTTCCTGGTGCCTCTTTTCCAGACCAGAGCCTGAGAAAGGTCTCCCAGAAGCCACAAGATGCTTCTACACATCAGGGGTTTCTGGTATAAGTGAAAAGTGTGGCACAGCGAAGGGTAATGGACACACGTTTATTTCACTGATTCTTTCTGAGAGAATGGGATGGACACATTAGCAGTAGGCCCCGTGCAGAATCAACAGCCAACTTGTGATGATTTTATATAGAATGGTATGGTGACTTGGTCTCAAAGAAAGTGCCACGTAATGGAAAGAATCATAACAGCTCTTACTGAGCTCTTGCAATGTGTCAGGCTATTTAGTACCAGCCTCCTACAGACCTTTAGGGAGTCTGGGGCATGCTTGTGGTAAGAGTGGCCCACTCCTATCCATTGCATGGCCAATGCCAGCTCTCTACCCTTCTCTGAAATCACTGCTTGTATCACTGACCCTCAAAAACCATGTCCCTGGTGGGAACCAACTTATTTTATGTAATGACTGCATCTTAGAGCTTCTGAGCCATAAAAATATAAATTATATGTATGTGTTTGTATGTGTGAAACTTCTAAGATAAATTTACGCCATTGCCTCTCGCTCTGGGCCCCTTTCTCTTCGCTCACGGCTCGCTTAATCAACAGCCCCATCTCCTATTCTTAGCCTGTGCGTTAATGTGCATTATTCATGGTTATCGAGTTGGATAACTGTGGTTGAAGGCCTTCTATTTTTATAATAATTAAAGGGCTTCAGGGAAAATAAGTTTAGCTGCTTATGTGCCCTCAAGTAGCCTTATGGGGTTGGGGGCAAAACACTGAGGGAGCCATGGTGCCATAGATCCTGTCCATGGTGCTGAATTTTTGAGCTTATGGAATCTCACAGCCCCAGGCAGAGCTGGAAAAGGAAAGTCTGCACCTTTCCCCACCTCTGTCTGACACTCAGGTGCTTGCCAAGCCTAATGGACCAGTCACAGGACCAAGGTCTTTGCACAGGAGACAGGGAGTATTTGTGGGAAGGGCAAACGCTGGGCTGCTGGACAGTGGGACGGGGTGAGGGCCGGGGAGGGCGTGTGGACCCTGGACAGAGATTGGCTTCAGATCATGCTCAGCCATGTGGCAGCTGTGTAACACTGTGCAGTCCCTCGACCCCTCAGCCCTTACGTTGTCTATAAATTGGCGACTGTGGTACTGTTTGTCTCCGAGGGGTTGCTGTAAGGATGAAATGAGCTAATGAAAAGAAATGACTTATATTTGCAAAAAGCGCTCATAAATGTTAAGTGTAATTACCATTACACCAGCATAGTTTTACATTTTTTATGCACCAGATGACGTCTTCTGCATCCTCGGCATCGACGAGGTCTTATCCTCAGGGGTGGCTGACAGGTGCAAGATGTCTCTCCCTCAAGGGGGCCTCTCTAGCTCTGCAAGTCTCATGAAGCCTGGAGAGTTACTGGAGAATGTGCTCCAGGTGGACTGGTCACAGTATGGGGTGTCCTTTCCTTTCCTTGGTCTACGTAGAATAGTTGGTAGAGTATCTGAGAATATAGCAGCACGTGGTATTTATAAAGACTGTGGTCTGACAGGACTCACATGCCTGCTATTTAGTTTGGAGGTAAATACTGCTGCCCTTATTTGACAAGTGTATTAACCATGTGACCAAGAGCCAAGCGAGATTCTCTCCCTCTGTGGCCAAGCCACAAAACATGTGCTCATGTTTTCTGACCCCATGGCTGACATTTATCAGTGCTGAGCCATGGTTCTCAGACATGACAGCATCCGAATCATGGGGAGTGCTTATTAAACCAGCTTGCTGGGCCCCACACCCAGAGCATCTGGTTCCATGGGGCTGGAGGGAGGCAGAGAGTCTGTCTTCTTAACAAGGCCCAGGGGATGCTGATGGCAGTGCTGCTAGCCCAGAAGCCACACTTTGAGGACCACTGCTTGGAGGACTCCTCAGACCCCACTTGCAGGACCTCCTGTGTCTCTTACAGGTGAACTGAGAGGGATACTAACATGCATCTCTAGGGATGAAGTCATCTCTCTGTCAACATTTAGAAAACGCACTGATGGTTAATTACCCCCAAAAAAGGGGGGGGGGATATCTGCTTCTCTTAAATCTGTATTTTTCCCAATGAGGTAACTGCATAATTCCTAGAGCTCAGGTTCTGAAAGTGGGCATGGGCAGAGAGCTGCTGCTATATATTACTTTTCTGGGCGCCCTCAGTGAGACCATGGAGGCAGTGTGGGGGGTAAGAGGGAGTGGGCAGAGAGGTCTGCCTTGATGTGGCATCAATGCCCTGAGTATGAACTGGGGAAGGCCTCTGTTCCCCAAGCCCTGATTACTTTCTGTAATGGGTTTCATACACATTATCGATTGTCATCCTCTTGATCTGAGTGACTGCCTTTCCACAGGTGAAGAGTGGGGTTTTGGATAATTTACCCAAAATAACCATTCCTGATGCTTGTTTGAATTTCCCTGTATATGTGGCATTTCCCCAGGCATCTCACCAAACACTTGGGGCCAGATGTACAATTCTTCTCAGGTTACCTTTTGTACAGGTGAAGGAGCTGAGACCCAGGAGGGGAGGTCACTTGTTCTGCATGGCTATCAGGTGGCAGAGGCTCCCTGGCAGTCCAGACCCTTCTCCCCCAGTCTACCTCCCTTTCTCTCTCTCTCCCCTCTCTCTCCTCTCTCTCTCTTCTTCTTCTTCCTTGCTTTCCTCCATTTCCCATGTTTTGTTATACTCTATGTGGATCCTTAGCTGCATGTATTCACTTTAAAAATCCCTCTGTGCCTGACTACCAATTCCCAGAGCAACTCCATTCTTCCTCTGTAGTTGGCCCATCCCACAGGCTGGAGAACGTGCTCCTTGCTCTCTGTACTATACCAACAACTGGCATTTTAATTATGTGCACACCCTTCTTCCCATCTGAAATCAGCATGTGTCTCTATGAAATGAGGCTCAGAGAGGGCTGTTGAGATTCCTGAGGGGACAGAGCGTGCAGCCCTGGCTTGTAACTTGCCCTTTGCAAAGTCTCAGCAGGCAGCAAATAGGGACACCCCCCCCAGCCCATGGGGGTTTTGGAAGGTGTGTCGCAGGCCATGGTGGTGTTCTGGGAGGCCAAGCTGAGATGACACGAAAACATGAAATATTTGGGTCAGGCTGACAATTTTCATAAGAACCGGAGCCCATCTAAAAAATGTCTGGATCTCATGAGGATTTGCAAGTGGAAATTTCCAGGATCTATTTTGCAGTGCTGGCTTGGTTATCTTAACCATGTAAAATAAGGTTGAAAAGCGATCCTCTCCTCTCAGAGGAAATATTCACCTCCAAAGAGTCCTCGAGTCAGTTTCTTGGGCTACACAACAAGGTCGCCCACCAACCACAAAGCAGAAGTGACTGCCGGTTCCGTGACTCCAGTCCTCCAACCAGTTTGTCAAGCTGCCCGTGTCCTCGGGAGCCCAGGTCCTATGGCTGGACTTTGTAGTAAGTGATGGAGGGTCTGAAGCCACAATTCACTGGCTCTTGAAAGCACTGTTTTCCTACAATGCCCAGCGGCTCTCTGTGTCCCTGAGGGGTTCACACCTGTATGGCTGACTTAAAGTAGGAGGGCCTCCCTGCTGTCTCCGTTAGGAGCCCACAGGGCTCAGGAAGGGATTGAAGCAGACAGCACTGTGGGATCCTGTGCCGAGCAGGCAGCGGTGGCAGGGAGGTAGGTGCTGGAGCCCTGAGGCCTCGCCTCCTGGAGCTCCTGACAGGTGAGTGAGACAGATTCATTCAGGTACGTGCTGGGCATCTATCAGGAAGTGCCAACAAGGCTGGAATGTGACAACTGGGCAAAGGGAGGGTTCCGGAACTCTCTGGAAGCCCCTCTGGCATTGTCTCTGGTCTCCTCCCTGGCCCCCTTTATTAGATGGTCCTCGGAGCTCCAATGCCCTGCTGCCCTCCCTCCTTTATTCCTGAGGCAGGAGCCCACCAAGATACCCCTTCCCCTGCCTTCAGCTGCAGCAGCCAGAAGACGGACTGGCCTTTCAAGGACCTGCCATCTTAACTGGGTAACCAACTCCTAGGGGAAGCTCTGCACCACGTCCCGCAGCCGGCCTGGTTATGGAGGGAAGCGCCATCAAGGCCATGTCCTCAAAGGAGGTCCTTTGCCTTCTCACTCGTCCCTCTTTTTGAGAAATCTTGAATTTATCCCTAGAGTTGGAGAGAAACAAGAGCTAAGTAGGCTGGGGTCCCTGCCATTTGCAGACGCCCATGCCATCCGCTCAGATCGGTGCAGGACAGGGCCGGGGATAAAACATGGGTCCTGGGGACAGCTGGGGCCCCTGGGGAGCTGAGCCTGCCCTGTTTCTGACCACCAGCATCCTGGCCTGGAGCTCAGCTGCTTTCCCAGGGCATGAGGCTGTGGGGGAGGAACAGGGTCCCTGGAGGAGAGGAGCTGGGCTGGATGTGCAAGCTGTGTTGCTTCAACCTGCCCACTCCCAGCTGTGGGGCTCAAGAGAGCTGTGGCCCTGTGTGCCCAAGGGCTCCAGGTAGAGTGAGGATAAAGACGCTTGGCCCACAGGGGTGCAAGCACCCAGTGAGCCAATGCGTGTAAACACCGCAAGGCGGCAGATTCTGGGGCCCTGAGTGGGTCTTTTGGGTATAGACGTGGCAACTTTGGACACATGATGGAGTTTCTGTGCTTGCATTTGGTACATTATGAAGTGTAGGTCACAGTCGCGTCTCTTGTCGAACTGTCCTGGGATGCCTTAGAGCACTGCTGGAAGGAACGGACTCCGCGCTGGGTGCGTCATGCATGCCCCGTGAGGACGGACTGCTCGGAGCAGCTTCTTCGAGGGCTACGGCGGATGGGTGTTTCGTCAGTGCTCAGGAGCTCACCAATCGCTTCTGCCTGTCCTGGGTGCCTGCTTCATCTCTGGACCCTTGAATTTCCTAAACAGCCACTGGGGAAGTGGGATGAGGATTCATGCCCACTGTGTGGTCGTGTAGATGGTGGCTGGATGTCGCCTGTGGGGGCAGCCCTTCCCTCAAGGATGCTGCCACCCCAGGGGGCACCTGACTCCCACGTGCACAGGAAACCCCGGGGCCCTAACACTGAACAGCCCTTCCCCTTGTGGAACATCCACACCCTGCTGGCCTGCCCCTTGTGTCCAACCAAGGACAGCCACAGGTCCCTGAAGACCAACGAGCAAGTGTGCTCCTTTTCCACCTGCCCCGGGTATCTTGCTTGCCCGCTGGAGACGGTCTCATCTTTCCAGCTCTTGGTCTATAAATAACTCTCCTTTCCAGCACTTTTAAACCCTGCCATCGGCTTTGTCTCCTTGACGCAGGCGTAATAAGGACGCGGTTTTGCCTGTGACGGGATGCAGGGAAGCCTAGACCCGTCTCCCTGCACGCACACGAGCCACGGCAGCTGCTCGCACAGTCCGTGGCCAGATCGGGTGGGTGAAGACGCTGTGCGACCACCACCAACAGCAGTCAAGGCTTTGAGGAAGCCTGGCACAGGGAACCTGTTTAACTGGGTTGAACTCTGTATTTCACAAACCTATTTGGCCGAAGAACCCCTACCTTCCCCCAGCCCCTCACCATTTAATTACAAACCAAACTTGTATCATTGAGAGCGACTCTGGAGATGTTAGGAGGAGCACCACAGAGACATTTAATACTTAAAAAACGTTGAAGTAGCTGTGATTGTCCCCATTTCACAGAAAGGGAAACTGAGCCCCCCAGGTATTAAGTCCTTTGCCCCAAGTGGCCCTCCTGCTAAGTGAGGGTGGCAAGAGCTGGCATTCCGCCTACCAGGTCCTTGACACCCCCGCTTCTGTCCCCGAGGCTGCCTTGTCGGGAGACATCCCTTTTGGAAGCTTCCTTAGGCTCACCAATCCATTCAGTCTCCACGACTAGAGCCTCTTGGCCTAAGAACCAACACCACTTACCTACAGATGGCTGTGCTGTGTGAGCACAGGTGCCCTGTCTTCACTGGGAACTTGCTCCGTGAGGGCAGAGAGGACATATCCTGTGACTCCCTCCCCCACCACTGCCAGTGTATTACACCCATGGCACGCAGGGGACAGCATCATTTCCCTGCCACGAGTGTGCCCGGGCAACGTGGTTCCATCTAATCCCTCTGTGACCACGAGCAGGGCACCTGGGCTGACCATGTGCTGCCCGGAAGCCGGTGATGGCCCCACAGCTGAGTGTGTGCTGCATTTCCAAGCCCTCCTGCTCCTGGCCTCCTCATCCACACAGGTGACAGACCGGTGACACACATGGCCGTCCGGGATGGCTAGAGAGGGGCAGAGCTGCAGCATACCCTCACGCCTGGCCAACGGCAGACCCATCGCTGTCTGTCTATTCAGCATCACATTGACTTAGAAGGAAGGTTGAGTTGTGGAGTCACTTCATAGAAACTGTGGAAATATATCCATGTGTGCATGCGTACGGACATGCCCGTGTCGTCTTTTATGGGTGAACCCCCTGGAAATGTACAAGGTCCGACATGCCTTCGAGAAAACGAGGAGACCTATCTCGCCGCGTTATTTGAGGACTACGTAAGGTGGTAGAAGCCGGAGACGGGATTCAGCTCACAGTGTTTGCTTAATATTACTTACAGATTCATCAGTCCACACATGTGTTTGAGTGTCCAATAACTTCATTTCACAGATGGGAGAGCCTGGAAATAGACACTGACTTGCTCAGTGTCCCACGGAGAGTTGTCAGGGGCTGGAGGGCTGGGCTACAGGTCTTGGCAGAATCCTTTGATTGAGATTGAATGGTGTCAGAGCTGGACGGAAGCTCGGAGATCCTGGAATCCCTGTGTTTAAATCCCCTCCCCCCATGTGCTCTCCAGGTGTGTGGGAGCAGCCTGGCCCATGCCCCCCTTCCTCCCCATAGCTGCCCCATGAGTGTGCCTGTCACAGGCTTCTGCCTGTGGTCCATTAGAATGGAGTGTGTCCCAGCTCAGGAAATCCTTCTAGACACCTGTTCTAGCCCAGCCGTGCTCAGCCTGGAGCAAGGTTGTCTCGGGGGACATGTGGCAGCATCTGGAGACATGCTGGTTGTCAGTGCTAGAGAGTGTTACTGGCATGCAAGGGACGGACGTGCCTGGAGTCTCCCGACAGTCCCCACCAACAAAGGAGCATCCGGCCCACTGTCCTTCGGGCCCAGATTGAGAATGCTGTGCTTTGGGGGTGTGACACTGAGCCCAGAGCAGGAAGGGCCACGCTGTGAGGCAGGGGAGGGGCATGGGGCTGGCAGGTGCATACGGACCCTGGGAGTCTTGGTAAAATGTGGACCCTGACCGATGCCCTAGGTTTCCAGTGAAGCATGAAAATCTGCATTTCTTGTGCTCTTTGTTCCACACTGACCAGCGTTCTCTCTGTGTCCTAGGGTTCCCTGGGCCTGCCTGGTCCCCCTGGGAGAGACGGCAGCAAAGGTATACGGGTACGTCTGCTCCCATCGCGCCCCCACAGGCAGCCTCCTGGTCAGAGCCCATGTCCTTGAACGGGGCGGCCTCTGCTGGGGCCAGGCTCTAGCTGCGGTCTGTGTGTACTGGGACCTTCCCGGTCCCCGGAGTCCGGCTTATCATTTTACCGACACTGGCTGCCGTGGTTGCCATGGGCACTGCCCGTGTGCCCCTAGAAGCTGGTTTCTCACTCAGTTGACAAGCACTTCTGCATGGGAGGTCTTATTGTCCCTGTGCCCAGGCCTGGAAGGAAGTCCAGGCCCTGGAGACTTGCCCAGGTCCTGGAGAGGAGACGGGGTGGGACCCACACAACACCCCATCTCCTGCGTGGGGCCCCTAGCCTCCCTGTTATCCGTCCCCTGATTCCACCTCTCCACTCCCGGCTTCTGAGTTGGAACACACTCCAGAAACCCAGACCACGAGTGATCAACTTGGGCAGGCCTGTCTACTCCAGGGCAGAGGGGTCCTCCTCACCAAGAACCCAAAGGGAATCAGTTCTGGCTGTTCCCTTGGTGATGTCCAGCGCGTGCGAGCAGGGTTCAGAGGGGGAGCCTTGAGCATGAGCACCTGCTACGTCCACAGTCTTTAGCACTCCAGGACAGGAGGCCTGGGTGGAGAGCAGGAGAGAAGGGGGGCTCCATACTCCACAGACCCTTCTCACTCCCCTCCAGAAGGCCAGGCTCCTCCGCAAAGAAGGCCTGTCTCATCACTCCAGTCACTCTGCTTTCTCCACTGTTGTGTCTGAATCTAGTTCAGCTGACCCCTAGCAGCAGGTGCGAGGGGGGCTTGAGCTGTGCCCCTTGCAATGAAGACCAATCCTTGGCTCATGGGACATCTCCGAAGGGCAGCCTGGGTCTCTTTTCACCAGTGGTTACCTTGTGTCTCTGATGGGTTCTGGGTTCCCGACACGAGAACCCATGAGGCTTTGGGCTGCCCTGGCGTGCCTGGACCTGTGTCCTCCTGGGTTCTGACGAGCATTGTGTTGTGTGTGCAGGGGGAGCCGGGAGAGCCGGGAGAGCCGGGGCTGCCTGGCGAGGTGGGCATGCGGGTAAGTGTCGCTTTCCTCTGACGTCCCCAGGGAATAAATCTTGGTGCCAAACCAGTGGCTTTAGGTGTAGAGTAGGTTTGCATGACTTCCCTCCCCACCCTTCCCATAAAACCGCAGGCTTGTGTGTATATATCCTCACGTAGGTGATTTTTCCTGAATTCTTACCAGAACTGAGTCACTCCAAACTCTGTTTATCGTCTTCATTTAACGACAGATTAGAGACCTCTTTCCACACCTCTTCTCTTAATTGATGCCTTTCTTTCCTTGACAAGATGACGACATAGCCTTTATAAGCTTTTCCCTATTATGGCCTTAAATGTTGCTTCTAATTTCATTTTTCACTAAAATCAACACAACAGTAACGCATGCAGGGTGTGTGTGTGGATTTCTCCCTGTGTCCTGCGGCTTATTTCATAGGACAGAACACCAAAATTGGGATATGTTTGACTGAAGAAATGCACATTCTAATTTTAATGGATTTTAAGCGACCGTTCCCAGTTAGCTGCTTCAGATCTGTACCGCTTGGTGGCCCAGGCAACAGGGGAGCCTCGGGGCCCTGCAGACCTCTTGGGCCCTTGTCAGAGCTTGCCCAGGCCCTGCTGGCCGTTGGGCAGAGTGTGAATAAGGAGACACAAGAATCTCACAGCTTGCTCAGAAGCTGAGCACGGATCCTGGCCGGTTCATGGGAAGGCCATGGGGCTCAGGGCAAGTAGAAATGGAAATTGTTGCACTGGCCTCATTATAGCTCAGAGGCAACACACTCTAGCTGTTCCTTGAAGTTGAGCAGACCGGCGTGAGAACCATGGTGACTCCTACCCTCCCAGGCAGGGGGGGCATGACCTTTAAGTGGAGGAAGGACAGCATGGGGCAGGGGGGAAGCAGCAATCCCTGGGTGTTGCCTCTGCCCTGCGTCTCCTTCCCCTGCCTCTCCTTCCCCCACGCGCACCTTTCTTGTGAACACTCTTCTGCAGGGATTCCAAGGACCACCTGGACTCCCCGGGCCTCCTGGACGCGTTGGAGCTCCTGTAAGTAAGGGCCTGCCTTGGGAAGGGGTCCTGCTCCCTTCTGTAGGGACTGGGAGCGAGGGCCCATGACACATTCCCCTTCCGAGGACCCGCTGCCTGGCATGTGGCAGTGGCAGTGAAGTGTGGGTATCTCTTCCTAGACCAGAGATGCTGAGTGTTACGGCACTTGGGAACGTCTGGGAGATCAAGTGAAATGCACATTTCAAGGACCCTCTTCCCGGGCAGTGACGTGGTGACTTTGGCTGAAGTCTGGGAAACTGCAGTTTTGCCTGGCGGGCCAGGGGTTTCTGAGAAGCCATTTTGACCGACCTGTCCAGGCCACCAGTCTGTTAGTTCCCAGCCCCTAGAGCAGTGCAGACCCATGAGGAAGGTTCAGTAAGCACGTGGCCCTGGGATGAGTGACGAACAAACAGGCGTGTGCGTAAGGAGCGAAGTGGCTTCTGGGGTGTCTGACCCTATTTTTGGTTCCCATTAAGAGCTTTGAGATTATCTCCAAATGAAAGAAGGAATATGAAAGGTCATTTACAAGAAGACAGCTGCGCTGCCTTGGGAGGGCATTTAACACCTCCTGTCTCTGTGTCTGGCCAAGATACTTGGGCGGAATTAAAATGGCACGGACATCCAGCTCCCCTGGGGGCCTGGGTGGTCCGCAGAGCCTCTGCTCCCTGGACAGCAGCCTGTGCTTCTGGCCCTGGGCCTCTCCTGTGGGGACAAGGACGTAGGTATTATTCCCGGAATCAGTAATTGAGGCTTGGCGGGCTCCGTCCTCTTCAGTGTTTTCAGACCGTCCAGGAAAAGAGGGGGGTTTCCATAGTAACAGAGGACACGTTCAGGCCCTTCCGGCAGGGCTGAGCTCCTGGCTGCCTGCCCAGGAGCCCCTGTGGGGTCACGTATGGGTGCTGGTGGCCCTGACATCTCGCTCCATACCCTACACGGGCCACAAGGGCAGGCACATTCGTGTCCTTCTCCGCTCCTGCACGTCAGGGTGGGGCGACACTTCCACAAGATTCTTGTGTTACTAACCGGCGATGGGTGCAGCCATTCACTGACTCAGCAAGCGGCCACGAACATCAAGTGGCAGGCACGTTCCCGACTATGGGACACAATATTGAAGGGACGAAGGCACCAGCCTCAAGGGGCTTCCATTCTTCTTGGGGAAGGCTGAGAATGTGTCACACGGGGCTTCGTGCTGGGAGGACCGTAAAGCACGGTAAAGGGAGTATGACTTTGAGCAGGATGGGGGCTGGTGATTGCATTTAGATCCTGTGGTCAGAGAAGCCCACACCTTGGCGGAAACGTGCACAGCGATGCTCAGAGTGGGTGTTGCTCCTGAGGACGGTGGGAGTGCAGCCAGCACAGGGCAGGAGCCCTCTCCCCAGAGTAGGTGGAGGAAGGGGGCTTAAAGCGCCCAGATATATGATCTGGATGTCATGATCATGAAGCGATGGCAGGTTCTGGTGGCAGGGGCACTGACTCCAAAGCCACGTTTCCCACCATCGGCCAGGAGGTTAGGCTTGAACCTAAGGGACTAGGGTGTGTTCAAGCCTAACCAGGAGGACCTAGGTAATCCGGGCTGGAGACCAGCCCCAGGAGCTCACCTCGAACCCTGGTGGGAGCCTAGCTGCCCAGGCCTGAGGGAGGAGCCCAGGCCTCTGTGCAGAGAATCCCGGGACACAGATCACCGCGCATTCCCAAGCAGGCTGTCCGTGGGCCCTCAGACCTTCAGGACAGAGAAGCCAGACTGAGGGGTGTTCCTGCTTTTCCCCTCTCCTTCCAGGGCCTCCAAGGAGAACAGGGTGAAAAAGGAGCCCGAGGAGAAAAGGTATTTACAACTGCCTCAACCCGTCCCCTTTCCATGGAGAAGAGGAGGAAGGTGTCTGGGATTGTGTGTGCCGTGCGTGCACGGGGGGCCGTGCGGGTGTGCGACAAGTGTGTGCGTGACGGCGTGCATGTGTGGTGGGCAAGGGCTGGTGCAGGGGGGCATTAATTTCCCACCTAAGCGTAAGGTCCTGGTTGCAGCACAGGCTCACATCTCACCTGGCAAGTTCTGGAACTTCTCTGCTCCTCTCTTACTCTCTTAAACCAAAGGGAGGGTACGGGGTGACAGCTGCGTTGGGGACCCACATTTGGCCTTGCTCACCAGGCATTGGGGACTGACCCACGCTGAGACTCAGGCGCAGACCGCCCCAGGGACCGGCATGCTTGAAGAGGGCTGGGGGTCAGCGTACCTGCATACTGTACAGCAGCTTACCACAAGGGAACCCTCAGACCAGACCCTTCCGCGTGAGCTCCTGTCGTCGGTGGCTCGGGGTTCAGCTGGGGGGGCGGTTCAGAGTCTCCCCCCGATCTGTCCTCAGAGGTGCACGTTCCTCTCATCTTACAAGAAGCTTTGAAATTATTATTTTAATTTTATATCAATATATTTGGAAAATAGTAAACACTAGGCTGTAATCCCGATGCAAGTACAGGTGCGCGTTGGCCCATTTCCTATAGGACGTGTTCTAGATCTGATTTCGTGTTACACAGATACACATCATTGATTCGGCTTTGAGGCGTGTTCGCATATTGTCCCGTGTGCAGTATGTCTGCCCTGGGCCTCAGGGGAGCTTTCGTGACTCATTTTAAGTGGCGGCGCAGCATCCTGGTGCATGAACAGACTGATTTATGGGTTCATCCCTCTGTTACTGATCACTTCGGGTTGTTCCCAGGTTTTCAGGATCAAGAAGAATGCTTGGGTGAATATTTTTAAACTGAGGGCTATAGTTATTTAGTTTTCAAATTTAGGTTTACTTCCTTAGGCTGCTTTCCCCACGGTGAGATTACCAGGGCAAGAACACGCACCTGTGCGAGGCTCTGGGAGCTCTCCGCCACATGGCTTTCCAAAAGGCTCTTCAGAATCAAGGGAGGCAGGGGCTGGTGTGGAGTCCCACCTCAGGCTCCGAAGCATGATTTCTATTTGCAGATTACATTTTAATCATTGTAACTTAAAAAGTGGAATTGCATACCCCGTGGTCATTGGGATTTGCATCTCCTGGCTTTTTTGAGAGTTTTAACATGGTCTCACAAATTGGTTTACCAGATCTCCTTTCTGTGACTCTCTGTCTCTTTCTTTACATTGTGGGGACTTGAAGATGGCTTTTGGAATAACATGGGGTTCGGGCACAAGGTGATATGGCTTGATGGGCAGCTGGGATACTAGCCCTGGAGAAGGGCCGAGCCGAAGAGCGGCAAGAGGGGAGCGCAGGCTTGGTGTCCAGGGGGCGTGGTGAGCTCAGGGTTGATTCCAGGACTAATGTCCCGATGGGTGGGGTTCTGCCTTGGCTGTCATCCGAGGGCACATAGACCCACACCTGTGCTCTGACCTGGGGTTCAAAACAGGCCTCCCCCTGCAGCCTCCCTCGAGCTCCCGCTGAGACCTGTCCACTCCAGTGTCCCCGGGACCCCTGCAGTTTGCACCTGATTAGTCGTTTATATCAGATTCGTCTGTTTCTCTTACATACACACGTAGACCCCTCACCAACTCAGGCACAATGCTCGTGCCGTATTTATCTCTGGGTCCTCACTCGCTGGGGGAGCCCCTGCCACCAAGCACCCGCCAGTCCTCCTCCACGGACACATTGGTGTGGCACTGGACAGCGGTGTGGAGTGATGCAAGAAGCAGGATTGATCTCAGGGCACAGAAGGCTTCCCGAGCAGGTGGATGAACTTGGGGTTTTTGGAGAATGTGCAGGATGGCCTTGGAAGGTACATGTTAGCACTCTGGCTCAGGTGATGTCGCAGGAGGGGACGTTGAACGGGATGCTTCATGTACGTCATGTCAGCTAGGAAATGTCACAGGCGGACGGCACTGGGGGCCTGCAGCAGGAACGTGGCCTTGTCCAAAAGATGCTCTTCTCAGCTTCCTGGTAGCAGCATTTCTAGCTGCACTTCTGGGGACTAGTGAGTTTGGGTTTCCCAGGGTTTCAGTGAGGACCCTTCGCAAGCCTCGTGAGAGCCAGCTCTGCCACTTACATGCTGGGACAGCCATGGATTGACTAGAGCCTTCGTTTGCTCATTGCTGAGTGGAAATACTCACGTATTCCCCGAAGCCCATTGGAAGGTTGGACAAGATAACAGAAGCAACGTATCCAGCACGTAACCAGCATTTCCACACATCCTTCCTTTCCCGGTCAGCGTTTCGGGGGAACACCAGTCTGTGCCCACTCAGGGCTTCGTTCCCTCCGCTTGAATACGACTGCTTTCTCCCCAGCCAGCATGGGTTTGCTTTTCCAGCAAGCTTTTGGAGTCTCGTGTTAAGACTTTTGTCCAGCCAAGAAATGCTGCTTTTCTATCAAAATCCTAAATGGTCCAATCTGGAGATGACCATAGAGCAGCCTGGAGGGCTCTCCTTATTTTCAGATGGGGAAACTGAGCCCAGCGGCTCATTCCAGATGGCACGTGACCCGTTATGTAGGCAGCAGTGCTGGAAACGTCTTATTCGCAGCGTGGGCTTTCCTTCCGTGGTATACGAGTCCTGAAGTGTGGGGCGAAGGTGTTCCCTTGAACTCTCTCTGCAGATCCACCATAGCCCTGCCCCCTGCATGTGTCCCTTTACAAGCAAACTCAGGAAGTGGAGGGTGGCCCTCCAGGTGAGGCCCAGGAGAGGGCATTCTGCCTGTGTCTCCACTGGCCCCTGTCTCCAGGCTGGGGGGCAGAGAGGAAGCCCTCCGGGGTGTTTCTGGGGCCTGCCTGCCCGTGCATGTCTCCAGCTCTGGGCTCTGCAAACAGTGTTACCTTTGGAAGCTATTTAACATCAGAAGGTTCCCAGGAAGATTAACTGAGCTAGTATTTATAAATAAATGGATAGAAAAGTGCTCAGGGACATTTGCCAAAGGGGAGGCTGGGGAGCAAGAAAGAGAGGGTCAGAGACAAAGAGACGGGGAGCTGGGGAAGGGTGAGCCTGGCCGCTGCTAGCTCACTTTGGGTATGTTTCCGACTCCCTTGCTAACTTTCTGGAGAGCTGGTCCCTTCTCTGCACCTTTCCTTTCCCATCTGTCAAGACGCCCGGACTGCATACATCATCCCTTAGGCTCCTTTCCAGTTCTTACATCTGATGGGTACTTAAAACAGTTTATTTTCTCCCATGGCTCTCTGATTTCTTCTCTCAGCAAGAAGGAAGTTTCCATCTCCCTTTGAGACAGGTGCATCCGTCGCCTGGCCTTGCCCAGCTTGGAGCCAGGCCACCGAGGGCCAGTGTCCATCTATTACCGAGCCCGCTTCCCGACAGCAGCATGGCAGGGCGCTGGGTGCAAAGCAGGGACAGCGCTCGCTGGAAACAACTTGCAGAGGCATCTCAGCAGGCACAGAAGATGTGGGGCTCTGCAGGCCGGTGGGCATCCTGGTGATTGAGGGGCAATTGAGCCCAAGGGGACTGTGAGGGGCCGCTGAATGCCAGTCAGTGAGAAAGACAGGATCCCACTCGCTCACTAAGGAGCCACAAGGGGGTGTGGTGCCCCCACCCCACTTTGTCTGGAAAACTGAGCTCCCGGGACAACTTTGGGGGATGTGATGCTCTCACTCCTGGGCACCAGGGTTCCTGCCCTGGCTAGAGGATAGGGGGGCCAGGGCACGGCGGCCCCAGGAAACCAGTAAGAACACCGGCTTCGGGATCAGAGGAGAGGAGTTTGCACCCTGACTCTGTCTCCTAGCTCTGGGCGCTCGCACAAGCTCACGTCCTGTCTAGCAGCACCGAATACATTGTGCAGGCCAGTACGGAACCTGGACCCTGGGACAGCTTCCTGAAACAGTCACGAGACAGACTGGGAGTTTCAGAGTGTCCGAAGCCATGATGCGTCCTGGGGGACACTGGGCCCCGTCTCCGCTGTAGGAAAGCCATCAGGGAGACATTCTCCCCAATCCGCCACCTTCTGGGGTGACAGGAAGAGTTACCCACCACACACAGCACACGCCCCTCCACACACACACACACACACCCAAGGGATGTCGAGGCCACAGGGCAGCCTCCTGCCAGGACCAAGGTGGCTCTCTGCTTTAGTGGGCCGCGCGCTCCCCCTGGTGTCGGAGGCCTGGAATTGCGGCAGGAAGACGCGGGGTGCTGGGGCGTCGGAGCTTCCCAGGAGGGAGTGGTTCCATGAATGTGAACCTTCCTCTTTTGAGTCCAGCGTCCAGGATGACACACTTAATCTCACAGGACGGACAGGACTGTCAGTGAGACAGCGTGTCTCCATCCCCGGGACCTGCCGGTGCTCAGGACAAGGGCAGCTTCCCCCTCCCTTTGCGTGTATGCACACCTGCCTGCCGATTAAGGACTGCGAGGGTCTGAAGAGTTTTTAGGGTTCTTGGAATTCAGCCATCTTTCTTCTGTTCCTGCTTTTCCCTATTTCAACCCAGGGAGGAAGGTGAATCTCAGAGCAGGCTAGACTCTGTAAGCGGCAACCTGTGTTGGCAGAAAACAGGACTCTGGTCTCCAGCCTGGGTTGTCCCTCTTCTCCCTCCCTTCCATCCCCTGTTCTCATAACGCTCCTTCCTGGCCCGTGAACCTCCTCTCTGCTGGCGTACTGCTGGCTTATTTCTCCTTCCCCATCCCATGCACATAGTGCCTCTGTTTTGTTTTTACAAGTAACCTGTGACCTGACGCCTTCCACGTGCCACAAGTTATTGTAGCCTTTGGCAGTATTAGCTCACCCAATCCCCACAGCAGCGGTAAGAGGGAGCGCTCATATTTGTAGACTGGAAACTGAGTCACAGAGATGCTGAGCGACTGGTCCGAGGTCACACAGCGTAGAGTGGGAGAGCCTGTCTTTGAGGCCGTTTTGGGGTTGGCTGCAGCTGACTGTACCTCGGCACGCCCCCACCCGGGGCCCCGGCTGTCACTGTGTGCTGGGAGCCCAGCAGGTGGTCAGCTGTCCAGCTGTCCACACCCTGTCCTCTGTCGTGCTCGTGTGGTCAGTGCAGCCCAAGAAAACTGCCAAGTCTTTCAGTGGGACCTGCCCTTTCTGCTTCTGCCTTGGAACCCCTTCTTCCCTTTTGCTTCCACCTACCTCATGCCCCAGCTGGGCTTCTGTACACGTTTCAGTTAAAGACCCTGCTCTGTAGACGTCTGCCTCCTGCATGTCGGTCTCTGCTCTCCTCAGCTTCTCTCTGCCCTCACCCACCCTGTGCTGGCCGCTCTCTGCCTCCCACCGCCCCCCACACTGGGGAGCACACGTATCTGTCGGCGTTCCAGCTGTGCCCCACCTGGCCCCGCTCTCTGCCCACGGGCCAGGGACGCGGGCGGCGAATGCTGGATGTGTACCTGCAGCTCGCCCGAGGTGCCGTTGGGAGAACTCTTGCTTCCGGGCCTCGCAGACCTTGATCTGCAGGTGCAAGGATGTAAGAAATGGGGCTTGAGCAACAGGTAGAGCCCTGTCCTTCAAGGTAGACCTTGTGACACCGTACATGGTCAGCATGATTTTTTGCTGAGTTCTGGGGAAGTGCCCTGTTGCAGAGTGACATTTAGGGGGCTGACCACCTCTAAGGAAGAGAGTTTGGGGGTGTCAAGGGTCCTTCAATCAAAATGCTGGTCCCATCACAAAGGTTCTCGGCGACCCTGGTCTAGATACATCCCTAAGGTCCGCTTCCTCACTTATGAAGTGAGGGCATGGGGTTCCACAGGTTCCAAGACCTTGCCAGCTCAGTGGAAGAGACCCACAGGCCCTGTGGATAATACAGGCAGAGGAAGAGGGTTCAGAGACCCAGGTTCTCGTGCCTGTGCGCGCATGTCTTACTGTGGTGAGGGGCTTTCCTCCAGGGCCTCAGTCTCCTCATCTGCTGTCAGCCCCCCTTCCCGCCAACCTCGTGGTGCGTGGGGGAAGAGAATGTTCCCCTCAGATGTGCAATCAGTTGGCAGAGAGAGAAAATGCGGAGAAAGGTCCTCTCTCTTCACCCAAAACTCAAGTAATGAAAAGACATAGAGAATTACTACATAATAGTGTTTAAAAACAGAAATGTGGCCATCATTGTTCTAGAATTTTTGAAATAATTTCTGAAAGGCAGAAAGCACATATTCCTAAGTTTACATTGATGCAGGAGGGAAGGGACAAAGCATGAAGCCGGGGAGATGCTGGAAGGAACCCCAGGTTCTTATCCATGCCTGTGGGTGGCAGGGGGCCTGAGACAGCTGTCTGTGGCTAACGGAGTAGCCGAGTTGGGGGACTGGCCTCTGCTTGAACCGGCTCGTGGGAAGCAGCAGTGTCTGGCCCGAGAGTAAGAGAGAACAAGTGACCAGACCTCCAAGAGGGATAGGAGCCTCCAGACCAGGAGAAGAACTGATGCCCCCCACCCATCAGGAGTCCACCTGACCGCCTGGCCCCCGGCAGCGGTCTCCAGTGAAGTGGCCAGCACCCACCGGCAGGGATGGAAGGCAGCACAGGAAAAAATGAGTGGAAGACCAAAAAGTGTTCAATCATTTAAAGAAAAAAAAATCCTAAAAGACACACCAACCTTTTAAAAAAAGGCAAATGAAGACCAACCTAAGACATAAAATTATGGAGAAATAGAGTCAGATTGACTTTCATGGACAGTCTTCTGGTCATTTTGTATGTCAGCTGGGGCCACACTGCATCTCTGGGCTGGGCACCGAGGTACCCTCATGAGAAGAGTGGACACACCTCATGTCCTCACAAGAGCCAGAAGGATGGTAACACAGATCACAGACGCAACTCGAACTAACAGGAGTGAGGGAAGCAAAATGAAACATTCTAGAGAAAGACGGATCTCTAATTTGGATTAAAAAGCCAAAGAGAAGACATTGACGTGAGCTATGGTCAACAAAAACAGCCTCAGAACTGAAATGACTTGTCCAAGATTACAGAGCTGTGTTGAGGGGACTCCGAGATGGAAGCCAGGGCTGATGGAGTGACACATAATAGACTGCTCATAGTAGCATGGACCCGCCAGTGGGGGTCACCTCTCTCCAGTAACCGAGTTCTTAGGGCCCAGTGGGAAGAACACAGGTGGGACCCCAGGTAAGGACACCGGCCTTCAGAAGACCACACCGATATCTAGGGGTTTTGGCTCAAGAAAACTGCTGTCCTGGGAGAAAGAGGACTCCCCACATATCATAAGCAGGTGTTTTAGATAGCATAGCTCCTTCCTTACTCCCAGGTGTCTTCCCAGGAAGGGATTTATCTTCATCCCGATGATATATGGTCAACATAAACAGCCTCAGAACTGAAATGACTTGTCCAAGATTACAGAGCTAAGAGAGACAAGCCCAGCTCTGGATGGGTGGGCGTTGGCGAGATGTGTGGATGACCACTTACCATTGGCCGGCAATCAGCTTTAAATTCCAAGCACTGGACATGTAGCAGGTGTTTGTACAAATCCAGTGGATGAATGGGTGATGAGTAAATATGCTCATGGTTTTATGAACTGCATTACAAACCCCACACGGGCATTACTTTGAGCCCACAGGGACTGGCGTTGTTCAGAGAGGCTATATGGCCTGGCCTTGGTCACTGACTGGGGAAAGGCAAAACAGACTTAGGAATCTGGTTTCTCTGACCTTTTATGTATGTGCGTTGAGTCTCAATACATAAATGCTAGGCTGGTGTGTGTGTGTGTGTGTGTGTGTGTGTGTCCGCTATCCAAAGATCCAGGTAGAGAATAAAGGTTACACGGGCCTTGGGATATCATGGCACTGATAACAAGGATACCCATTTGTCCTCATCTCTTCTTTTTTTCTCTCTCTCGCCAGGGGGAGCGAGGCCTGGATGGATTCCCCGGGAAACATGGGGAGACAGGAGAGCAGGTAAGGGGGCACTGGGTCTGGTGGGCTCGGCTTCACTGGAGGACAGCAGCCTGACACAAGGGCCTGATTGCCTTGATCTCCGGCTCAGGCTGGAGGCTCGGGGAGGCCTAGGGATCAGACCCCCACTGACCCCAGGGTATGGGGATCACAGAGAACACACCCTTTCAGTCCGTTCCATGGATGATGTGCACATGTTCCGAGTGATGTGTTGACTGCAGACTCTTCTGTAAGAGTAAAAGATTCCAAACAGTCTAGAAGCTCATCATTAAGGAGCTAGTGGAACACGTCAGGGTGTGGGGATACAGGGACACAACGTGAAGCTGTGGAAATTGACGAGACTCTGAAGGGATGTTCTGGAAGCTATGTGGTTGAGTGGGAAGTACAGGCAAGCATAGAATGGTGTGGAAAATGGCACCTGGGACTTATGAGGGCACACACTCTCTATGGGAAGATGCCCAGAAACCTTAATAACCTGCTTTCTTCATCTGTTGCCTCTGGCCGATGGGACCAGGAAGGGATTTTTATGCACATACATTTTGAACCATGGGAATGTGTGACCCATGAAAGTAACTAAATCTAAATATTTAAATGGCTAAAACTAAATAAAACTTAAAATTCTACATCTGCTGAAGACAATTGGGAAAATACTTGTGTCATGTAACAACACATTAGGACATTAATATATTAATTCATATTCATATTACTACCTTATAGATTAAGTATATTAATTTGTTATATTTGATCTATAAGTTTATTTTAATGTATTAACTTCACTATATTTTTACATTCATGGATAATGCCATAACTCCAAAAGAACACCTTGCTTTATGTTTATCGGTGCTTAACAAATTGGGCTAATATCTCCTTATGTCTTTGCCTCTTTCCTTAGCGTGATGTCATAAACATATAACCATTTTCTTAAATATTCACCAGGGAAGGGACTCAGATGACCACTTAGCCGCTTAGCGTTCTGCGGCGTGAACGCTATCACGTACTTGTGTTTACTGCGCGCTGTCCCTGAGCCAGGGCTGAGCCCCAACCCTGGGCCTCCCCTCGTGCTGACGGCCCAGAACGCGGGGGAGTGGCAACATGGCACGGAGCCAGCTCGTAGTAAGATACGGAAGGGCAGCAGGGCAAGGGCGTGGAGAAGCAGAGGGGCAGCAAGCATCACAGGGGGTCTCCTCCTGGGAGGGGACGTTGGCTCTGTTCTCATCCTGACTGTTTACAGGAAGAAAGGAAGGGAGAGAGCGCGCGTGTCCCACCCCTGAGCACACCTGTACCTTTAGGATGAATTCCCGAGAAAGTCTCAAGTCAACGGGATGAACACTGTTTCTCCACCTTGCAGATCTTTCTCCTCTTAAGGGGAGACTCACAGAAGGGCCCCCGTGGGAGGGTGGCTCAGGGCACCTCCTCACTTCCGCTCCGGTGGGAGCTTTCCCTCCCTGGCTCTCCACTGGGACCCCTGTGGAAGGCTTCCCAGTGCGAACCGTGAGGAGGAGGCCGGCTCGTCTTCAGGGTCTCCTACATCGGCCTTCCTGGTCCTTGGTTTTTTCCTGGTCCAGAGTCCAGGCAGCCCTGTCCCTCCTCCCTCGAACCTGGGGACCTCACTGGTCCTCAGCACCCTCCGAGGAGTTCACAGGACACCCAGCGGGTTGTGGGTGCCTGCTTCCTGCCTCTCGCCGGGAATCTCTCCTGACACATCCCCCGTATCCCTCAGGAAGCAGTCCTCGTCCCTGAGAATGGGTGCCCCACACCAAAGTGCCGACTGAGTCCAGAGCAGACCACATGGGATGTGGCATTTGGGAATCACTGAGAAGAGTTTTCCAGCAAGGAGCACTGTCTGGAGGGTGGTCTGGCCTTCTGGGGCAAAAGCAGATTACAGCTTTGGGGCTGCATGACCCCGACTTTTCCTTCTCCACTCACTGCCACTGACGGTCCTCCCTTTCCTTCCTCCAGGGCAGACCTGGCCCTCCTGGTGCGGCAGGACCCCAGGGAGAGAAGGTAAGCCAGACCTGGGGCAAGAAATGCTCTGGGCCCTGGGAAGGTGGATACCTGGGGCCCTGGGGGAAGTGAGGGGCCCAGGCTGGAGAGTCTAAAGCACAGACTGAGGTGATGAGCTGGGCCTCAGAACTCTGCTCCCAAGAAATTTCTGGTTATTTTATTTGAATT
This sequence comes from Spilogale gracilis, assembly GCA_004023965.1. Classification (NCBI taxonomy): domain Eukaryota; kingdom Metazoa; phylum Chordata; class Mammalia; order Carnivora; family Mephitidae; genus Spilogale; species Spilogale gracilis. Next base: position 15,171 of record PITA01001489.1, on the reverse strand, counting down.
TTGTTTTTCTACTTTGAGGAATAAAAACTCATTTAAAAACAAAACAAAACAAAACATCCCTGTTATATAATATCCAGACATACTAAAATATCATGTTACTTAAATTGTCTTTTGGACTAAGGCAGGCTGTGAATAAATACCCAACAAAATCTTACGGTCTCTTCCTCCTCTTCCTCCAATTCTCTTTCTCTGTACTCTGCAGCATTTTAAAAAATGTGTTTTTTTTTTTTTTACCAGAATCATAATTCTGAGAACGTACTAGATCTTTCATAAACAGAATAAAGATTGCATCTCATCATACTGGCCATCTCCTTTAGAACATTCTCTCAAGAAGGCTTAACTCAATAAATTTGCTGCTTAGAATTTCTGTATCTCAGTGGGAAAAAAAAAAACGCATGTGAAGAGTCTTGGCAAATTGTGATGTGCTCTGAAAATATATGTGAAGGTAATAGCCTTCTAGAGCATTCTGGGTGGCAGGGAAAACTAAGAAGGCACGGTGTGTCCTGGGTTCTAAGAGGAGAACCAGAGCCCAAGTTCCAGACTCTTCAACAGGCCCCTAGGAAGGACATCGGGCATTGGGTTTTAGAACAGCTGGGGAGGGAAGGGAGAGGAATCCAGGGAAACTAAGGCAAGTACAGACCAGGGGGTATCACTCGGACACAGGGTCACTCTACAGAGCCCAGGTGAAGGTCACTGCCTGATGCCACTAGTCCTAGCAATACTGGAGAAAAAGGAGGAGAGAAAGAGGGCTCTGCTCTTTATAGAGGCAGACAGAGTATGTGTTATAAATAAATAAATAGACCCACAGGCTAGAGAACCTCACCTGTGGAATGGCAGCTGGAGGACATTGATGTCTTCCAAACTTGCTCACTCGGGCCTCGGTTCTGAGTTAAATTATTCTCTCTTCCCAGTATTTTTAGAGTTGAGGTTTATATTGTTATATTGTCTTGGCATCAGCATTTTCATATATTCTCATAGTTCCTTGACAGGGGATGCTAAATTCTAAAATAAGTAGTTTATTTCAAGTCACTAAGAGGGAACAATCCTTGAAGTTTGGATGTAGGTGACTCCTGCTATTGCCTCTGTGTGTGTGTGTGTGTGTGTGTGTGTGTGTGCATGTGTGTGCGTGCGCGTGTGAGAGGAGGGGGGATCCCAAACGGGATCCCAACCTCCCCCCTCTTTTATAGAATTTTTCGGCCCCTGCAGTTTGCGCAACAGCCAAATTAGTGCTTATCATGGCGAAGGCAGCAGAATGCCAAGGCAAGGTCCCAGGGGCCTGGTAGCATCTGGGTGATTCATACAAAGGATCCGGAAACCGGGGATGCTCAGGGGATCGGATGCCTCTCGACGCGTACTAAGTGAATCTCAGATGCTTCACAATCTGAGAAAGTCGTTGGAACTGCAGAGCTGGTCCTTATACCCCTTCACTTCACAGATGAGAGAACGGAGGCCCAGGAAGTAGGGTGTCTAGTTTGAGACCCCAGAGGGGCCTTGCAGCAAGGCTTGCAGATCTGCTTACCTGCACAGTGGTTCGCTGCAGAGCTCCGTGTCGGGGGGAGACAGTGTCCGTGCCAGGCTAGGACTCCCGGCTGCTGCCAGCTACCCGTTGGCTCGTGATAATCTTCCCAAACCTTAGCAGTGTAAAGCATCGGTCACGTGGTCTCACGCAGTCTCTGAAGGCCAGGATCTAGGTACGCAGTGCACTCCGGGTTGGGTCGTCCTGGTCCAGGGTCTTCTGTGTGAGGTTGTGGCCGGGCTGAGCCAGCCGGGCTGGGATGAACTGAAGAATCTGCTTCCAAGCTCACACACGTGATTGTCAGGCCTAGTCTCCTAGACGGCTGCTGGCCAGAGGCTTTGCTTCCGCATATTACCTGCCCTCCTCTCCATAGGGCTGTGCACAGGAGGGGATGTTGCCTCCCCTGGAGTGAGTTGTGAGTGACCTGAGGTTGGGGGTGAGGAGTCCCCAGGGAAGCCACAGTCACATTCATAACCTCATTTCAGAGGCCACGCAGCGTCCCCCCTGCTGTGTCCGTTGTTCCCATAGCCCAGCACTGGTGCCCAGTGGGAGGTCCCCACGGGGAGGCAGGGGCCGCTGGGAGCCATCTGGGAAGCTGACTACGACAGCTAAAAGGACCATTGCAAACATGTGTCACTCATATTGTGCAAAGAGATGACTCGAAGGCAGAATGTTGGCTCTGTCACTTCCGTAATAGAAGTTATTGTGCGTCCCTGTGTTCTAGTCTCCTTGTCTCTAAGATGGGAAAGAGTATCACAGGGGAGGAGCTTGAATCTAAGCCCTCACACAAGGCCAGGCAGATAGAAAGACTCCGATATCTATTAGCGACCTGCACACAACTATTGTGGATGAGCTACAGGATCTTGGCCTCCTTAAGAGTGACTTCATTTGTCAGGACGTTAGGTCTCCTATTCTGTAAGATAATCCGAGCAAATGAGAAAGCGCGTATTGATAAATCTCATGACTGTCATTGAAAATCGCTCCTGTGTTCTAATAATGATGATGGTGAATACGACAATACATGCAACAAAAGTGAATGTGGTCCCGAGGCACAGTGAAAATAAAAGAAAGAGGGTGCAGTCATGAACCCCAAGAGATTCATCATGTACCCATATATGACTAATTATATCTTCTTCCTATCTGTTTATATAATAGAAAAACAAAATAGCCACACACAAATTACTGTAGAGCTCACAATAGCTTCTAACAATCATATTACCAAAATATTAATACGGTTTGTGGGAGCATAGGGCAGACATAATCCTGCTTGGGGGAATCGAGAGATGTTTGTGGAGAAATGGGGAGGAGATGAGCCAGCTGCGGTCTGAGGGCCGGACATTGTCATGTGCGTATGTCACGGAAGCATCTGGAGATGACATGATGGTAAAAAATGCCATGTGTGAGCGTTGTGTGTGTTTGTGTATGCATGCATAAGTGTGGGGGGGTTGGGGGATGGTGCCATGGAGAGAAAAAACTAGAATGGAAAGCCATTTCTGAGGCAGGACATATTACTGTATGTGAGAGACAAAGAGGAAGGGAGAACCAGGAAGGTTGACACTCTGTCCCTTCCCCTCCATTTTGATGTGCAACCAAAACTACTCTAAAATAAAGTCTATTAAAAGAATATTTAGTTGGGATCTTAGAAAAATGCCTGATTCTAGGTAAACAGAGATGTCTTTCTGAGTCTTGGGCAGCTGGTGGGGACCATGGGGTGGTTCAGGGTCAGGGAAATCCTGGCCTGACCACATAATAGGACCTCAAACGTCGCAAAGGACAACATGCGTGCCCAGAGCCATTCCTTCTCACGCCTCCGCATTAGCAGAGGGGCGGGAAGCAGCAGAGGAAGGGGGCAGAAAGCACGCCATTGAAATGTTTGTCGTTTCTGCGCAGGGTGACGTGGGTCCGGCGGGGCCTCCTGGGGTACCGGGCTCCGTGGTAAGTGGGCAGGAATTCCCGGCGGGTGGGGTCACCCACTCCTACGCATATGGGATTGCAGACTGGGGAGGGTCCTCGCCTCTGAAAATGAGCAGGTACTCTTTGGACCCCAAGAGCTGGTTACAAGGCTTTCAACACTAAAAGTGGGGTAAAATCAGAAAAAAGTCAGGAATTGCCATATTATAGCGCGCTATACAAACAACTATTGAGAAAACTCCACCACCTTTGCTGACTCGTGCTTTGTCCCACAGGTGCAGAGAGAAGGCCTGAAGGGCGAGCAGGTAAGGGAAATGAGGGTCCTCCTCTAGCAGGGCATCAGGAGAGAGCAGGAGTAGAAAGGCCACAGCCATGGGGAGCTCAGATAGAACCTTCCAGAGATGGGCCAGTTTGACTTTCTACCAGGAAGGCAGATTCCCACCTCTGTATCTCTGGGTCCCTTTTGGGAATTCTGGGAGTAGACTCTGAGTCAGTAAAGGGTCCTGAGTCATGGGGACGGGGACCCATGGCTAATGCGTGTTCGGCTTCTGTTACCAGGGAGCTCCAGGACCACGGGGTCACCAGGGCCCAGCTGGGCCACCAGGAGCTCCGGTAAGTCACCCTCCTCGTTCCGGATCTGCTCAGAGCACCTCTAGGTCTGGAAAATAGTGGTTTTTCCACACTGAGCTCTGTGGCATTGCAGACACTCGTCCCATCCCCCTGGGTGCTAGGTGCTGGGGTCAGCGTTGTGCAGGAGAACAAGCTGAACCCTGACAAGTGAATTTTCCATTAGGCAGTTCCTGAGTGTGGAGCTGGACCCGAGCCCCAGCAAGCTCGCCTTCACAGCCCCCTGTCCTGAACAGGTCATGAGTGGAGGGCAGTCTGGTCAGTGTAGGGCAGTGTGGGGCTTGAACTCAACAACCCTGAGATGAAGAGTCGCATGCCTTACCATCTGAGCCAGCCTGGCACCCCTCAGTTTCCTTTTAGATAAAACGGAGTCAGAGCATTGGACGTTGCCATGTTGGGTGACTCTCCCAGTGCATATTTGCTTCTCCCATGTCTCTGATTCAAACTGACTTCACAGTGCCTGGGAAAACATCAGCCTTTGGGTTCGCCACTGTTAACGAATTCAGTGATATATAAATAACCATTTGGGGGCACCTGGGTGGCTCAGTGGGTTAAGCCTCTGCCTTCCGCTCAGGTCATGATCTCAGGGTCTTGGGATTGAGGCCCGCATCGGACTCTCTGCTCGGCAGGGAACCTGCTTCCTCCTCTCTCTCTGCCTACTTGTGATCTCTCTCTCTGTCAAATAAATAAATAAAATCTTTTAAAAAGTTAAAAAAATAACCATATGGGAAGAGGCCATTTAAAGAGACTCTGATTCTGTGATGGGAGTTCAGATACTAAGGATAATTAACGAGCATACAGTAAATTCCACAGCTCAGTGATCTCACCATGCCCCTCCTGGCCACATGCTCCCCTTTCAAGTGACTGTATTTTATTGAAGGAAATAAGAAAACTCTTATTTTGAAATGTCCATAAATCAAACTTATAGGAAGCCATCAGGACCTATCCCTCATAGATAAGTGCGTATGGTTTGGTGAGGGGGGGTAAAACCAGAAGAAATCTAGCAAATGTTTAAGCCCAGTATAATTAGAGCAATATCATACCCAAAAGTTCAGGTCAGAAGAGCTACCTTCTGTCTCTATAAGCTTGGATGTCTTATTAAATCTTCCAAGCCTTGGTTTCCAGAGCTTCTCACCATGATGATAACCACTGGGGAGATTTACAGTAGAAAAGGCAGGTCTCACAGTGTGTTCTCATGCTTGGATCTCAGTGCATATGTGCACATATATTTCAGATCTATAATTGGGAAGTGCTGAAAGTCTATACTATAGTGTGTGTGTGTGTGTGTGTGTGTGTGTGTGTATGTAGTACATAAAGATCTATTTACTTTAGAGCTAGAGTGTGCACATGTGCCGAGGGGAAGGAGCAGAGGGAGACAGAGAATCTCAAGCCAATTCCCCATCAAGCACAGAACCCGACATGGGGCTTGATCTCATGACCCATAGATCATGACCTGAGCCAAAACCAAGAGTCAGACGCTCAACCAACTGAGCTGCCCAACTGAGGCGCCCCGTACTCTAGTATGTTGTTATGTGCAAACATCTGCATGTTAAATCTGCAAGGGTAAAGGCCTTTGTCCTGTTTCTCCAATGACCTTGGTGTAGAGACCGTGAGTGCATTGTGCACAGTCACACAGCGGTTAAGAAGCTCAGTTGACCTTTGAACCCAGATGTGTCTGACTGGCAAGCACAATGCAGCAGTGCTTCCCCTGAAATATATAAAGGAGAATTACCCCCTCCACGGCCCTCACGAAGATATAAGAAGCCAACAGTGCCCGGCCCTGCTTGACCCTGAGGCAGCCTTCTTGATCTCTCACTGGATCCTCCCTCTTATGTGGATTTTCTTATGATGAATGTAGGGTGGGTCGAGGGACAGAGGAAAGAAACCTTAAACATTTGTGGCCAGATATTCGTGCTGGAGGTGGAGGGATGAAAATACATGATCTGATCTCCTAGTTGAATGAAGGAGCTAGGAAGCAATAACCATGAGTAAGCACTTGCACTCTAGATGGCGGATGACATTTCTTGCGTGTCTCATTCCTGTGGTCCGTCGTTGCATGTGATCATGGTATGGTCCTGAACCTTCAGCACCTTCAAGCGCAGGCCAGTCGGCCCAGCGGCCCAGGGTGGAGCTGTCTCCATGCTAGATGCTCTCCCTGGAACAGGCCTGGGAGCAGTACGTGGTGTGGGTGATGGAATTCCCTTGCAGGGAGCTCAGGAACACAAGAGCCTGCCCCAAGACTTGTGGAATGGGGGACCTGTGAGGAGAGACCGGGACTGGAAGATTTTGAAGACCAGACCAATGTCTCTCCCCTCTCTAAATTCACAGTTTATCTCAGGGTGGGGATTAGTGCAAGCGTCTGGAGCCGCGGCCCCACCACAGCAAGAGGGACATGGGAAGGGGGGCTGACCACAGTGTGAGCTCACAAATCGCAGCATAGGCGCGAGAGGATGGTGCCTTCGATTGACCTGCAACTTCTGGTATCATGGCCCAGTTCTCCCACCAAGTAGCTTTGTGTCTTTGCTGACATTACTCATCCTCTCTGATCCTCTTTTGCTTTATTCCTACCCGGAAATCATCACTGTCATGACCATCATGCGCATGATGGTGCTGTGTGGCCTACACTAGTGAGTGTGCGAAGCAGGATTCGGTGCGGCCCTATTAAGCCCCATACTCGTATCGGTTGCTCTGTCTGTTTTAAATCCCCGGCAACACCTGGCCCAGGGACTTCTGCAGAGCTGTCGCTCCCTAAATATTCATTGGATTGAATCAAATGGAGAAGCTGGCCTGAGTGATTTCCGGGGAGAATGGAAAATTTTAGAGTTTGTGTTCAGCAGTCCCAGAGAGAGGAAAATGTTTCCCGTTCTCTGAATGGAAAACTGCATACGACATTTTGCATCCAAGTGCCGGAGTGGCCCAGGAGGCTTGCAGCTTTCATCCTCCCCCGGAGCTGAGACAGGCTCTGGGCGTGTCACCAATGTCTGTGGAGTGAAATTAAGGGCAGGCTGCACAGATCAAATGTGGGCTGATCCTCACGGAACTTTCAGTCACTTATGCAGGGTCTTCCCTCCCTGTGTGGCCTGAGCTCAATGGGGTAAGCCTTGTGAGGAAAGGAGATTTAGGCGGTAGTTCCTGTGGGCTTCCATTCATCTTTGTGTTTCCATGGTGTTCTTAAAAGAATTTGGATCTAAATACCATCCGGTTACTTCATAGTCATTCAATGCGTGATGGTAGTAGCTCTTTGTATGATAATACTTACTGAAGAAGTGGAAGAGCCCAGGGAGGGGAAGCTTCTGGCCAGAATTCACTCGGGAAGTTCATGATCCGGGCACAGAGCTGAGGGCCTCACTCCCCCACTCCCATCACGTGTCTTTCTCCTTGAGCTGCCGTCACGTGGGTGGAAATCAGAGTGCGGTCAGGAGGTTCTGGGGGTTGCTCTATCCAGGCTCTCGTATCCTTTCTCCATGTGGTCCCCATGGCCACTCGGCTTGGAGGCTTATTGTCGTCAACCTCAGAGCTGAGCCACCTGAGGTTCACGGACACCAAGGAACTTGTCTGAGTTCATGCAGCAGATACGTGTGGGGATGGAGGAGGAGTGGGGGGTCTTGGGGGTTATGATTTGAATTATCGGGTCAGTAGGCCCCCTTCCTGCACCAGTGTTCCTTGCTTAGTTGAAACTTAACTATCTTGGACAATCTCATGTTTTGTCCAGACGGCCCTGTGATGCGTATCACTGCTGACCGGGTCACATAACCCAAGCCTGCTCTTGCTGAGTCAGCAGCAAATAGGGACAATGGCACTGGGCTTACAGCTAAAGACGCTTGCTTTATGCGAAGCTCTAATGCAAGACTTTTGACCCCCAATGTGCTCATCTTTAAAGTGTGAATGATGTTGCCTACCTCTTGGTTGCTAGACATACTTAATTAGGCCGGATAGATGCACATGGTTTAAAATGTTAGGTGTGTGGGGACAGAACTTTTTCCCTCCTGACTTCCCAGCCTCCCCATTGAAACCACATGGTAGTTTCCTATCCAATAAGCATGGGAAGGCAAAGTACAAGCTGTAGTTTTGAACTCTGTGTTCACCATTGTTTCTTTTCCTTCCTTCCTGCTGCTCCTGAAGGGTCTGATGGGTCCCGAAGGCAAGGATGGACCTCCTGGTTTGCAAGGTCTCCGGGTAAGTAACATGTCTTTCTCTTCGGATCCCCAACTCACCCATGCTGGGGTCCCCAATTCAGTGGCTCAGACAGAGGACGTGGTGCCAGCCTCATGAGCGTGAGATGACTATTGGAAGCCAATTGAAGAGCTACATTTAGTTCATCGAACATGGTGGGGGATCCACTCTTAGCTCAGCCTGGAGCTGGGTCCTGGGGACACAGATAGGAGGCTGTTGGATGCCGTGAGTCCTGTATATGGAACCTCACAACACTGTGTGTTCAGAGCCCTGGTGGAAGGGAGCCCCGGTTTGCAAGACCAGAGAGAAGGGGCAGCTGACCCAGCCTGCTGGTCAGCCAAGACTTCTTGACAGAAATGATATTTGAGCTCAATCTGCAGGAAAGAATTAAAAATAGGGATGAGGGAAAGGATAGAGAACTTCCAGTAGGCTCTTAGCTCCTTTAAACATCCGTATCATTATCGAATAGCATAATATCTCATGGTATCGCATTTAATTTAACTTAATCTAATTTAATTTAATTAAGCATCTGTCTTTTTTTCTTACCCAGATTGTACATACCTTCTGGCTTTTATTCACCAGTAATCACAGCTCCTGTGGTTTAAGACAGGGGGATGGAGAACTACACTTGGATTAGGTGCCCTCTTTGGGGCCCCCACAGTGACTGAGATTGACCCCCTACTCTGTGACCCTCCCCCCAATTCCTAGCACAGTGCCCAGCACAGTGTAGGGACTCAAGTCAGTGCTCGCTGACCCCTAGTGCTTAAGCCTGTGGTGTCTCTGACTGGTTCACAGAGAGACTGCCCGAAGGGGAACAGCAGCCCAAGATGGCGTGGGCAGCCGCTGGAGGTTTTGTGGTCATTGTCCCCGGAGGTTCAGGTGACCGCTGACACATGGGTGGAAGAGGGGGCCTTGCATCTGGCAGAGGCTGGCCAGCCCCGTCGCTGTTCTCTCTAGCCCAGAGCCCCCAGCTCAGCGAAGCAGACAGGACGACTGATGTGTCCTGGCTTTGCTCTGATCACATTTCACACCCTCCGTTCTGAAACTGGGTGAGCTGCTTTATGACCCAACAGACTCCCACCTGGCCCAAGCCCCCCAGTGAACTTTCTTCCTGGTTTTGAAACACTTCAGCACTCCACAACTGTCGTAAACTCTAGACACTCTAAGAGGAACTTATTCCGAAGGCTAGCTGAGGTGTGGAAAGGGGTCGTGATGGAGAGGTTAGCGGGAAGGCGGGGAGTCACTTACCCCATCAGGAGGACATGGATGTGCCACATCCCATTCAGCATCACCAGCCCTGGCCTCAGTTTCCCGGTCAAAGCCAGGTTGGTTGCCTTCTCCTTTGTAGAATGCAAGGATTTGGGGCTTTGCGGCAGCACACCTGGGTTGGAAGTTTGGCCCCACTTCTGAGCGCTGTGTGACCCTTCAAGGCACATAGCCTCTCTGAGCACGTTTGCTCTGTTACAGTGGGAAGCCATCACCACCGGCCTGGTTTGGGGGAGAAAAATGTGCTCAGGGTGGGGCTGCGACCTCGGCGGGCGGCAAGACACGGCAGCTGTCATGACTCCAGTCTCCCAGCGTGTTCACGCATGGTCTTTTAAGAGAAAACAACAATCTTTGCACATTATGTAATTGATGCTTAGGTGAACCTGAATTCATATTGTGTTGAGCTGCTGCAAACATTACTTTTCCTAACATAGAATTAGATGCTGAGTGGAACTCTTGATACAAGGATGACTGCAAACATTTTTTTAAACTATATTTCTACCTGATTAACTCTTACTAAAAGGGGGAGAGGACTCCTCTTGCTTGGAGCTTGCTTGTCAAGGCCCAGGCTTCCTTGGCTGTGACTTCTTGGCACCCTGGGGAGTGTTCCTGTGTTCCCCAGGATGGCTGACATCACCTCCAGGAACACCTTCTGAGTGACACCGGTCACCTGTGTTCTGACCTCCACACTGGCCAGGGGCCCTGGGAGTTGGATGCATGTACCAGGAATGGAGATTTGAGGGTGAAAACCAGGGACCCAGAGAAGGAACCAGAGAGGAGGGGAAGGGTGCATGTGGTGCTGAGTCCATGTGGCAGAACTCAGCTGTCAGAGGGCAGTGTTTGTCCCCACCCCCACCCCCCCTTTGCAGAGAGGAAGGGCAGCCTCTGATAGAACACCACCCAGGTCTGTGTCTCTCTAAAGCCTGACTTCTTCAGTCCTCCCCTGTGTCTGTCCACAAAGCTCATGCCTGCTCTCAGGAGGCACAAGCAATCAGTTAAATGCTTTGGGAATGTCTGAAGAGATGACCATCTCAACTGCCAGGAGCTCCCAGCCAGAGGGAGTAGAGAAACACGGAGGACTAGCCCGAATGCCGTGGTGGGGACACCACAGTGTCCAGCAGGGAGGGACCTGGGAGGAGGGGAGGGTGCTGGCATGGCGTGAGCACTAGGGACAGGGAAAGGGGTGTTTGAGCTGGTCTTGCAGGAGCGAGTGAGTTCAGCAGAATTGATGGGTGCACAGGAGAGGGTAAGGCAGACTCAGGAAGTGCCCCCTGGAGAGGACACGCCCCCTCTGGACACTTGCTCCCTGCTTTCAGCTTTTATCTGTACTTTCTGTTCCCCAGCTTGGGGATGCATCAGTGTAAGGGACAGGGCCATGGATGGGGTTTAACTAGCTCCAGCTCTGCCCGCATCTGTCCTACTAGGGATCCTGCATTATGGCCTCTTCCTTTTCCTCCACCAGCCCCGCGCCGCCTTCTCCCTTCTCCCCGTTCCTCTCCTCCATGGGCTCATCCATCCAGGTGTTTCCAGGGCACCTTCTGAGTGCTGGCCAGTGCTGTAGGCGAGTGGGATCCCTCAGTGAGGAGTCCCTGTCGCCTGCTGTTTATATCCAGGCAGGCAGGGGAGCAGACACGTCACCTTAGCACTTAACCTAGTGCAGGAAGGGCTCATGAGAAAGTCAGCTTGGGCAGGCTCCCAGGAGGTGGGGAGCTGGCCAGGCCAGTAGCCTGGTGGAGGCCGTGGTGGAGGCAGCGACCCCAGGCTGAGGCCGCACAGGCAGGTGTTAGTAGAAACCTGAGGCCACCAGGAGGTGGTCAGTAGAGGAACTGGGTGCCAGGTCGCGTTGCTTGCTGGGGGCTGTTGTAACGATTTGGGCTGTCACTGTAAGGAGAACGTGGGGCTACTGAATGTTTTCAGAACTATTACTATGAAAAAAAAAATACAAAAGTCGAAAGAAGAGTAAAATGGACCCTCATATGGCCCACAGCCTTTTCAACATTTACAGTGTCATCGGCCAGTTTGCTTAATTTGTGTCCGACCTCCCTCCAGCCAGCCCTGGGTCCGTTTGAAGTGACCCCAGATGTCATCACTCTATTCTCTCTCAAAGATAAGGAAATATACAAGAAGTAAAACCATAATGCCATCATCCCAACCAAAACTGATGAAGACGTTTCATCAAGTATGCATCTTGTGGTCAAAGTGTCGCTGGCGCTCTCCTGGGTTTCTGTCTGCAGTCTGGTCACTGCAGAATTTGGGGTAAAAGACACGGAGTGGGAGGCTCGCAGTAACACTCCCGTCTTCCCGCTGTGTGGAGAATGGACAGCAGGAGAGCAGGACCAGTGAGGAGATGGCCGCAGAGAGCAGGACGGGGGCTGGCGGCGCAGACCAGGGACAGGGGCTGCATGAGCCCCATCCCGGTGGTGTGCCAGGCGGTGGGGACACGCAGGGTTCGGGCAGGGTGATGTACTAACCAAGTGCTCCAGGGGCACCGGGGAGGGCTCCTCCCTCGTCCTGCTCCCTCTGAGAATGGAGGCTGTGACCGCGTGTGTGTGTGTGTGTGTGTGTGTGTGTGTGTGTGTGTGTGTGTGTGAGGACCCCCGACCCGTGAGTTTCTGACTTGGGCTGTGTTGCATCCCGGGGTGGTTCCCAGCCCAATGGCCACGACTGTGGGCAGACACACTGTGGAGACCAAGCCTGATGCTGGTGCGGGCTCAGCAGCCACTTCCTGTTCACTCAGCCTCTGGCGGAGTCGGGAAAAGCCGAGGCAGAATGACTTACTCAGAAAATTAGCTCTCTTTCCTTCCCACGCAGTGACCTGTCATTTCCTCCTCATCAGCCTCAGCCGAAACATCACTCCCTCGTGTCACAGCACACGCTCAGGCTGGAAGAGGGAAGACACAAGACAGGGACAAGCCACAGGGCCCCGGAACTGTGACAGTGAAACTAATAGACGGGCTTGGGAAGGTGATTCAGCCCTTTATTTTCGAGATTAGCAGCAGGCAGACAGTGTAATCCTGAGCAAGGTAAACACATTAATTTTGGACAAAGCTGGTATTTTTCCACGATGACATGGTGAAGTGGGAGGATCAGAGCTGGGGCCGCCCCCCCATGCCATCCCCAGCCCACAGGGTTGTGGCACACAAGGCGCCCCGGCGTGGGATGTTCAGCCATCATCTCCTGGCTGCCTTCCTGCCTTCCATGGTGCTACCTGTTGCTCTTTCTGGGGCTCTCCTCTCCACCTGCACGTCTGAGCCAGGCATTCAGGAGCAGCTGATGGCAAGCACGGCTGCTTAGCTGAAATGGGCAGTGCTACTGTTGCATCTGAACCCAGAAGGTTCTAGAAGTAGAACCCACCTGGCTCGAGGCCACTGATGCCCTTGGACACTGGAAAGCATTCACAAGGTTGATTTAAAAAAACCAAAATCTTCCATGCCCTAATCATTCACCCCAAAAAGAGACAGCTTCCCATGCTCACCCCGGGCCTATTTTAATTTTTGTAGAGAACTTACATTTTTTTCTTATTTTAGCATTTGTTTATTTTCATTGGAATATAAGTCTGTGGGAACCTTCATTTTTGTGTCTGTAGCACCTAGAAGAGCGTGTCGCACTTATAGAATGTATATCTTTTTATGCACACATGAAAAGTACACAAACCACACATCCGAGCACATGAGGTAAGCATAGACACGTAATGCCACAGTGAGCGCTAAGACGCTATTATAAAGAAGAGAAATTGGTTCCATCTGTGCCTTTCCTTTTGCTTCACTTGTCATGTGTTTGGTGCTGCTGTGTTTTCTTTCCTCTTTTTTGAACAAAACAAGGGGATATTTTTTGCTTAAGAGAATTCTGTGTCATCAGGCGTTTAAATTTAATGCAGATTTGAAATGTCTAAATTATAAACTCATCATATTGGTAAGGGATCCCTGAGATGTATAGTGAGACATCTCATGTTCCAGAAAGATCAGATGACCTGCTCCACATCCCTCAGGACTTTGTCACTGCCTGTCCCACCAGCTTGTGACCGTCCCTTTGGTTCCTTTGATCATGTTTTCAACACCTTCTAGATTCTCTTCTCTGGTCAATAGGTGAGAACTGAAGAAGTGCCCCACCAAATATGATGCCTCCCTTCTTTCTAATGATGGAGTGATTCCCAGATGTCTCGTGATGCACCTGATTGAGTCTGTTGCTTTCAGAACATATTTCTAAGACAGAGTCTAGCAGGTGTAGAACTGATACAGGGTAGCAGGAAAAAGCAGTGGTTGAATGATGAACTGATCTGTAGCAGGCACTTAGGGTGGTAACTGTTGGCACTCTTGTTTCTTGATAATTCCTGCAAGGATCCTATGAGGAAGGGCAGTTCTACTCCCATTCTGCCAATGAGGAAGCCAAGACTTAGGGGCGTACATCCAATTGCTCCATTCACACGGAGTATAAATAGTGGCACAGGGATTAGAACCCAGGGTCTTCAGGCCCGCCTCGCATCAGACCTTCGCGGTTTGGGGTTCAGGAGGCAGTGTGTGGGAGTGCACACCGGAATTCTCATCTGGACGTGAGCAGTCCTTGCGGTGGGCATCTTGGAGAGATCTAAGACCCCGTATTCCCTGCCAGCGCTTACTTGGGCAGGTGCATTGTTGCACACTGCTTGAATCTCTTGCCACTGCCCTTGGAGCCGAGGGTCTCGTAGCACAAACCGCGGTCAGACCCATCCGCTCCTGTTTCTCCTAATTCGAGGAGAGGAACATGGGTGGTCTTCTGCCAGTGGCAACTTGGGTCGACTTTCTTTTACTTTTCAATTTTTGAAGCCTTTTTTCTTGCTGTTCCCTCCTTTCCCAGATGGCCACAGCATCGTTTGGACTGCAGGCTACTGTTTGATTCATCTCGTGGCAAAGAGCCAGGCTCTCTGTCAGGACATCCTAGGTTTTCCCTGCGCACCTGGTTTCAGCTCCATCCAATAGAAAATAATCATCCTTGACATTTGGAGGCGTGGAGAACAGGAACTGAGCAAAGGACCATACGGCACATGTTAGAATGTGTGGCGCTAGCAATGCGCTCCGCTGCTAAGGGGCCCACGTGCGGCTGTGCTAACTTGTCTTTGCTGGGGAGGAATCATTGCTCTTCTGGATTTATGGGCTTCCTCTTCTCCATGGGCAGACAGGCCGCCGTGGAAAAATCAGTCGTGCTCAGCACCCTGGCATTCAGAATGGCTTGAAAAGTCTGCCCTTATGATAAATTACAAACACTTACCCAGATACTGTGTTGGGTAGCAATTTAAAAGAGAAGAAAAGAAAAAGGACAAGACATAGGCTTATTGTTAGTAAAACAATTCTTTATTGCTGCAAAATTTGCCCTGGCCAGCACTTCTCCAGTCCCCACAGCCAATTATAGGTCCACACGGCAGGGGTTACATAGCTGCTGCTGCTGCGTCCACAACTGCTACAGCTCCCGCCTTCCCCCTGCCTGTCACCATGACCCCCGGCAGCCCAGCACCCCAGCACCACCAGCACCACCACCACCACCCCCGTTATCACCACCACAACCCCATCACCACCACGACCCCCATCATCAGCACCCCCCATCATCACCACCATCACCACCCCACCCCCATCTGCACCACCACCATCACCACCATGACCTCCATCACCATCATCACCACCATCACCACCACGCTCCCATCACCA
>PITA01001488.1:135075-192920 GCA_004023965.1 Spilogale gracilis | reverse complement strand
AGAGAGAGGAGGAAGCAGGCTCCCCGCCAAGCAGAGAGCCTGATGCGGGCCTTGACCCCAGGACCCTGAGATCATGACCTGAGCTGAAGGCATAAGCTTAACCCACTGAGCCACCCAGGTGCCCCAAGGGAATACTTTCTAACTCATTCTATGAGGTAAGCATTACCCTAAAACAAAAATGAGACAAAGGCATCGCAAGAAAGAAAGAAAAGAAAAAACTACAGGTCAGCATCTCTCATAAATATAAGTGTAAAAATCCTTAACAAAATATTACTATATTGATTCCAACAATATATAAAATAATTATACACTACAGTCAATGAGATTTATCCCAGGTATACAAGCCCAGTTCAAAATTTAAAAATAAAATTATAAAATCCATCACATCAGTGAGCCACGAAGAAAAATTACATGATTCTATCAATAAGTGGATACAAAAAACATTTGATTTGACAAACACCCAAATGTGATAAAGACTGTGAGTAACTAGGACTAATTGAAATGTCTTCAACAAGGTAAAGAATAGTTACAAAACATCATGCTTAATGGCAAGAATCTTGAAGATTTTCCACTAAGATTAGGACCCAAGCAAGGATGTCCCCTCTCACCCACCCTGCTCAATATTATCCTAGAAATTTCAGCTAATTAAATAAGAGAAGAAAAAGGAACAAAGGATTGCAGATTGAGGAAACTTAGCAAGATGGCAGAGAAGTAGGAGACCTAAATTTCATCTGGTTCCAGGAATTCAGCTAGTTATCAAACCATTCTGAACACCTACAACCTCAACAGGAGATTGAAGAAGAGAATAGCAGCAATTTTATGATTAGAAAAGTGACCACTTACTAGAAGGTAGGATGTGCAGAGAACTGAATCCAGGGTGATATTTGGGAAGATAGATCATGGGGAAAGGGATCCTCCATCAGCCAGCTACTGGCAAGCAATAGAGCAGTGAAACACAAAAATCAGAACTTTTAGAAATCTGCTTCACTGAGGGACATCACTCCAGGTGGGGGTGGCGGGAGGCAGTTTGGAACACTTGCTGGGACAGTGTGGTCTCAGGACCTCATGGTCAGAGAAAGACTAGGGGTGCCTAACTGTGACAGAACTCCCAAGTATCAGAGTGGGGAAGCTGGCTTGAAAGACACAGCTGAGGAGTGTGCTGTCAGCTGGGGATTGCCATAAGCTGTGATCTGCAGCAGAGTCTGGCCACTGCTCTTCAAGCAGGGGTCCAAGAACTAGGAGATCCATGGAGACTCCCCTTCCTCCCCCAGGAGGAGCAGCACGAGAGCACACTGTAGGAATATGCTGGGTTTGGAAACTACAAATGGAATCATGTGCCAGAGATAGAAATGCTTTGTCACAGACTGGGTGAGCCTGAAGTGTGGCCTGAAACCAGAGAGACAGGAGTGATTGACTGCTTTTCTCTCAGCACTCACTGAGGAGTGGGGCCCCAAGTTGTTGGCTCCTCCAGGGCCAGATATTGGGAAGTTGTTATTTTCATTCCCCTCCTCCAACACTGTATGGAAAGCTTTCAGGAGACAAAAGCATCCAAGAGCAAACCCAAGCAGATTACTTAGCCTCATCCCTGGCAAGGGCAGTGCACTTCCACCTTGGGTAAAGACATTTGAGAATTACTGCAACAGGTCTCTCCCCCAGAAGATGAGCAAGAACATCCAGCCAAGACCAAGTTTACTGACCGATGAGAACTGCAATACTACAGCGCTAGGATAATAAGCACATAGAATTCATGACCTCCCCCCTCCATGATTCTTTAGTCTTTCAAAGTTAATTTTATAAATTTTCTTTGTTTTTGCTTTTCCTATTTTTTTTTTATTTTTTCTTCTTTCCTATTTCAACCAACATCTTATCAATTCCTGTTTTGAAATATTTTTTAATTTTTATTTTTACACTCATATCCTATCCCTTCATTGTATTTAACCTAATTTTTTGTACATATATAAGTTTTACTTTCTTTAAAATTTTGGGATACAGTTCCTTC
Organism: Spilogale gracilis; assembly: GCA_004023965.1. Taxonomy (NCBI): domain Eukaryota; kingdom Metazoa; phylum Chordata; class Mammalia; order Carnivora; family Mephitidae; genus Spilogale; species Spilogale gracilis. Next base: position 190,921 of record PITA01001488.1, on the reverse strand, counting down.
TAACACCACCAAAATATACCCCAAATCTAGTGTATGGCTTTGTTCTAATCTCCCACCTGATCACATTCTTCCATTTTTTTGGAATTAAAGTTTTTTCTTTCTTTTTTCAACCAACTTTTATCTTATGAATTCCTTTTTAAGAATCTTTTTAAAATTTTCATATTTACAGTCATATTTCATCCCTTCATCATAGTTGCCCTTATTTTTGTAAATATATTTTTTTCTTTACAAATTTGGGAGGCAGTTTCTTTTAGCAGACCAAAATACACCCAAAATCTGTGTGGCTCTATTCTACTCACCAGCCTGGCCATATTCTCTCTCTCTCTTTTTTTTTTTTTTTTTTTCTTTCTTTTACTTTTTTTCCCTCCTGGTTTTGAGTCTCTTCAGATTTGTTTAACATATACTTTATAATATAAAATAAATATAAATAAAAATATTTATATATTTACCTGGGATCACTGTTACCCTTTTAGCATTTTGTTCTCTCATTCATCACTCCTTCTTTTGACAAAAATGACAAAATGGAAAAACTCACTTCAAAAAAGGAACAAGAGGTAATACCAACTGCCAGGGACCTAATCAGTATGGACATTAGTAAGATGTCAAAACTAGAGTTCAGAATGATGATTATAAAGATACTAGTTGGGCTTGAAAAAAGCATAGAAGATACTGGAGAATCCCTTTACGGAGAAATAAAAGAACTAAAATCTAACCAAGTCAAAATAATAATAAAAAAAAGGCTATTAATGAGGTGCAATAAAAACTGGAGGCCCTAGCTACTATGATAACTGAGGCAGAAGAGAGAGTTAATGATATAGAAGACCAAATGATGGAGAATGAAGAAGCTGAGAAAAAAGAGAAATAAACAAGTACTGGATCATGAGGGGAGAATTCAAGGGATTAAGTGATACCATAAGATGAAATAATATTAGAATAATTGGGATCCCAGAGGAAGAGGAAAGAGGGGCACAAGGTATATTGGAGCACATTATAGCAGAGAACTTCCTAATTTGGGGAAGGAAACAGGCATCAAAATCGAGGAGGCACAGAGAACCCCCCCAAAAAATCAATAATAAAATAGGTCACAAACCCATCATCTCATAATAAAACTTACAGGTCTCAATGACTAAAAGAAAATCCTGAAACCAACTCAGGTCAGGAGGTCTGTAACCTCTAATGGTGGAAATATTAGATTGGCAGCAGACCTATCCCCAGAGACCTAGCAGGCCAAAAAGGACTGACATGATATATTCAGATCATGAAATGATAAAAAAATGCAGCCAAAAATACTATATCTAGCTAAGCTGTCACTGAAAATAGAAGGAGAGATAAAAGCTTCCAGGACAAACAAAAACTAAAAGAATTTTCAAACACCAAACCAGCCCCACAGGTGATACTGAAAGAGGTCCTCTAAGCAAACAGCCTAAAAGTAATATAGACCAGAAAGGAACAGAGACAATATATAGTAACAGTCACCTTACAGGCAATACAATGACATGAAATTAATACCTTTCAATAGTTATCCTGAATGTAAATGGACTAAATGTCCCAATCAAAAGACACAGGGTATCAGAATGGATAAAAAAAAACAAGACCCATTGATATGTTGACTACGAAAGATGCATTTTAGACACAAAGACACTTCCAGACTTAAAGTGAGGGAGTAGAAAACCATTTACCATACTAATGAACATCAAAAGAACCTGGGGTGGCAATCCTTATATTAGATAAACTTTTAAACCAAAGACTATAATAAGAGATGAGGAAGGATGCTATATCATATTTAAATTGTCTATCCAACAAGAAGATCTAACAATTTTAAATATCTATGCCTTGAACATGGGAGGAGCCAATTATATATGTCAATTAATAACAAAATCAAAGAAACGCATCAATAATAATACAGTAATAGTAGATTTTTAAAACCCCCTCAGTGAAATGGACAAATCATCTAAGCAAAAGATCAACAAGGGAATAAAGGCTTTAAATAACACTCTGGATCAGATGGACATCAGATATATTGAGAACATTCCATCCCAAAACAACAGAATACACATTCTTCTCTAGCACACATGGAACATTCTCCTGAATAGATCATATCCTAGGTCACAAATCAGGTCTCAACTGGTACCAAAAGACTGGGATCATTCCCTGCATATTTTCAGACCACAATGCTTTAGAACTAGAACTCAACCACAAGAGGAAGCTGAAAAGAACTCAAATACATGGAGGCTAAAAAGTATCCTATGAAAGAATGAAATGGGCCAACCAGGAAATTTAAGAATTTTTAAAAACCGTGGAAACAAATGGAAATGAAAACATAAGTGTTCAAAATCACTGCAATGCGGCAAAAGTGGTCCTAAGTGGAAAGTACATAGCAATACAAGACTTTCTCAAGAAACAAGAAAGTTTTCAAATACACAACCTAACCCAAACCTAAAGGAGCTGGAGAAAGAACAGCAGATAAAACCTAAAACCAATAGGAGAAGAGAAATAATGAAGATCAGGGAAGAAATCAATGAAATAGAAACCAAAAGAACAGTAGAACAGATCAATGAAACTAGGAGCTTGTTCTTTGAAAGAATAAGATTGAAAACAACCCCTAGCCAGATTTATCAGAAAGAAAAGAGAAAGTACCCAAATTAATAAAATCATGAGTGAGAGAGAAGAGATCACAACCAACACTAAAGAAATAAAAAACAATTATAAGAACATATTATGAGCAACTATATGCCAGCAAATATGACAATCTGGAAGAAGTGGATGCATTCCTAGAGATGTATAAAGTACCAAAATTTAACGAGGAAGAAATAGAAAACCTGAACAGACTCATAACCAGTAAGGAAATTGAAGAAACAATCAAAAATCTCCCACAAGTCCAGGGCCAGATGGCTTCCCAGGGGAATTCAACCAACCATTTTAGAATTAATAATACCTATTCCCCTGAAACTTTTTCAAAAAACAGAAATGGAAGGAAAACTTAGAAACTCATGTTATGAGGCCAGCATTACCTTGATCCTAAAACTAGACAAAGACCCCATCAAAAAGGAGAATTATACCTATGAATAAATCTAACCAAAGAGGTAGAGAATTCCTACTCAGAAAACTATAGAATACTCATGAAAGAAATAGAGGAAGGCACAAAAAAAATGGAAAAATTTCCGTGATCATGGTTTGGAAGAACAAATATTGTTAAAATGTCTATGCTACCTAGAGAAATCCACAACTTAATGCAATCCCTATCAAAATACCACCAACTTTTTTCAAAGAAATGGGACAAATAATTCTAAAATTTATATGGAACCAGAAAAGGCCCCAGCTAGGCAGAGAAATGTTGAAAAAGAAAATCAAAGTCAGTGGCATCACAATTCTAGACTTCAAGCTCTAGTACAAAGCCATTAGTCAAGACAGTCTGATACTGAAACATAACAGACACATAGGTCAATGGAACAGAAAAGAGAGCCTAGAAATGGATCCTCAATTCTGTGGTCAATTAATCTTCAACAAAACAAGAAAGAATAAAATGGAAAAAAAGATGGTCTCTTCAACAAATGTTGCTAGGAAAGTTGGATAGCCACATGCAGAAGAGTGAAACTGGGGGCGCCTGGGTGGCTCAGTTGGTTAAGTGGCTGCCTTCGGCTCAGGTCATGATCCCGGAGATCCGGGATCGAGTCCCACATCAGGTTCCCTGCTCGCTGGGAAGCCTGCTTCTCCCTCTCTCACTCCCTCTGCTTGTGTTCCCTCTCTGGCTGTGTTTCTCTCTGTCAAATAAATAAAATCTTAAAAAAAAAAAAAAAGTGAAACTGGACATTTCCTTACACCACACACAAAAATAGACTCAAAATGGATGAAAGACCTCAATGTGAGACAGGAATCTATCAAAACCTTGAGGAGACCACAAGCACTTCTTCTTCCACCTCAGCTGCAGCAACTTCTTCCTAGAAACATCACCAAAGGCAAGGGAAATGAAGGCAAAAATGAATGATTGGGACTTCATCAAGATAAAAAGCTTTTGCCCAGCAAAGGAAATAGTCAAAAAACAAACAAACAAACAAACAAACAAAAACCCTAAAAGACAATAAACAGAATGGGAGAAGATATTTGCAAATGACAGATAAAGGGTTAATATTTAAAATCTATAAAGAACTTCTCAAATTCAACACTCAAAGAACAAATAGGCCAATCAATGGGCAGAATGCATGAGCAGACATTTCTGCAAAGAAGACATCCAAATGGCCAACAGACACATGAAAAAGTGCCGAACATTACTCAGCATCAAGGAAATACAAATCAAAACCGCAGTAAGATGCCACCTCATGCCAGTCAGAATGCCTAAACTAACCAGTTACGAAATGACAGGTGGTGGTGATGCAGAAAAAGAGGAATCCTATGCTTTTGGAGGGAATGCAAGCTGGTGCAGCCAGTCTGGAAAAGAGTGTGAAGGTTCTCCAAAAAGTTGAAAATAGAGCTACCCTACCACCCAGCAATTGCACTATTGGATATTTACCCCAAAGGTCAAATGTAGTGATCCGAGGGGCACATGCAACAGAATGTTTATAGCAGCAGTGTCCACAGTATAAAAAGCCTAGATGTCCATCAACAGATAAATGGATAAAGAAGATGTGGTCTATATATATAATAGAATATTATGCAGCCATCAAAAATTGGAATCTTGCCATTTGCAATGATGTGGATGGAACTAGAGGGTATTATGCTAAGTGAAATATTCAGCCAGAGAAAGAAAATTATGTGATCTCACTAATATGATAAATTTGAGAAACAGGACAGAAGATCATAGGGTAATGGAGTGAAAAATGAAACAAGATGAAATCAGAGAGGGAGACAAATTGTAAGAGACTCTTAATCTCAGGAAACAAACTGAGGGTTGCTGGAGGATAGGGGAGTAGAAGGGATGGGGTGGCTGGGTGATGGACATTGGGGAGGGTATGTGCTATGGTGAGTGCTGTGACTTATGTAAAACTGATGAATCACAGGCCTGTATTCCTGAAACAAATAATACCTTATATGTTAATAAAAATTATAAAAAACCCAAAAATATTATAGATTGAAAAGGAAGAATTAAAACTTTCTCTTCCCATAATGATATATGTAGAAAATCTAAAAAATATAAACTCTTGGAAATAATAACTGACTGGAGGAATTTTGCAGGATACAGAGTAAAGAGAAAAGTCAATCACTTTTCTGTGCAACTGCAGTCAAAAGGGGGAATTTGAAATTAAAAGTACCAAAAAAGTACCATACCATTTGCATTAGCAACCCCCAAAATAAAGTACTTAGATTTAAATCTAATGAAATGTATATATAAGAACTAGATGAGAAAAACTTCAAAACTCTTATGAACAAAATCAAAGAATTAGATAAATTAAGAGATGTTCATGGACAAGATGAATCAATTGTCAGAATATCCATGCTCCCCAACTTGATCTATTGATTAATCAAAATCCAAACAAGTTGTTTTATGAACATCAACAGATTCTGTTATATGTGGAGGCAAAAGTCTCATTATAGCCAATGCATTATTGAAAATTTTGAATAAAGTTTGAGAACTGACACTACCAATCTTAGTATAAAACTGCAATAAACAAGACAGTGTAATATATGTGAAAGAGTAGACAAATAGGTCAGTGAAACAGAATTGAGTCCAGAAATAGAGCCACACAAATATAGTCAACTGATCTTTGGCAAAGGAGTGAAGCAATATAATGGAGAGAAAAAAACAATACAGTGGACCAAAGGCAATCCTTTTAACAAATGTCATTGGAACAACTGAACATCCACACACAAAAATGAGTCTAGATCCACCTACACACTTTACAAAAATTAATTCAAAATGCATCACCTCAAGGTAAAGCACAAAACTAAAATTCTTAGCAGATAAAATTGAAGAAAACTGAGATGATCTTGGAGTTAGAATGACCTTTTAGATACAACTCCAAAGGCACAATTAACGAAATAAATCATTTTCAAGTTGGACTTAATTAATTAAAATTAAACATTTCTGCTCTGGGAGTGGCAGTGTCAAAAGACTGAGAAAACAAGATAGAGACTAGGAGAAAATAACTGCAAAATACACAACTGAAAAGAACTCTTACTTAAAAATATACAAAGAATTTTGGGCACCTGGGTGGCTCAGTGGGTTAGGGCCTCTGCCTTTGGCTCAGGTCCTGATCTCAGGGTCCTGGGATCAAGGCCCACGTTGGGCTCTCTGCTCAGCAGGGAGCCTGCTTCCTCCTCCCTCTCTGCCTGCCTCTTGGCCTATTTGTGATCTCTCTCTCTGTGTCAAATAAATAAATCAAATCTTTTAAAAAATACAAAGAATTTTAAGACTCGATAAGAAAACAACCCAATTAAAAAATGGCCCAAAATTTTGAACTTAAAGATACATCTCACCAAGGAGACTATATATATAGTAAATAAACATGTAAAAGGTTCTCCTTACCATATGTCATTAGCAAAATGCAAATTAAATAAAAATATGCCACTATGTACCTATTAGTCAAAATCTAAAACACTAACACCAAATGCTGGTGAGTATGTGGAGCAATAGGAACACTCTTTCATTGCTGGTGGGAATGCAAAATGGTACAAACACTTGGGAAGACAGTTGATGATTTCTAATAAAGCCAAATATACTCTAAGCATAAGATCTAGCAATCATACTGCTTTGTGTTTATCCAAAGGTATTGAAAATTTAAATTGACCCAGAAAACTGTATACAGATATTTATAGATTTATTTATAGTTGCCAAAACTTTAATCAACCAATATGTCCTTACTTAGGTGAATGGATAAATAAACTTTGGCACATCTAGACAATGTAATATTTAGTACCAAATGTAATAAACTATCAATATATGAAAAGACATGAATTAATCTTAGATGCCTAGTTCTAAGTAAAAGAACCCAATCTGAGAAAGCTATATACTATAAGATTCCAACTTTAGGACATCCTGGAAAAGGCAAAACTATGGAGTGAAAAGAATAGTGATTTTAGGAATTGGGAGGGGGAGGATGACCAGGGAGGGTACATATGATTTTGAAGGCAGTGTAAATACTGTGTATGATATTTTAATGATAGGTGTTTGTACATATTTGTTCAAACCCAGAGAATGCAAGGCAACAAATTTGAATTTTAATGTAAGCCTTGAACATTGGCTGATTATGATATGTCAATATATTCTGGCAGTATTTCTCTCTGTCAAATAAATAAAAAAATCTTTAAAATAAACAAACAAACAAATAAATATAAATAAAAATGAGCTGGAATGGCTACCATGAACCAAAATATTCTGTGAACCCTTAGCAAATGATTCTTTTCCTTCTATTTTAACTCAGTCTCAGGCATGTTTAATGATAGGTCATGATAATGTTGCTTCTGCTGAATATGAGTTTATCTTTAATTATATTTTCTAATCATAAATATAGGATTCTTTAGGATTTTTCTAGTCATTGACAATTTCCCTGAACTGAAACATAACATTTAAATGATCAATCCTTAATCACTACCAGGGAATCAATACATGTTGAGTGTGTAATTCTGTACTTTATAAGATAGGAGATAAAATTTATGTTTATGATTTTTTTAATTTGACTTACCCTGTTAAGCATCCCCTTTATAGAGCACATTATTCTGGTGCCTTTATTTAGTCTTATGTTAAATGGTAACCACTAATTAAAGGAGCTGCATTTATTCAGTATATCCTGTTTTGTCAATGGTAATTGATATATAGGTCAAGAAGTTTAGAGATTTTATGGATTTCTAGTCATATGATGTTCACATTTTAAGTATTTGAAAAACACAACAAAATTTTACTCAAAGGTTTGTTAGTGGATCATTAATTTGTTAAACACTGAGAACCTGCTGTCAATCAGGCATTGTTTTGAGCACAAAGATTGCAAGGACTCAAGAAGGGAGATAGGAGATTGTAATTTTTTTAGGAAAGAAATGATAGTAGTGTTTAAGTGTTGACTAGATTGGGTTATGGTCATGTATTTTTCTTTCCTAAAATGCTCACATATGGAATTATTATATAAGTATAAAAAATATCCTGCTGTTCACAATTCAATGATTTTTTTTTTTTTTTTTTTTAATGTTTGCACTTGTTCAAACATCTCCTTCAAGATAGATAAAATTTGGGGCATCTGGGTGGCTCAGTCATTAAGCCTCCACCTTAACCTCAGGTCATAATCCTGGAGTTCAGGGATCAAGCCCTGCTTCAGGCTCCCTGCTGAGGGGGGAAGCCTGCTTCTCTCTCTCTCACTCCCCCTGCTTCTCCCTCTCTCACTCCCCCTGCTTATGTTCCCTCTCTAGCAGTGTTTCTCTCTGTCAGATAAATAAATAAAATCTTTAAAAAAATACATAAAATTTCCATCACCCAGAACATCCCATTTTATTCATTCTCCGTGATTACCATTACCCATCTTCCAACAACATACAAAACTGCCATTGTAATTTCTATCATCACCATTACTTAGTACTTTTATACCTATAAAGTATGTAAATAATATAGTAGGCACTCTTTTATTTCTAATTTTGGTAGCACCACATTGTTTTGAGAGTCATCCATATCACTGTGTGTAATAATAGATCGCCACTTTTACTGCAGAATAGTATCCCATTGTATAATGGAGCTTAATTTGTTTATTCTCCTTATGATCAACAGATTGGGGGCAATTACAAATAAAATGTCTATGAATTTTGGTATACAGGCCTTTTGGGAGCATATGTGTTCATTTCTGTTGAAGTACAATTGCTGGGTCATAGTAGATACATATTTCACTATATAAGAAAGTACCAAACATCTTTTTCACATTCCTTATAAATTGTTTACAATGTATAAGGTCTCTAGTTACTACATATCCTTATTAAAACTGGGTACTGTCAGTCTTTTTTTTTTTTTTTTTTGGTTTGTTTTTAATATTTTCCATTCTATTGGTCGTGTACTGGTATCTCCTTTGGGTTTTATTTGCATTTACTGAAAGTTCTAAAGATGCTCAGCACATTTTTACTTGCTTTCAAAATTTACAAATATTCTGTTGGAAGTAAAAATGTGCTCAACATTGTTTAGAACTTTCAGGAAATGCAAATAAAAGACTCTTTTGCTGTTGGCTTGTAGAAGTTCAGATATTCTGAATGTGAGTCATACTCAGATATATGTGTTACAGATATTCTAAGACAGTGCTTTGCTTTTTTAAGGATGTCTTTTGATTGAGTAAAATCCATTGTTTTAAAAATAATGATTTAGGTTTATTTTTTATAAACTTAAGAATAATTTTATCTTTATACGAAAGTTACAAAGATAATACAGCAAGTTCCTGAATAGCCCTTATCCAGTAAGACATTAATTTTAATGAATTAATGATTGATAATTTTCGCCAACCCAGAGGTCACACAAAATATACTCTATGCCTTATTCTATAATCATTACAGTTTTAGCCTTTTAATTTAGATCTATGATTTGAACTTAACTCATTTTTACTTATCATATAAGGCTTATTTTTCCTAAGCATATATCTCATTGTTCCAATCTCATTATTCCAGCATTATTATTATTATTATTATTATTATTATTATTATTGACAATCCTTTCTGTATTGAATTGCTTTCGGACCTCTGAGAAATTTTTTTTAAGATTTCATTTATTTATTTGATAGAGAGATCACAAATAGGCAGAGAAGCAGGCAGAGAAGGAGAGGGGAAGCAGGCTCCCTGCTGAGCAGAGACCCATGCAGGACTTGATCCCAGGACCCTGAGATCATGACCTGAGTTGAAGGCAGAGCCTTAACCCTCTGAGCCACCCAGGCGGCCTCCTCTGAGGGATTTCGAAAGGAATTCAACAATTTAATGAGAATTAACATCTTAAAAATATGTTTTTGTGACTTGCAGATATGGCATAATCCTCTATTTTAATATATATATTTTTTTACTTTGCAGTATTATGCCAATTTCAGTGTTGAGCTCTTGCATGTGGTTGGCTAAATTTATTCCTAAATATTTTATATTTACAGTGCTATTAGAAATGTGAATTGTCATATTTATTGAAATATAATGTACAGTAAACTCTAGCTTTTTATAAGTGTACAGTTCAATTATTTTTTTGTACATCTCTTAATCTACTCTGGATGCTTTAAAAAGATACCATAGATTGGGTGGATTATAAATAATAGCAATGTCTTTCTCACAATTTTGGAGGCTAGAAGGCCAAGATTAAAATGCTGGTCAATTCAGTGTATGGTAAAGACTTGCTTCCTGCCTTACGGGCATCCATTCTCATGTTGTAACCTCACATAGAAGAAAGGGCAGTGGAGATCTCTGGGATTTTCTTCATAAAGTCACTAATCTCATTCACGAAGGTTTTACCCTCATGACCTAATGATCCCAATATGTCCTCACCTCCAAATAAAATCACATTCTGGATTAAGTTTCAACATAGGAAATTTGGGGAGATACAAAATTCAATCCAAAACACATCAAAATAAGGAACATTTTGATGACTCTAAAATATTTCCTAAAGCTCTTCAAAATCCTTTCCCCCGACCCTGTCTAGTACATAAAAACCACACTGCTTATTGTCCTATAGTTTTGTGTCTTTTACAGCTTTATATAAATAAAGCAATAAATTATATTGTATGTATCCATACTTTATTATTTTTATTACTGAGCAGCATTCCATTGTGTCAATATACTATCTATAATTTTCTTGTTCATTGACTGGTTGATGAACATTAGTTTTAAGTATGATGACTAGAGCAGATTTGAACACTTATTTGAACACTCACGTTTTTGTGAGAACATATGCTTCCTTTATTCTGGGACAAAATATAGGAATAGTAGTGTTGAACTTTATGGTCAGTGCATGCTTTATGAAAAAGATAATAGGACTAATGCTTTTTTAAATCATTGATGTATTATTATTGATTATATCATGGTTGCTTTTAATTCTATTAATCATATATGAGCCTTCCGGAGGCATATGCTGTGATTTTACTTACATCTCTCTGGTATGCAATGATATTGTACATCTTGAAACATACTGGCCATTCAAATATAATTTTTATTCATATTTTATGGTATCAATTATTTTTCATTTTTATACACTTTTAATAAAATTTAACATGAGATATAATAATGACCTGTTAACAATGTTTTAAATGTATATTGTTGACCATCAATGCAGCTCTGTACATCACACTTCTAGAAATTACTCATCTTTTTAAACTAAAAATGTATGTCCATTACACAATTCCTCATTCTCCCTCCACAAAGGCCCTGCCAACCACTATTCCACCCACTGATTCCATGAATTTGACAATTTTAGATATGTAAGTGGAATCATGCAGTATTTGTTTCTCTATAATTGGTTTAATTCACTTAGCATAATGTCCTCCACATTCATCCATGTTGTATATTGTAGAATTTCCTTTACTTTGAAAGCTAAATATTATTCCATGTATATATGATATATGATGTTAGTATAATCCTGTTCCCAAAATATGACATGGATATTGGCCACTTGTCATTTTTTTATAAAAGACAATTTATAGAATTAGTAATATATATTTTATATCTTGTTGAGTATGACAGAATTTGGTAGTGAAGTCATTGAACCTGAAGTATGTTATGTAAAAATATTTTTTCTCTTAAATTTGTTTATTTAATACCCATGCAGATATTCAGGTTGTTCTTAAGTGATGTTGCAACCTCTTCAGGAATCTTTCATAAAAATTGTTTAATTTAGGGGTGCCTGGGTGGCTCAGTGGGTTAAAGCTCTTCCTTCAGCCCAGGTCATGATCTCAGGGTCCTGGGATCGAGGCCAGCATCAGGCTCTCTGCTCAGCAGGGTACCTGCTTCCTCCTCTCTCTCGGCCTGCCTGTGATCTCTCTCTCTCTCTGTCAAATAAATAAATAAAATACTTTAAAAATTTGTTTAATTTAGTGAAACAGAGCTTTTATAATACTTTATTTTTGTTCTTCACTGTATTTAAAACATTACTAATTCCCACTCTTTCATTTCTGATATTAGTAATGTGTATCATCTTTTAATTTTCTTTATCCAGATGAAGTTTAAGAATTTTATTGACCTTTATAAAAACTAGTTTCTAGTTTCGTTGATTATTCTGTATTGTTTTTCTGCTTTATATTTTTGATCTTATTTTTTTTTTAATTTTGCTGGCTTTGGGTTTAATTTTTGTCTCTTACTAGTTTATTAAAGGGAGGTTTTCATTTGAGTACATGTAATATGATCATCTAATTGCTATATTATTTTCTCTAAGTACTTTTTAGTGGTACCCTACAAATTCATATGGTGTATTTACCTTCATTATCTTCATTTATCTTCATATATTTATAGAAATATATTCTAAATTCCCTGTTTTGTTTTACAGTATATTTAAGCTTCATTTGCACTATATTGGTACTATATTGATTTATATAATATATAATATATTGCATAGTATATTGATTTGTAGCATATTTAGTTGTCAGAGAACATACTTTGTATGATTTTAATCTCTTTAAATTTGATGAGACCTGTTACATAGCCCAAAATATAGTCTGTCTTGGTAAATGTTACATGTATATTTGGAAAGAATATGTGTTCTCTTGCTGTCATTGGGAGTGTTGTAAAAATGTCAGTTAGGCCAGGTTTGTTGATAGCATTGTGTAAGTCTTTAGAATTTAATATTCTTTGTGTATTCTATCAATTACTGAGAGAGGAATGTTGACATCTCCAAATATAAGTGTGGCTTTGTATACTTCTCTTTTTAGGACTGTTCTCTTGCATTACAGATTTTGATGAAATATTATGTATATGCACATTTAGGACTCTAATAAATTCTTGATGGAATGATCATTATGAAAGAATTTACTTACTTTCTTTTCTTCTTTTTTTAAAAAAGATTTTATTTATTTATTTTACAGAGAGAAACACAGCTAGAGACGGAACACAAGCAGGGGGAGTGGGAGAGGGAGAAGCAGGCTTCCTGCCGAGCAGGGAGCCTGATGCAGGGCTTGATCCCAGGACCCTGGAATCATGACCTGAGCTGAAAGCAGACGCTTAATGCCTGAGCCTCCCAGGCACCCCTCTTTCTTTCTTCTTTTAATCACTGCTCATTTTCCTTGTCCAAAAGTCTACTTTGTTAACATATATAGAGCCACTAAATCTTTCCTGTGGTTACTCTTTATGTAGAAAATTTTCCCATTCTTTTACTTTCAATTTATCTATGTTTTTGTGGTTTTCCTTATACAAATGTTTAGGCTTTCATGTTTATATCCAATCTGACAGATATTGTCTAATAATAAAAGGGTTTCTTTATTTTTATAGTATTTGGTTAAGTTTAAGATTACATCTTGTCATTTGTATTTGACTTATATGATTTGGGGGTTTAAAACAGTATTTTTCTATCTTCCTTTGGCTTAATCATCATATATTATATTTAAAAGAACAGTAGAAACTGAGATAAATATTATCTATTTATCTATTTCCCTAAGTGGGTATTCTGCTGCAATATTCCTTTAGTATGAGTGTTTACAAATTAGTCAGTGATTAGGCTGAATTTGGGTTAGGTTGTTGCTATAGTTACTGTCAGTATACCTCTGGCTTCAAGTTTCTCCAGTGATAGACTACTGATCCATTCTAGTTAGTGTGAGGTCTAAAGTGTCAGCATTTTTTTCCCCATCCTCAGTTTTCTGCAGACTCTTTACTCCTACATCACAGAAGAAGGCAATATAGATCTTGTGTCCTGCCTTTTATCTACTAGGGATCTTGGATATTAGAAAGTTTTCTTTCCCTTGAGAGAGAGCACATGCCTGATAGAGGTGAGAGGTTTGGGGAGAGGAGCAGACGAAAAGGGAGATAATCCCCAGCAGACTCTTGGGCAAATAAGAAGCTGATGCGGGTCTGGATCTCATGGCCCTGAGATCAGGACCCCAGCAGAAATCAAGAATACGGCGCTCAATGGACTGAACCGCGCAGGTTCCTCTGCACTGTTTCAGAACAGGTTCTGGGCATGAAATGGTGTCCTGTCCCTCCATTGCCAGGGGATGTATTTTTCTAATATTGGTGCTGGAGATGGACAGGTTATCAAAGGCCTCCAGCAGCCAATGAAATATCCCTGGAAGGAGAAGCAGCAGACCACTTTTTGTTTCAAACCCTCCTTCCGTGGTGACTGATCTGATCTTTGCCTGGAACAGGAAGCAGCAAAAGGTTTGTTTTTGTGTGTATTTGTCTTTTGCCCCTCCCTAGGAGGAAATTAGTTTATACTTAGTAGGAAAGAAAGGTTGAGAAGCTAATCATTTCCATGCCTATCTTCCACTCACAAGTAATCATCACCTGCACAGCTGTTCATTGAAGTGACTCTCACATTACCAGCCTGGCCTTCAGGTTTTCACTTGAGCATCCAATGGAGGTCTAAGGAAAAGAGTTAGCAAGTCAGAATGCACTCTTCTTACATCTGATCTGTCTCTTGTAAGTGGCATGAATGGGTCTTAATTTTTTAAGCCATTCTGATACCCTATGTCTTTTGATTGGAACATTTAGTCTATTTACATTCAGATCAATTATTGAAATATATGAATTTAGTGCCATTTTATTACCTGTAGAGTCACTATTCCTATAGATTATCTCTCTTCCTTTCTAGTTGTTGCTTTGGGCTTCTTTCCCATTCAAAAGATCACCTTTAATACTTCTTGCAGAGCTGGTAGTGTTCATGAACTCCTTTTGTTTTTGCTTCTCGTGGAAACTCTTTATCTCTCTTTTATTCTGGATGACATCCTTACTGAATAAAGTATTCTTGCCAGCATATTTTTCCCATTTAGCATGTTGAATATTTTCTTCCACTCCTTTCTGGCTTGCCATATCTCTGTCAACAAGTCTGCTGTTAACCTTATGTGTCTATCCTTGTAGATTAAAAACCTCTTGTCCCAAGCTGCTGTCTGGATTCTCTTTAACTTTGTATTTTGCAAATTTCACTGTGATATGTCTCAGTATTAACTTGTTTTTGTTGATTTTGAGGGGATTCTCTGTGTCTCTTGGACTTGAATGCGTGTTTCCTTCCCCAGGTTGGGTAGATTCTCAGCTATAATTAGTTCAAATAGCCCTTCTATCCCCCCTGCACTTTTCCCCTGCTTTTCTTCTGGGACTCCTATGATGTGGATATTACTGTGTTTTGTGGAACACTGAGTTCCCTAAGTCTGTATTTGTGATCTAATATTTTCCCCTCTTCTCTTCTGCTTCATTATTTCCCACAATTTTTCTTCTATATTATTGATTCATTTCTTTGATTCTTCCACCTGTGCAGTCATTATATCATTATATCCAGTCAGTTATGTATTTCGGTCATAGCATTTTTTATTTTGTCCTAATTTTTAGGTCTTTTATGCTGTAGCTTGCATTTCTCTGGTGTCTTCTTTCAAGTCCAACTAGTATTCTTATGACTCTTGTTCTAAATTCTTGTTAAGATATACTAATTATATCTGTTTTGGGAAAATCCCTGGCTGTGATTTCTTCTTGATTTTTCATTTGGGTAGAATTCCTCTGTCTTGTCCTTATTTCTAGGTTTCTGTCCTTTGTATGTTATGAAAGATTGTTATGTTTCCTGCTGCTGACTGTAATACTATATTAAAAAGGGTTCCTACACTGTCCAGGGCATATCACTTTGGGAAGTATTCCTGGTGTATGTTGTGTGTACTCTTCTGTTGTGTTTTGGCTAGTTTTCCCCCACAGGTCAGTCCTCTGCAAAGTTCCTCCTTGCTTATCGTGGGGGAGTGTTTTGACCTATATGTACTTTGACCTAGATGTACTTTGATTTGTTTAAGATAAGCTTAGGGGGGGGAAAAAGTCTGATCCACAAAATGAGAAAAAGAAACAAACAAGCCAACAAATGAATGAAAAATTACAAGCCTATGACCAAAGAAAATTTTTTTCTAAAATAACAATTTTAAGAAGAGATATGCTTAGGGGCACTTGGGTGTCAGTTTTAAGCATCTGCCTTTGGCTCAGGTCACAATCCTGAAGAACCACGATCGAGTCCGGCATCAGGCTCTTTGCTCGGCAGGAAGCCTGCTTCTTCCTCTCTCACTCCTTCTGCTTCTGTTCCCTCTCCAGCTGTGTTTCTCTCTGTCAAATTAATAAATACAATTTTTTAAAAAAAATTGTTTTAAAAAATTTTTTAAAAAATAAAAAAAATTTTAAAAATAAAAAAAATTTAAAAAATAAATACAATTTTTAAAAAAAATTGTTTTAAAAAATTTTAAAAAAAGAAAGAACGAAAAAAAAAAAAGAAGAAGAAGGAAAATCTGGTCCTATTTCCACTGGAACTGAAGCTGACGCTTTGGAACACACTATCATTAGTAGGTTTTATACATGTGGAGGGCCTGTGTTGGTTTTCTGAGTGAGAGGACCATTTTGGTGGCTCGCAGTCAGACTTGCCCTCATAAATATGTTCCTATCAGGCTCAAGGGGGTGGGGTAGGCAACTCCAGTGTCCACTGAAGGCACTGCGTTTCTCTTTGAAGTCTAACCATGCTGGTGGACAGAGGGTGGAAGATGATCACACCCCACTCTCTGGTCCTTAGGAGAGGAAATCATGGCCATTACTGTTCAGGAGGCCCTCAAAGAAAATTGAACAATCTTCTCTTCTGTGTTCCAGGCTTTCATCAGATCCTGCCCTCAACCTGTCTGTGCCCAGTAGTTGGCATTCCTGGCACCTTAGTTCTCTTGTGTTTTATCTCTGCCAGGCAGCTAGGATTTAAAACAACAAAGCTTAAGGTACCCAGGAGTGTGCAGACACTAGAGTAGAGACTCAGAGTGCTGCACCTGGCACTTTTCTGTCCCAGAAACATAGTCACATACCTGTGCGAGTGCCTGGAGTTTGTGTCAAAGCACAACACAAAGCGGTAACCAGTTTACCTGCCCACTATGCATACCTCCATCCCTCACTGTTGAAGTGGCTCAATGCCATCCAGTGAGGCCTTTGTCCTTGGTAAGGCAAAATGCCCTCTTCTAAGAGCACTCCAGAAAGGGGAATGTTCTCTCATGTGTGACCCAGGGGATCCCCACATCATAGGACCTTGTTAGAACCCTAGGCATCACTCTCTCACTCTCCCTCTGACATCTTTATGTGAAAGGAAGGGAACCACTCCTTAGTACCATGGTCTTTTCTTTCTCCCAGTTCACATCTTTGAACCACACATCTGCCATGTTATCTCCTTACAATTGTGTAGACTGTTTTCTTAATCCTCAGATTGATTTCCTAGTTGTTCAGAATGATTTGATCTAGCTGTGCTTGAGGGATGAGGGAAACTGGGGCCCCTCTACTATTCCACCTACTTAAATCATCCCTGCTGGATCTTTGTATTTAGCCTTGATGGTAAACTTGACCTAAGTTTGAATTTATTTCTTTTTTCTTTTTTTTTTTTTTATTTGTTCACTAATGGATTACAAACAGTGCCATGAATATTCTTGCCAGATTCTCTTAAAAATCCCTAAAAGGCTTTTTAGGAAATATTCTCATTAACATTTTATTTTTAATGGAATAACTGAAAAACATTATAGTAATTGTTGACTTTGTCAGTATTTTTGACAGCTCTCCTAATTTTGTACTCAGGAGAGAAATAATACCTCATGTTGTCCCTTTTGCATGATTAATAGACAGAGTCATCCATCATCTTTTGACTGGTAGTATATGATGAGGTCAAGGAAGTCAATCAATATTCTTATTCTTTGATGATGTTCAAACCTGACAACAAGAAGTCCTCAACAAGAAGATGAAATTTACCAGTAATGTGAGTGTTTGTTCTATGTAGACTACACAATGATGTTAAGCTGATAGGATAGTAATTGCTTATTTGGTGTGGTGACATTAAGGATATATTTAGATTTAAAGCAATATCCTGAGCATGAATTATTCTGTTTCTTGATCTCCAGTAACTCATTCTTCAAAGCCACTTCAGTATTGGCAACCACCAGGGCTATTTTTCATAATATCCTTTAGCACATTTCAATGTCAGAATGCATTTCATTGTGACTGACTGTCCCTGCACTACAAAAGTTTTAGCAAGACAGGTTTGCCTGTCTCAGTTGAATTTTAAGACCTGGAGCATCTTCAACCTGTCACTTTCTGTCTATGATTTAGATTTTTAAAAGGTGGGTTTATACAGCCCCTTTAAACTTTTCTTCTCAAGTGAACTTCACAGAAATATGCTCTTGACCATAAAATAACATATTTTTTAGTGACTTGTACTTGAACTATAGTGTCAGTATGTATAATAAAAGGAAGATAGACTTGGAGTCTATTCATATCCAATTACAGTGATACTAATAATGAAGTCTTTAGTAAAAATAAATGCCATTTATTTTAGGAAAATAAGTACATATATTTAATTAAAATCATTAACAAAATAAAAATTTATTGCATATTGAGTTTTAATATTTCATTCATTAAAAATGATACCTCTTGTAAAACAATAGTTTCAATAAAAAGGTATATTAATTGTTTGTAATGATAACATATACTTGTGTATGTGTTACAAAAATTAATATTTTTGAGACTCCATATATTTTATCCTCCATAACATAGGAAAATATTTTAGTTTATAAGTTGAACTGAAATATTCTCCTCTATATTATAAAATATAAGCTATATGTATCGACTGGTTTATAGAAACTGAACAAACATGTCAACTAAAGAAATTCTTCACACTGTTGATGAAATTATAATCTTCATGGAAGATGTGTCCTTTACATGATCTGTAAAGATATATATGATTTAGACTTGTGGATATGAAAGACATAATATTTAGTGAACTAATGAACATAGGAAAAATTTTATTTACTAAATTTCTACAGTTGGCATGAACTGAGTAGAATCAGATATTAGTAATATTTTACCAGTTTTCTCTTCAAAACCCAATATGCAATCTATGTGTCTGTGTTTTATTTTTATATTCAGTTTTACCTCTGGCATTAATAATTTTTACCAGAATTTTATTTTTTGATAACTCATGATATTACAAAATATATTATTTTATTTTACTTGGGTTTTAAAGAGACATATCCCACCTAACCAATCCAAGATAGAGACATAGTAGAGATATTTTTATTTATTTTTATGTTTTTAAGATTTTATTTATTTATTTGACAGAGAAAGAGATAGTGAAAGAGGGAACACAAGCAGGGGGGATGGGAGAAGAAGAAACAGACCCTCTGCTGAGCAGGGAGCCCAGTGCAGGCCTCAATCACAGGACCTTGGGATCATGACCTGAGATAAAGGCAGATGCTTAAGGACTGATCCACCCAGGTATTTTTTAAAGCCATATTTATATAATAATAAAAAAATCTATTCTTTGCTCTTGTGTAACTAGGTAGAATATTAAAGGAAATAGTACTTACTGATAAATTTCAAACTAATAATAAAAAAGAATTCTTAGTTAACAGTATTACTCATCTTTTAAAATATAAATGAATTTCCTCTTTATTATGAAAGAAATATAAATAAATGATAAAAAGAATTATCAACGTTTTGAGATATCTTACAGGGACCAGGCAAAGTGACCAAAACTGTTGGGGAAAACAGGATTAAGAGGTCTATCTACTAGAAACTTCAGTCACATTTAAGAATTCAATAATGTGGGTTATTGGCTCAGTGGGTTGGCTGAGTGGTTGGCTCAGTGGGTTAAAGCCTCTGCCTTCAGCTCAGGTCATGGTCTCAGGGACCAGGGATTGAGGCCCTCCTTGGGCTGTTGGGCTCTCTGCTCAGCAGGGAGCCTGCTTCCTCCTCTCTCTCTGCCTACCTCTCTGCCTACTTGTGATCTCTCTCTCTCTTTCTGTCTGTAGCTCCTTCCTGGGCTATGAGGTTTGGGGTTTCTCCCCTGGTCCAGCCAGGGGAAAAAGGTGGGGTCGAGCAGGATGATGAGTGTCAGTGGCCAAAAACACACTTGAGTCGGGAGGTCTGTCAAAGCAGGATCTCTTGCTGTTTGCCAGCTCTTCTGCTCTCTCCTCTAAGGCTCTCTCGCTGCTTCCTCGCAGGTCCTCTGCCTTTGTCTCTCAGTCTCTCTCTGCAGGCTTTCTTGCTCCTTCCTTGCAGGCCCTCTGCCTTTATCTCTCTGTCTCTCAGTTTCTCTCCACATCTCTCTTGACTGTCAAGGGTCCCAGTCTTTTATTATTCCCAAGTGAGGAAGTTGGGTGGTGCAGTTAAATCTTTAACTGCTTTCCCACAGAGATAGGATTAGTATTGTTACTGCAGGGTACAGAGTGATTGCTTTAACTCACAGAAGTTGAGACCATTGAGGCACAAGGATCAAGAAATACAGATAAGAGATACAGAGATGTGATTACTGGGAGGACGATTAAATGGAACTATATGTCTTGAATAAGCACACAAAGGACATATTGCCCTGACCCACAGGGTATGTGGCTTTTCGATTCTAAGCGGGGAAAGCCCCTCTGGGCTTTCATTCACATTCACAGGTACTTCCACCAGAATTTCTGGTGGCTTGGGCATGGAGGGAAGGGCGGATCATGTACCATCCCCTACATCTGTCAAATAAATAAATCTTTTTAAAAAAGAATTCAATAAATTAACTTATTAGAGTAAAATGATGCATTGCATTTGTACATAACAAAGAATTTATAAGACAAATTTTTTTGTAGGTCATATAATCTACAGGAAAAACAAATGAATAGCGTAGTCAGTTAATCAACAGGGTTGGGAAATGTTTGTGATTTTTATTTGTGTTTTTATCATGTTTTCATGGGACATAACTGTGTACAAAGACTTTCTCTAAACATTGTATTGGCTTATGGTAGTAGCCAAAAACTCTATGCTTTGACATCATTATTGCTCACCTGAAGTTGCTCTTACTCAGTCTAGTATCAGTGTCTTTGGCTCTTTTTTTCTGACCCCTATTTCTTCACTGAACCAAAAAACAAACAAATAAACAATAACAAACACACATACACACACACACACACACCACCACCACCACCACCACCACACACAAAAACAACATACTTGCTCTGCTGAGTCACATACTTGCGATTTCAACATTGTGACCCTGGTAAGACAGTTAACATAGGAACTTGAAGAAATCAGTTACATTTTTCTAAAGAGTCCTTAAGCACTATCAGGACATCCAAAGCAGATTTATATATGACTGCTTTTGCTAAACTGTGTTTGCTTAAAAATAATTACCATTAATCTGAAGTATTTTCCTTGTGCTCTTACATAGTTTATAGTTGGTACTCTAGTAGACCTCTCATGATTACTTTTTCTTTATTTTCTCTGAATAACTAAGGGAAAGATCGCATAATGAAGAATTTTTATAATTCCTTTGAACACATCCTCAACTCCCTTGCCTCTTTTTAGTTTTACACACTCACCTAAGACCTTTTCTTCCACTGGCATTCTATTCTGCACTAGCTTCCTTTGATTCAAATTTATCACTTCCTCACTCTCAAACACTTTCTTCGCTTGGCTTAATAATATACTCTTCCTATGTTCCTTCTATCTGCCAGGTCCCTTTTCTAAATACCCTTTTGGTAGTTTTTCTAAACTTCCATAATCTCTGAATACTGGAATACCCTAGGATTAAACGCTTATACCTATTTGTTTTCTTCGCTTGGTGTTCTTAGTTTTTTTATCTCTAACTATCATGTGTACAATTTGTAAATGCATATTCCCAGCCCACTTCTGAAATGTAATCTAATGCCATGCAATGGAAATTAAGGCATGGTATTAATGTTATATACTTGCGTTCTCCATTATGGTAGCCACTAGCCACATATAATTAGTGTGCAGTTGAAATGTGGCTAGCCAGTCAGATTGAAAGCTAAATTTTAATTTATTTCATTTTAATTAATTTAAATGCAAATTGCCATCTGGCTAGTGGCTATTTTATTAGACAGCAAGGTTGTAGACTAATAATTTCTAACTGCTTAATTTAAATAAATCACTTCGGTGTCTATTGTGCAACATGATATAACCATCACTCCATTCTTTACCTCATACCCACATCCAATGTGTTAAAAATCCTGCCACTTTTATTTCAAAATTATATTTAGAATCTGACCATTAACACTAGCTGGGACCCCTCTTGAAAACAACCCACAATCACTTTACTTCATTTGAAATAGTTGCACTAACCAGATCATTGATGCCATGCTTCTACTTATACCTTATGATTAGTTTTTTCTTAACAGAGCAGTTTGAGTAGATTTATGAAAAATAATCAGACCATATAACTTCTATTTTAAAAGTTTCAGAAGGATACCCATTTTCTTAGTGTAAAAGCTAATTTCTTCACAATGACATACAAAGTCCTAAAGTTGTCACTCTCCTTCTCTTGCCTTGCTCATTGAACTCGTTGCCTAGTGCTTCTCCCCTTACTCTTAGTAGTCACACTTATCAATCTCTTTGGGGTTCCTTGAACATATCCAGCCTTAAAGACATTGCAGGATCCCTCTCCTAGATTCTAGGGTTTAGATATATCTATAACGCTTCCTAATGCAGTAGGCAAATGTCACCTTCTTCATAAAGCTTTTCCTTAGTAACTTCTTTAAAACTGCAATCTATCTACCATAGTCTGTTTCTTCTTCTATGTTTTATTTTTTCCTTATAGAATATACAATCTCTAATGTTATATATACATACACTATATAATTCCACAATATTTTAATGATCCCTCAAAACAAATCTCTAATCAATACCAGTTATTCCCCATCTTTATTTTCTCCAAATTCTTGTCAGTCACTGATCTGATTTCTAGGATAATTTCCCTATTTTTGATATTTCATTTGTCAGATAATAAAGCATATGAACTTTGGTTTTGCCTTCTTTCAACTAAAATATTTGCAAGGTTCAACCATATTTTAGCATGTGTCAGAATCTCTTATAGCTGAGTAATATATTTTATGAATATATTACAATATGTTTATACATTTGTCCATTGATGGGCACTTGGATTGTTTCTACCTTTGGCTATTATGAATAATGTTTCTATGCTATGCGATAGTGTTATTCAAATTCATATGCAAGTTTTTGTTTAAATACTTGTTATTGGAGGACAGCTGGGTGGTTCAGTAGGTTAGGCATCCATCTTCAGCTTATGTAATGATCTCAGAGTCCTGGGATTGAGTCCTGCATCAGGCACCTTGCTCAGTGGGGAGCCTGTTTCACCCTCTGACTACCTCTACCCCTGCTTGTCCTCTCTCTTTTTCTCTCTGACAAGTAAACTAATAAGTAAAATCTTTAAATATTAAATAAAAATAAACCTTGTTATTAATTCTTGTGTATATCTAGGAATAGAATTGCTGGTTATATGGTAAATCTATGTTTAACTTGGGCAGTTTAATTTGGGCAGTTTCCCAAATTGTTCTAAAGTAGCTGCACCACTTTACATTCCCCTCAATAATACATGAGTGTTCCAATGTTCTCAAAATTATCCCCAACACTTGTTATTGTGTATCTTTTAAGTTATAGCCATGATATTCATGTGAAAGGATATTGCATTGTGGTTTTGATATGCAATATTTTAATAATTAATGGTTTTGAACATACTTTCATAACCTTAATGGACATTTGTATATCATCTTTGAAGAAATATTTTCTTTTTTATTTGAGTTATTTATAATTTTATTGTTCACTTTTAAGAGTTCTTTATATAATCTGGATACTAGACCCTTGATTAAACATATGATTAACAGATATTTTCTGCTTTTTTTATAAACTGTTTTTCAACTTCTTGATGGTGTCCTTTGAAGGATAAAGTATTTATTTTGATATATTTTATCTTATTTTTTCCTGTTGCTGGGGCTTTTAATAATGTATTTAAGAAATGTTGTCTGTGGGGCACCTGGGTGGCTCAGTCATTAAGCTACTACCTTCAGCTCAGGTCACGATCCTGGAGACCCAGGATTGAGCCCAGAGTCAGGCTCCCTGCTCAGCGGGAAGCCTGCTTCTCCCTCTCTCAATCCCTCTGCTTGTTTTCCTTCTCTTGCTGTGTTTCTCTCTGTCAAATAAATAAATAAAAATTTTTTTAAAAAGGTACAATTTCCATTTAAAAATATTTTAATGCTAAAAATACTAAGCATCATTTGAGCTTTCATTGTGTTGTGTGTAATCTTCTTGCTGTAGAAGAGTCCAACATCAATGTTTACAGCTGTTGACCAATCAGGATGGTGTTTCTGAAGACTGAGGTAATTCCTTAAGGTGAAAAGTTAGGTTATTTTTTTGAGATTTTTCTTGATTCTTTTTTTTTTTTAAAGATTTTATTTATTTGACAGAGAGAAACACAGCTAGAGAGGGAACACAAGCAGGGGGAGTGAGAGAGGGAGAAGCAGGCTTCCTGTCAAGCAGAGAGCCCGATGTGGAACTCAATCCCGGGTCTCCGGGATCATGATCTGAGCCGAAGGCGGTCGCCCAACCAACTGAGCCACCCAGGCGCCCCAAGATTTTTCTTGATTCTTGAGGTAGGTTTGTATTACTATAAACTTCCCTCTTAGAACCACTTTTGCTGCATTGCAAAGGGTTGGGATCATTGTGTTTTTATCTTCATTTATTTCTATGTACTTCTTATTTTCTTCTTTCATTTCCTGGTTGACCTATTCGTTGTTTAGTAGTATGTTATTTAACGTCTATGTATTTGTGGTCTTTCCAGATTTGTTCTTGTAGCTGACTCCTAGTTTCATAGGATGGTGGTCAGAAAATTCATGGTATAACTTTAATCATTTTGAATTTTTTGAGGCTACTTTTGTGGCCTAATATGTGATCTACTCTGAAGAATGTTCCATGTGTACTTGAAAAGAATGTATATTCTATTTTTAGATGGAATGTTCTGAATTTATCTCTTAAATCCATCTCATCCAGTGTGTCATTTAAAGCCATTAGTTTCCTTGTTGAATTTTTGTTTAGGTGATCTGTCTATGATACAAGAGTTAAAGTGTCTTACTATCATTGTATTATTATTGGTTAGTTCCTTTATGTTTGTTATTAATTATTTTATATATTTGGATGTTCCTATGTAGGGTACATAAATATTTAAAATTGTTATATCTTCTTATTGGATTGTCTCCTTATTTTTATAGTGTCCTTCTTTGTCTCTTGTTACACTCTTTGTTATAAAGTCCAGTTTGTCCTATATAAACATTGCTACTCTGGCCTTCCTTTGACATCTATTTCCATGATAGAGGGTTCTC
This sequence comes from Spilogale gracilis, assembly GCA_004023965.1. Classification (NCBI taxonomy): domain Eukaryota; kingdom Metazoa; phylum Chordata; class Mammalia; order Carnivora; family Mephitidae; genus Spilogale; species Spilogale gracilis. The sequence goes on along the minus strand of PITA01001488.1, from coordinate 165,713 downwards.
CATGTCCTCAGTTTAATCTGCAGGTGTTTTTGGTTTAAATAAGTTTCTTGTGGACAGCATATAGATGTTTGTCCATTCTGACATCCTATGCATTTTGATTAGAGTGTTAATTGATTACCTTCAAAGTAATTATTGATATGTATTTATAACCATTATATTGTTTTGTCTTTGTTTCTGGAGATTTTCTCTTATACTTTTTTGTCTTTGTCACTTTTGATCTCCCCTTAAATATTTCTTGCAGGGCTGGTTTAGTGGTCACAAACTTCTTTTAGTTTTTGTCTGGGAAACTATTTTTTCCTTCTCTTGTGAATGACATCCTTGCTGGATAGATTATTAGGCTGCAGATTTTTTCTGATGCAGTATTTGAATATATCATGCCACTCCTTTCTGGTTTGCTAAGTTTATCTTGAGAAATTTCCAGCTAGCTTTATGGGTCTTCCCTTTCTAAGCCGGTGGCTTTGGGTATTCTCTTTGTGTGTTCCCCTGTGCGCTTCCCTGTCCCTCACTTTCTCCCTGTCTCTCACTCTCCCCCTTCTTTGTGACCACACCTCCCTCCCTTCTGTAGCACCTGCCATCCATTTCTCCCCTAAACTGTGTTTCTGCAATTCCTACCTTTTTTGATGTGGCTTCTTTTGTCCCTTTAGTTGTGGAGTTTCCTATGTCAGTCTGCAGGCCAATTTCTGGGATATTTAGTATGATCTCATAGTTATCTAGTGTTGATGGAATGAGATGAGCCTCAGGTCCTCTAACTCTGCTACCACCTTATAAAACCTGTTTTGGATATAGTATTCTTGGCTGTAAGTGTTTCCCATTCAGAACCTTAAATATATACAAATATATCATGCCACTGTCTTCTGGCTTGTTAAATTTCTTTTGTGGGTTTTCCCTTAAAGTTATTGTCTTGTTGCTTTATATTTTTTCTCTATCAGTATATTTTACAAACTTAATTATAATATGCCTTGCTCTTGGCCTGTTTCTGTAGATTTTGATGGAAGTTCTCTGTGTCTCTTGGATCTACATATCTGTTCCTTTCCCTAGATTAGGGTTGTTTTCACCTATTCTTCAAGTACATTTTCTGCCCCCCTTTCTCTTTCACTGTAATACAAATATTATGTTTGATGGAGTCACTGAGTTCCCTAAGTCTATTCTCATTTTGCATAATTATTTTTTTTCCTTTTTTTAGTTTTATTAATTTCCTTAATCTATCTTCTAAGTTATTGATTTGTTCCTCTGCTTCTTTCATTTGCTGTCCATTCCATCAGGCATAGTTCTTGTTTCATTTGTTGTGCCTTCTATGTCAGTTATGTTCTTATCTCTGTATGAAAGGTCTCACTCATTCCTTCCACTCTTTCCTCAAGTTTATTGAGTGTCCTTACATTCATTGCTTTATTTTTTTTTAATTTTTTTAAAATTTTATTTATTACATTCATTGCTTTAAATATCAGACATGTTACTTAGAATCTGTCTCACTTAGATCTCTGACCATGGCCTTGTCCTATTCTTTCATTTGGGACAAATTCATCTGTCTCCTCATTTTGTGTGTTAAGAAAGTCAGATATGTCTTCTACTTCTACTCTTGAAAGCAGTGACTTTATGAAGAAGAGGTTCTAGAATGCCCTGCAGTGCAGTGTCCCCTCTTCACCAGATCCTGGCACTTGAAGAGAGTGTTGTATTTGTGTGGTTTACACTCTATTATTGTATCTGAGTCACCTTTCTTTTTGGTGTAGTCATCTGCAATGACTGTCTGTTGTGGCCTATGCTTCCTCTTTGTGGTGTTAGTGGGACTCAGGCAGGCCAGCTCTGAGGGGGTGTACCCCTCTGGGATCTTGGGAGTGGATGGTGGTGTAGTAAAACTTGTGCTGGGCCATTAGTCCTATGCTGGATTCCCCAAAGCACAGCTGCAACTGGGGGCTGCATACTGGAGTGGCTAGAGGCACAAGGCATGGTCACAGCTTGCAACAATGGCTGGCCTAACTGGGAAGGCCCTACAATTTTTTGAATAGTCAATGAGCATTGTCTTCAACTTGCATTAGCTCCTAACAAGAGAGTCAGCCTGTCCTTTGAAACATTAATTTCTCCTCCCTAGCTATTAAAGTCTTAGATGGCATCTTCTTCCAAAATAAGACTGTTCGGGCTACATTTAAAATCTTATTTTAGTGTAACGACCTTCAGGAATTGTTTCCCTAGATCTTCTGGATAATTTACTATAGCTTCTCAATCAGCACTTGCTGCTTCATCTTGCACTTCTTGTTGTCATGGAGATGGATTTATTTTTCTTAAATCCCATAAACCAATCCTGCTAGCTTCCAAGTTTTCTTCTGTAGCTTCCTCATCTCTCAGCCTTTATAGAATTAAAGAGAGTTAGGGCTCTGCTATGCATTAGGCTTTGGCTTAAGGGAGTGTTGCAGCTGGTTTGATCTTCTGTCCAGACCATGAAATTTTTCTCCATTTCAGTATTAACTTTGCTTATTTTCTTATCAGTGGTGTATTCATTGGAGTAGTTCTTTTAATTTCCCTCAGGAACATTGCTGTTGCATTCACAACTTGACTGGTGCAAGAGACCTAGCTTTTGATTTATCTTGGCTTCCAGCCCTTCTTCCCTGAACTTAATTATTTCCAGCTTTTTATTTAAGGTGAAAGACCAGCAAATCTTCACTTGAACACTGCCATGTTATTAACTGGCCTCATTTCAATATTGTTATGTCTCAGGGAATAGAAAGGCCCAAGAGAAGAGAGATCAGGGAACGACTGGAGCAGTCAGAAGACAAACAACATTTATTAAGTTTTTTGTTTTATATGGGTATGGACTATGACACTCTAAAAAATCACATTAGATCATTAGATTATCAGATATCACTAATCGCAGATCATACGCATTATCACAAATATAATGATCAGTTTGAATATTATGAGAATTATCAAAATGTTACACAGAGATATAAAGTGAGCAAATGCTTTTGGAAAGATGATATCAGGGGTACCTGGGTGGCTCAGTCGGTTAAGCATCTGCCTTTGGCTCAGGTCATGATCCCAGAGTCCTGGGATTGAGCCCCACATTGGACTCCCTGCTCAGTGGGAGGCCTGCTTCTCCTTCTCTTCCCTGTTCATGCTCTCTCTAGCTATTTCTGTCTTTCTCTCAAATAAGTAAATAAAATCTTTTAAAAAAAAGATGGTATCAACAGATTAGCCCAATGCAGAGCTGCAACAAATCTTCAAGTTGTTAAACAAAAACAAAGAAAAAAACAAAACAAAACAAAACCTCAGCATCTGCAAAATGCAATAAAGCAAAGTGCAATAAAATGTGGTATTCCTGGGACGCCTGGGTGGCTCAGTTGGTTAAGCGATTGCCTTTGGCTCAGGTCATGATCCTGGAGACCCGGGATCGAGTCCCACATCGAGCTCCCTGCTCGGCGGGAAGCCTGCTTCTCCCTCTCTCACTCCCCCTGCTTGTGTTCCCTCTCTGGCTGTGTTTCTCGCTGTCAAATAAATAAAATCTTTAAAAAAACAAATGTGGTATTCCTATAGGATTTGCATATTGTCCCTAACCTTTCTATTGCTGAACTTTTTATTCAAATAGGTTTTTTTTTAGTGGATTCCTTAGGGTTTTCTCTATAAAAGATCATGCCATCTGGAAACAGAGATGATTTTAAATTATCCTTTCCAAATTGAATGCCTCTTATTTCCTTTTCAAACCTAATTATCCAAGCATCAATTTCCAGTATACTCTAAAAATAAAATCATCTCATTGATTTTATTGGTAAGCATTCAGTCTTTCACTATTAATATGATATAAGCGAACAGTTTTTGCCCTTCTTACAATGAGGAGGTTTGTATCTATTCTTGGTTGTTGAATGTTTTTAATATGAGTGGATGTTATATGTGTCCAGTGCTTTCTCTGTATTTAGACAATCATGTAGTTTGCTTTTATTTTGTTAACATAGGTTTATTATATTGATTGATTTCTAAATGTTACACAAAGCTTGTTGATTTCCACAGTTGAATTCCACTTGGTCATGTTGTGTAATTTATTTTACATGTTTGGATCCAGTTAGTAGCTTTTTTTTGATAATTTTTGTATATATTAATGAACATTTGTGCTTTTTTTTTCTTTTTGTGATGTCTATCTGTGGTTTTGGTATCAAGATAAAACTAGGTTTAAAGAATAAGTTGAAAGCATTCTCATCTCTCATTTGGAAGAATATGTGAGAATTCTAAATTTTTCTCCAATACTGTTAGAATTAAGCCTAAATTTTCTTATAGTTTTTTTTTTTTTGCTAATAATTCAATCTGTCTAGCTGTTATAGATACAGATATTTTCTTTTTTCTTCAGTTTCTGAATTTTGTGTCTTTTAGGAATTTGTCCATTTCATCTTGATTAATTTTTTTTAGCACATAAACATTCATTGTATTCCCTTATAATCTTTTTTTGTTACCATAGGGTCAGTAGTGATATTTTTTATTTTATTTCAGATTTAGTAATTTGAGTGTTTCTCTTTTAAATTTTGAGTCACTATTGGGTTGGTATATGTTATTAACTTTTTATATTCAATTTTTATTTAATTCTTCTATTGTTATTTCTTTCTACTTTTTTGGTTTTAACATGCGGTTCTTTTTCAGTAGTTTTTTAAGATGGAGAAGTGGATTAATAACTTGAGTTTTCTTTTAACATAGATATTTGCAGTTATAAATTTTCTCTATACACTGTTTTAGCAGCATTCCCTAGTTTAGGTTAACCACATTTGATTTTTATTTATCTCATAATATGTTTTAATAACCCCTATGATTTTTTCTTTGACTCACTGATTATTCAGGAGTGTTGTTTAATTTTCATATATTTATAAATATCTCAAATTTCTTTTTGTTGTTGTATCCTAATTTAATTTGATTATGGTTAGAGAAGAAATTTTCTGTTATATAAATCCTTTGAGATTTACTGGGATATACATTATATCCTCATCTATAGTCCATTTACTGTGCTCTTGAGAAAAAAATATATATATATATTCTTTTTCTTTCTTTTTTTTTTTTTTTGAAGGGGGTGAAATGTATAAAAATCTTGTAGGCCTCATTAGTTTGCGGTGGTATTATATCTCCTGTTTCCATTGATATTCTGCCTAACATTTCTATCCATAACTGAAAGTGTGATAGTGAAGTATTTAACTATTATTGAATTGTCTGCTTTTCCTTCAATTCTGTCTGTTTTGTTTTATACACTTGGGGACTCTGTTGGATGCATGTGTGTTTATATTCATCTTTGCAATTTATTTGTGTTATTGAGTCTAAAGAGTAACTCTTGTAGACATTTAGCTGGGTTACATTTTTACATATGCTTGTCATTATTTTTTTACTTTAGATTGGAAGTTTAATTAATATTTAATGTATTAGTGATAAAAAGGGATTTTGTCACTCATTTTTAAATTTGTTTTCTATATATCTTATAAGTTTCGGTTTATTCCTTTTTGATTACTGTATTTTCTTGTATTAATATTTCCCATCTACCATTTAAATATAACTATTTATTTAACTAACTCTTTAACTCTTCTTTAATTTCCTGGTAGATCCATTCATTCTTTAGTAGGATGCTCTTTAGCTTCCATGTATTTGAGTTCTTTCCAACTTTTTTCTTGTGGTTGAGTTCTAGTTTCAAAGCACTGTGGGCTGAAAATATGCAGGGAATGATACCAATCTTATGGCTGATTGAGACATAATTTGTGATCCAGTATGTGGTCTCTTCTTGAGAAAGTTCTATGTGTGCTCAAGAAGAATGAGTATTATGTCATTTTTAGGATGGAATGTTCTATATCTATCTATGAGGTCCATCTGGTCCAGTGTGTCATTCAAAACTCTTGTTTCCTTGTTGATTTCCTGCTTAGATGATCTGTCTGTTCCTGAAAGTGGAGTGTTAAAGTTTCCTACAATTAATGTATTATTATGAATATGTCTCTTTATTTTGGTTAGCAGTTGGCTTATGTGTTGGCTGATCCCACATTGGGGGTGTAGACATTTACAATTGTTAGATCTTCTTGTTGGATAGATTCTTTAAGAATTATATGGTGTCCTTCTGTATCTCTGATTACAGTCTTTAGCTTGAAATCTAATTGTTGGGTATGAGAATTGCTACCCCAGCTTTTTTTTTTTTTTTTTTTTTGTGGTCCGTTGACACGGATGATGCTTCTCCATCCCTTCATTTTCAGTCTGGATGTATCTTTAGGTTCAAAATGAGTCTTGTAGACAGCATAGGGACGGGTCTGTCTCTTTATCCAATTTGCAACCCTGTGCCGTTTTATGGGAGCATTTAGGCTGTTCATGTTGAACGTGATTATTAAAATATATGATTTTATTGTCATCATGGTACCTGTGAAATCCTTGTTTCTATATAATGTCTCTGTAAATTTCTGTTCTATATCACTCTTGGGGTCTTTCTTTTTTGAGAAATCCCCTTAATATCTCTTGCAGGGCTGGCGGCTTAGTGGTCACATATTCTTTCAGTTTTTGCTAGTCTTGGAAGTGCTTTATCTCTCCTTCCATTCTAAATGACAGCCTTGCTGCCAAACTATTCTTGGCTGCATATTCTTCTCATTTAGTACCCTGAATATGTCTTTTCAGCTCTTTCTGGCTTGCCAGGTCTCTGTGGACAGGTCCTACATTATTCTACTTTCCTCCCTCTGTACATAAGGAATCTCTCCCCACTAGCTGTGCTTAAGTTGGTTTCCCTGGTTTTAAGATTCAAGAGTTTTACTGTTACAGGACAGGACATTGGTTTATTCGTCTAAATCTTGGGAGGTGTTATCTCTGCCTCTAGGACATGAATGTTTAATTCCCCAGATTAGGGAAATTCTCAGGTAGGATATGCCAGATATATCTTCTAGTCCTCTTTCTCTCTCTCCACCTCCTCAGGGATCAGTAATGTTGACAATAATTTTGACATTGGAATATTTCATGGTTTCATTAATTCTCTAATTCTGTTTTCATGGATTCTAAGCTGTTTGTTCCAGGCCTTCTCCTGATCCTTCTTTTCTATCAGTTTGTCCTCTAGATTACTATTTAATCCTTCTGCCTCATTTACCTAGATGTTGGAGTATCTAGATTAAATTAGAACTCATTTATAGCATTTTTAAGTTCTACAAGATCAACTCTCACTTCTGTCCTTAGAGAATCTATGTTGCCATTAATTGTTTTCTCCAACATAGCTATTATCTGCATAACTGTTACCCTGAAGTTTATTTCCAACATCTTGCTTATATCCATATCTATTACTTCTGTGGCAGAGGTCACAGTCTCTGAATTTTTCCAGTGTTGAGGGGTCTTCCTCCTACTCATTCTGTTGAGGGGTGGTTGAGGGAATGTACAGAATCCAAACTATTGACCACAACCCAAGCAAGATTCACCTGTTTTATAGGGACATTAGGGTTGTTGGCCTCTTTTTCTTTAGCCTGTCTTCTGGGGTAGGAGCCTGTCATGCTGTTACTCAGACAAGCCTGTTTGGGAAGAGTTGCCCTGCTTCCTGTGTTCATGGGAGATGGGCACAGTGAAACCAGTTTTGGAAGGCTTTTGTTTTCTGGTGGCTTTTCCTGGTAGCTTTCTCTGTTACTTCTGAGAATCAGAGCAGAAGTGACTGTATCCAAACTTCTGTTTCAGAACAGAGAGATCACTGCCTACTGTCTGTTCTCCAGAAAACTCTCCAGGCCACACTGACTCCATTTTTGTCTGTGCTGCTAAAAACCAGAGTCCTGGGCTGTGTGCCCCACAACCGAACCCCAGCCCTTTTTTCCAGGTCCGGGCACATCTCTGCCTTTTGTGCTTCTAAAACCACCAGGTGCCCCAAGACACACACATGCCCCTACAGCTCCAGGATTAAGTCTGGCATGCTTCCCTTAAGTCATTTCCCCATTGCTACCAGTCTGTGCCCAGTCCCCAAAGCAGGAGGCTTTGGAGCTTCAGTGGCACAGGATCCTGGATGCTCCCTCCCCCTTCCATTTATTTTCTAATATCTGCCCACAGAATTACAGCTCCCCACTTCATACCTCCAAACCAACTGCCAGAGATATTCTGTTGGTATTGATCTGGATATATCTTCTTACATCTCAGGCTGACTTTGTGGGTGTTTAGAGTGTTCAGGTAGATATTCAGCTCAATTCAGGAAACTGGTTGAAATCGAGTCACCTACTCTTCTGCCATCTTGCCCCCCTCCCAATTCTCTATGGTTTCTGATAAGAAATAGCCATTAATCTTATGATTGCTTCCTATATATAACTTTTTTCTTCTTTTATAATTCTGTTTTGTCACTCTGCTTCTAAAATTTGACTATAACATGTTTAGATGTAAATCTCTTTGAGTTTATCCTACTTAGAGTTTTATAAGCTTCTTGGAGGTACTAATTAAGTCACAACATATTTGTATAAATCAGAGAAAGAAAAATACCATATGATTTCACTCACATGGAATTTAAAAAACAAAACAAACTAGCAAAGCAATGAGAAAAACAAAGAGGGAGGCAAACCAAGAAACAGACTCTTAATTATAAAGAACTGATGATTACCAGGGGGGAGGGGTTTGGGAAATGAGTTAAATAAGTGGTAGGGATTAGGGGGTGCTCTTGTTGTGGAGTACCTGGTATGGTGTACACCTGAAAATAAAATTATACTGTATGCTAACTGTAATTTAAATAATTAAAGAAAAATAAAGTTAAAAATGTTTTAAAATATTACAGTATTTTGAAATTTTTTTGGCCATTACTTTCATCCACAAATTGGTATGCTTGTTGATGTACTTCAGTTCTCTAAGGCCCTTTTAATTTTCTTTATTTAGTTTACTTCCTGTTCTTTGCATTTAATAGTCTGAGTGACATGACTTCAAATTTCCTATTTCTTCTCCTGAGGACCTCCACTGATTTTTCCACTTCCAGTAGCTTACTTTTCAACTCCAGAATCTCTATTTTCTTCTTTTTTTTATAATTTCTATCCACTTGTCTCACCCAGTAGAGAATATAAACAACTTCTCACACCTATTTTCTGTTTCCTTTTTGTTCTTTGAACATGTTTATAATAACTGGATTAAAATTAGTTTCTTCAACATTTAAGCTTCCTCAGGGACAGTTCTATCAACTACTTTATTTCTTGTGGACATGACAAACTTTTCAATATTTTTGGTGTTATTTCTTATTTAAAAGTTGTTATTTAGGGGGTGCCTAGGTAGCTCAGTTGGTTAAATGCCTGCCTTCAACTCAGGTCATGATCCCAGAATCCTGGGATCAAGCCTCACATCAGGCTTCTTGCTCAGCAAGGAGTCTGCTTCTCCCTCTCCTTCTGCCTACAGCTCCCCCTGCTTGTGTTTTCTCTCACTCTCTCTCTCTTAAATAAAAATCTTAAGAAAAAGTTATTTAAAATAATGGAACATTTTTTTAAATTAAATTGCCTCCCCTACAGTGTTTCTTCTTAGTGTTGATTGTTGTGGGTTTTTTTTTTTTTCATTGTTCCTATTACATGATTTTGTTTTTTCACTAATTTGCAAAGTATTCTTTATCATGTGCAGTCACTGAAGTCTCTGATTAGTTGGCCTAGTGATCATAAAATGTTTAGAAAAATATTTGTTTCAATCATTTTAATCATTAAGTCTTCTAGTTTTCCTGAGTAGTCACTCAGGGAAAAGTCTTCATTCTCTGAAAGAAACTTAGTCTTTATTTCTCACTCATGCCATACCTCAGGGTTAACCAGAGTTTAGAGATTAAATTCTTCTCAGGTCTTTCCTGTTCTTATGTACAACACTGCATGTAGGCATGGCCTTCTAGATCCCTGGGAATATTTTAGGGTATTTAAAATCTCTTTATGTATATCCCATTGCCAGATTCTTGCTGTTAGGTTTATTTTTGGTCAGACTTTTATTAGCCTAACTGATAAAACCACCTCAGGCAGTTGTTTAAAACTTCATAGTGACTATTTTTGGAAAAAATTCCCTGGAGAGGGGGATAGGCAAGTTGCAGAGTGAGCCCAAAGTCATGTCAAAGAATGACAAGTCATGAGACTGGAGATGCCAGGTCAAATAGGGATAATTCTGAGAATGGAGATTTTAGGGAGCTCCAAATCCATCTGCTTATCCAGGTGATATTAGTATGCTGATTTTCACAACTACCACATTTGTGACTCTTGACTTTCTGGACTATTACAGAAGATAAAAGGATAAGATTAGGTCAAGTTAAGGAGGATAAAAATAACTTACTGTTCTCACTAGTACTCAGCCATTTTTTTAGTCCATGCATTTTGGGTTATCAAAAGTTTTTAGATTGACAGAGTTCTAAAAAAGTTGATTTTGGTGATATTTTCAATTTTATTTCTGATTTTTTAAAAGAGTTGCTTTTTAGAGGTTTTTACTCCACCACAGTAGTAGTGGCATATCTCTAGATTTTACTAGTAAACTCTAACAAACTGAATGTTATCTGTAGTTGAAGAAGAAAAACCTGCTTAGACTAATAATGAAATATCTGAGGATGGCTTTTAAAAGTTGACTATTAAATGTTGAATGATTTGATATACCTTGGGATTTACAATTTTGTAGTTAAAGAAAATGAAAAATAGACTTAATCCATGGATTATATTTGGATAACAGTTTATTTTTCTGGATTGCTTACTACATGCTGATTTATAGATAGTAGTTCTCCCCCCCATAAATTAACTTGTTTAAAGTGTATAACTGTATGATGAAATTGAAGTAGAGAGTAAAATGTGAGATACAGAAAGGATAGATAATTTGACTGAAGTTTATATCTGCTAAGAAAGAGAGCCAGTGTAAGAATGAGGTGGTCTTATTCTAGAGTCCATGGATATAGCCATCATACTTCATGTTCCTAATATAGAAAAGTACAAATCCCTAGAAATTTCCAGCCCAGAGAAAAATAGGCATTTGCCAGCCTCAAGCCACCTGGAAGAATCTCACCAAAAGAATGCCCTAGGGCTTTTCATAAAGAGCTATTTGGACATGGTCTTTGCCTGCTTCACATTTATGTCATTAATTAAATCTGATATAGACTACAGTTTACATTTCCAGAATTTTAAGTGTGCACCAACTTAAGATCTAGTCATAAAGGATTAAAGCATTCACTCATTAACAACAACAACAACAACAACAAAATTCTCTAAAGCACGTCAGCTATAAGTCCAGACTTGAGTAGATTAAATATTTACTAGAGTAAGGAAGATGACCTCCTTGACATCTTATCACTTTTTCACATAAATTTCTTGTAATTTATTTTTACACAATTCCTCAGCACCTACTGTGGTGCATCAGAGAAAGTAAACCAAAAATATTTATTGAATGAATGACTACAACTGAAATTCAATGTGTTATAAAGTGATAATTACATGATAATTAAGAGTTCTAGGTTCTACTTCAATTCTAGGCCCTGTATTGAAAAATGATTTTACCATTCCAGGTCTCAAATTTCTCAATGGAAAATGAAGCTGGGGAAGACCACCTTTAATATTCAGTCCAGTAGACACAATATGTTGGTCAAATGCAAGGTAATTTTAATATAAATTTCTTCTAAAACAAAAAATATAATTTTTTCAATTCCTTGTTTATATATATGAACATATACTAACTATTCAAAAATATAAAAGACAGATCTTTCCTTTAAAGATAGATAACAAAATTATAAGATAGACATATTCTTATCTGAACAGATCAAGAATAGTTAGGTGCAGTCTGAAATTTTATCATTAGCTATGTAGAAAGTTCTCACAGTTGATGAAAATGCAGCTGAAGTGGTGTTTAATTGGAAATGTCTTGATTAGCCACTGCAACTTTAATGAATGCAAATTTTAGCACTTTCAAAATTATATCCTACTGTGTGAATCTTTTTTATGCAATCAACAACAAAACGAAGTACTGATTTACTACAACAGTCTTAAAAGTTATTATTTTATTGTTAATTTAATCAAATTTTACTTTCTATCTTTCTAAAAACAAATTTTTTCATATGCATTTGCTTACATGATATGATGGCATTCTTTTGGAATCTTAACTCTAAACTGGTAAATATGAATAACCTAGAAATTTTATATACTTAAAATCAATTATTTGAAGGAAATATGTTATCACAAAACAATACTATGCAGGTATCCCCTTTAAACAGTATCTATCAAGCACAGTTCTGGGTAACTGGTGATTTACTTAAGAATTACCCCTCTCTTTACACAGGCTCACAATGATAGCACCATGATGTGCATAATACTATAATGCATGTAAGGTAAGAAGTATCTAACCACTTACAAAAACTGGGAAAGAAACTTTTATAAGCATTCATTCCTGAGCATGGGATAAAAGAGTTGTAATGGGATTTATATTTTCCTAATTCAACTTTTTTTTATTCCATGAGAGAAAATAATACCTCACCTGCCCTGCACAACACATCCTTCTGTACTTTATAAGCTGTGTATTTAGTGCAGAGCCTGGAAGATCAACCATATTCTTGAGTATCTGTTGAGTGAGTTTTGCTAACTACATTATCTTGTGAAAAGTCAATTGATTTTGCCTTCACATAAGATCGACAAAATCCTGTAGAGACAACTGACATAGGGGTTCTTCAATGTTAATTAGAACTTTAACTCACTAGTCAACACAGTAACTTGTGCTTCTTTATCAAGCACATTTAAATTCACTGTCCTGAGCTAGTGTACTTGGGGAATACACAACTATTCAGTTTAACTAAGTAATACTTGTGAAATACTTAATAATATTGAAAAAGACTATTACACATCATTGTGATAGTGATTAAAAATCATGATTAAAGATAATTTACCTGGAGAAATTTTGATTGACTCTTAATACAATCTTGAAATGTATAGTAGTTGATTTGTATTTTATGTACATCCATATATTTTGTCTTCATCCACCTGTTGAAACTTTTAGGAGTTGTGCAAAATGTAGTTTTGATTTCTACCTCTGAGTTTACCTGCAGCCAGAGTAGATAATGTCCAGGCTTACAAATCCACACTGATACTCTCCTTAGCTGATTTTTCTGAAAACATTGTAACTTGCTTGAAAAAAAATCAGAGAATTAATGCCTTGAGATGACTTTTAGCTCATAAAGGATGAAGAGTGAATATCTCAGGTTCCCTATATTATGGTGGGATAACTATGATGCAATAGTAGACAAAATATCTTACTCATTAATGTATATTATATTGTCTTTTTTCTCCCTTCTTTTTCTCACTTTTCCCACTGTCTCAGGGGTTCTTCCTGATATCATCTTCCAAAAAAATTTCTTAGGGTTTGTTTTCATAAGAAAGCTAACAATGACATTATAATCTTATTTACAAAATCATTAATTAAAGATAGCATGCCATATATAATAAGAACTCCTTGTACATAAGTATATACAAAGTTTAATTTAAGCATACTTGGAAACTCATACATGTGAGTGTGTTTTATGTGTCTATATATGAAAATATTTAAAATATACTTGCTTATACTAATGAAAGTTCTTGCCAGGGGAATGTTTCATTTCAATCTGTTTTTTTTCTCTCAGATTGTGCCAGTCTTTTACATCTTCAATATTCATGTTCTACATTATTCTGAACTGGAAAGCACTCTCTAAGTTTAGGGACCTTACAATGTAGTAAAACATTATGCTTTCTTCTCCTCTTGCCTATATTTATAGGTGCTATCATTTTCTTTTCATGTAAACAATTTTTACAACACACTGAAAAACTGGTTGTGTACAGTACATAGTACACTAGCTCCTTCATCTTAATCCCCTTAGAAGAGTCTTCTTTCTGTTTGCCTAGCATTAAAATAATTGATGAATCTCTTACTTTTCCTTAAGCGGTATTTTTTTCTGGGTTAGTTTCCCTCTAAATATGGAATTAGGTAGTGCCTAGAATATAGTAGTTGCATAATACTTGTTAAAGTAAAGGAGATCACCTTTCTGAGGATACAAAAGGAAGAGTCCTTTCCTAGTTGAAACTGAGTTAAAGCAGCTTTCCCTTTAGGCAAACACAACATTATTCTCCTGCATTAAACTTGATTGATTGACTGATTGATTGGTATGTAATTGATATACAATCTTATGTTAGTTGCAGGTGTACAACATATTCATTCAGTAATTCTACACATTATTCAGTGTTCATCATAAGTGTAGTCACCATCTGCCACCATACAACCTTATTACAATATTACTGACTATATTCCCTATGCTGTACTTTTCATTTATGTGACTTAATTATGTTGTAACTGGAAGTTTGCACATCTTAATTGCCTTTATTTACTTTGCCCATTCTCCGATCCCCCTCCTCTCTGGCAACCACCAGTTCTCTATATTTAAAAATCTAGTTTTTTTTATTCTTTTTTTAAAATTAGATTTGACATCCTCCCATCGCTAGGATAGCAAATATTTTGCCACTTAACCAAAATTTCACTATAATTTAAAAAGATGGGGGTCTTCTAAGTATATCTGAAAGCTTCTTTGGTTCAATAAGACCATTTTTTCTTCTGTTTTCTTAAGATTTTATTTATTTATTTGACAGAAACAGAGAGAGGGAGCATAAGTGGGAGGAAGGATAAGAGAGGAAGATTCAGGCTTTCCATCAAGCAGGGAACCACGTGGGCTTGATCCTATGACTCTGGGATCATGACCTGAGCCCAAGGCAGATGCTTAACAAGTGAGCCACTCAAGCCCCACCCCCATTTTTTCTTCTAATAATGAAATTTTACTAGATGTCAGATGAGTTTGATAGTTTGGTACTTTGGTACTAACTTACAGTAATTGTTTTTTATTCAGAAAACATTTATTTTATATTTTATAGTCATTTTATTTACTTCCAGCTGTATCCCATGATTGTTTAATAGATATCTATTAATTACCAAATAATGTGTTAGTTTTTCAGAATAATGCACTTTGTATCATTTATATTTGCTTGGAGGTCTGGTAATAGAGGCACTTTGGGATGGGACAATTGCAATATTGTACAATAGTATGACAATAGGGACAGATGATAGTTTGGGAGTAAGTACAGAAAATTTTGTCTACCCCATGCTCTGTGAGATAGGAATAGATTTCTCAAAGTGCATCTCATGATGCTTCATCTTATATATACTTAATATTTAGCTAGTTAGACAGATGACTGATGTAAAGGTGAGACTGGAGTAGGAGAGAGAGAGACAAGGAAATTTCTAATGAGAGAATCTCAAAGATAAACAACTTGGACTAAAGTTAAAATAGTAAGGATGGATTTTAACTGGCAGTATATTCCTGTCATGAGAAGAGTCCAGTGTGAACTAAATTCAACTTCTATAACATAGAAGTAACTGGGAATCTTAAAGGGAGAATGAAAAAATAGAGGGAGGATTGAGTGGGGGATCAGTAGAGTCAGGAAAGTAAATAAAAAACATGAGGGGGAGTTGGTCCATGTAGGTTTGTTAACTGTGCATATGGAATTTAGACTCTTAACCTCTTAAGCAGGGGAACAGGGGCCCTATCTTCAGGTGTGGGCTAAAACAACCAGTAAAACTTTTTAGGCAGCCTTGAGTTTTCTACGAAATATAATTTAAAGGGAACTAGGGTCTTCATGATCAAAGAGCCTCATGTTGTGAGAAGCTGTGTATATTTTTGATCAAGTCTTTATGGGCCATGGTTAAGGACTAATCAAGAAGAGGGCTTAGAGAAGCCTGGCTGGAGTTTGGTCAATGAGAGACTCGGTCAAGTGGATTGTATATATAATAATACAAAAGTAGAAAAAAATAGGTTGTTTTAAGTATTAAAAGTAATTTTATTACTCATACTAGGCTATGATCGGTAACAAAGTAAGAAATCTGAGTGATTTAGCACATCAGAACTTTGTTTTTGTTGTGTTTTTATTGTTGTTTGTTTTTTTTTCATATATGCCAGTCGGCTGTATATCCCACTGTTCTTTTTTTTTTTTTTTTAAGATTTTATTTATTTGACAGAGAGAAACACAGCCAGAGGGGGAACACAAGCAGGGGGAGTGAGAGAGGGAGAAGCAGGACTCCTGCTGAGCAGGGAGCCTGATGTGGGACTCGATCCCAGGTCTCCAGGAGCATGACCAGAGCCGAAGGCAGTCACTCAACCAACTGAGCCACCCAGGCGCCCCTATCCCACTGTTCTTAATGGCAACTTACTTCCCTGGTGACTCAGAGATGTTATGATTCTGCCTTATCTATAATGGCTTCCAGGTTACTACCGCTGGGAAGAGAGGACAGAAGAATCATGCTGGGCATTTTCATTGCTTAAACTTAGAAATCATCCTCATCAGTTATGCTCATAGGTTTTTCAGCCGGAACTAACCACATTGTAAAATCAGAGAAATCCAATTTGAACTACTGTACACAGATAATGGGGATTAAATAGAAGTAAACTAGTATATTTTTCTAAAAATGAAATAAAAATTAAACATACATAGTTTAGAAAAGGAAAAAAAAATCAGAAACGTATTAAATATGTCCATGGCTGAAATCTGTAGGACTTCTGTTGATGGTATAAGCATCAATCTGACTAATTTCTTTAGATATTTCCATGTCTCTTCTTTCAAATTTCACATTCCCCAAAGAAGAAATGTAATTGTCTCTTCTCAGGTCAGTTATTCACTCATGGATTAGTTAGTAGCTAGAGAGGCACTATAAGCATAGCCAAATATTGCTACAAGACTCACCTCCTTTGTATGGAGAACATTTTGAGGAAGAAGAAATCACATCAATAACTAGCTACTACAAAACAATATATTAAAAGTTGTAACAGAAATATTCTTCGTGAAGATAAGACATGAGTAACAGGATACTCTATTAAGTAATAATTTATATGAGATTAATAAACTAAAGCATCGACTAGTAAGTTTCATACTGCAGTACACGATGGACCTCTTTCAGCCACATGATAGTTAGAATTGAATTTTTGAACAATAGAATTCAATAGCTACTCTTCAGAAGGGATGAACAGACAAAGACCATCAAAGTCACCAAATTTATAACTACTGACTGTGATATGTAAAGTTGTAGGTATGGCAGAAAGAGAAAATACAGTAACACCAAAGCACATTCTACCTCTTTCCCATCACAGAAGAGAAAAGCCGTTAGACCTTAGAGGATAAGAGAAAATAGGAAATCAGTTTAGATATAATTTTCTATCATAAATCCTCTAGCCAGGGACAACATTGAATGTCAGATGGGAAAAGAGGACATGTGGCAAGTAGAGTTACTTTCTAAGTCGAATTAGGACAATTGGGAATAAACAGGTCCGTGCCTTGCTCCTTGCCTGAGATTCAGAAAAAAGGAAGACACACAAATGTTCTCAGTGTAAATGGAAAAATCAGTGAAAGTGGCCTTGAAATATATTTCAGAAGTACAGGGCCAAAGAGGTGACAAGAAAGGTTTTAAAGTTGAAAATACTCCTAAATCTCCAAGAGGTAATTTAGAGGGGATAAGGTCCCCAGGTATCTCAGCAGGAGACAGGAAATGTGGCTCAGAGTAAGCCCTGCCAGTCTCATAAGATGGAACAGAGAGGCATGGATAGTTCCCAAAGACAAAATAAAATCACTCGATATAGGTTGTTATGTGGAGGATCACAAGCAGGTATCAAATAGAAGATGCAAGACGACATCAAGGGATTAGCTCCAGCAAAAGCCACAATAGCATTGATTCATCAGGGAAATTCTGCAAAGCCTTGCTGGAGCAATCACTTCAGATTTTCTGTGCCAAAAAAATAGAGATATATTTTTATCTGCATGAGCACAGACCAGTCATATCCCTCTTCAGTGGTATAAGTTACATTTTCCCTGAATCTAGAAATAATCCCAATGTAGGGAACAAGTGGACCAGCTTCTAGAACAGACTAAATGTTAAATCAAAATACCTGATAAATCATAGAAATGGAGCTAATTTGCCCAAAACCCTCAGATTAATGTTTTAGTTTCACACAGACTGGAGCTTAGAATTGGAAGTTTATGGAAATAACTTTATGGAAATTCTAATATTATCCTTTATGTGTGTGTGTGTATATATATATATATATATATATATATATAAGATCTGTATTAAAAACCAGAATCAATAGTTAATGTTAAATTTTGTTAAATATGTAAATTTTTGTGAAATATGTAAATGCAAACACACTGTGAAAGGTAAGATTAATAGCTTGTTAAGACAAAGTGTGGTAAAAAGAAATTCATGTAAAGTCTTGGACTGAGACTTTAAAATCATCTTTGTTAGGTGCAGAATATAAGTTTTATATATGGAACACGAATGTAGATGATAGTTGGCAGAATGCTTAAAATTTCATGTGATCAGAAATGATCATATTTACAGATTGTATCAACAGTAAATGTGTGATGTCAAATAAGAGAGATGATTATGATTCTACACTCTGTTAATTAATTAAACCTAAAGTATTTTTATTCAGCCAGTGACTCACATTTAATAATTCACAGGGAAGAGTAGTTAGAGACAAATTGGGATTTACTAATTTCTCATACTGATTACTTGTTCTGAAGGCAGATCTGTAGATTGGAGGAATGGTTGAATAAGCTGGGCTTTGAGATCCTTTCTACCCTAAAATCTGTTGATTTTTTAAAAAGTGTTTAGTTTTGGTCTTGTTTTTGTTTAAGAATAGACATTTACAATTGATCATTGAACTTAAACATTAAATTTTATTTGTTTATTATATTTATTTATTATATTGTTTATATTGTTCCTAATTGTCCAAAATATCCAACCATATGAATAAAGCCTTAGGAAGCATTGACTCTGCATTTAAGAGTTAGAACACTGGCTTCCTTGTCCAGATGTCTTTTAGCAGTGCCCCAGTATTTCTATGCTCAATGTATGGTGAGAGCAGAGATGCACAATCATCTTTATTTTTAATTTAGCTAAAACAAAAATTTTGATTTATCTAAGGTGATTATTTTTTCATTAATTATAACCTCCATAGTGACTTTAGGAATATGTAGCATTTAGTTTACCATGATGTTATTTTAAGGACAAATCAATGTACCTGAAACTTATAAGCATTTAATTTGTACACTAAATACCAGCTCCACATTTGTACAGAAAATATAATTCAAAGTATTGACTAGTGGGAAATTTCGTACCTTAGCATATGAATTTTAATGTTTTATTAAACAGAGGATTTCTTAATATAACCACTGGTTGATGGCATAGTAAAATTTACTGAATCTTAAAGTATTCTCATTACATATTGACAGTGTTATTAAATCTCAGTGCTATGGATGAGTTAACAAATAATGTAATAAGTGAAAAATATCAATTTGTTCAATAAAATAATTCAATCAAATAATTGAGTAGTTAAAGCTAGTGAGCTTTCAACTTAATGTAAACTACTTGTTGGAATCTGGATATACCAAAATCATGATTACTGTCCTCAAGGAGTTCCACTGCCTCAAAAGGAAAACAATCTTATAAAAAAGTATTTATAGTATACTATTATGGATATATTTTGGACACACAAATGGGCAGGAAATTGTTTGAGGACATGATAGGGAGAACAAGAAAAATATGACCAGGGAACAGACATAATTTCAAATGGATCTAAAGACTTCATTTGAATTTTGTCGAGCATATTATTGGGAAAACACAGTAAGAAAAAAAACTATAAGAACATTTAGGTATTGCAATCTGTATATGTGAGTGCATGTTTGTACATACATATATACATAAAGGAAGGGTAGATAAATAGCAAAAACTAGATCACAAGGAGCACACATTGTTTGGTAGAACTGGTAGTAGATAAATCTGGAGTTGCATTTATAAATAAAGTGAAAAATTGTTTACAAAATTTGAAGGAATTTGGAAAGCCATCAAAATGTTTTAGAGCCAGTTACCTAGCATAGCACTGATGTTTGGGGGTACCGTAGAAGACATTTTAAAATAGGGAAAGGTGATTAGAATATGTATGAAAAGGTCCTCATTTGGAAACAGGGTGGCAGGATTAAAACATTTGTTAATCTTAGTCCCTAATTAGGTAAGGTAAGATTTCAAATATAAATATTATAATTAGAAATGGTTTCACTTCTAAACAAGTTAGGTGCTGGAGGAGGGCGGGAAGTTGTAAAAAACAAACAAAAACAAGAGCAACATTCAGTTCATAAGTAGAAGGAAAAAAGAACCTAGGAAAATCACGACAATAAAGATATAAAAAAATGATTTTTTTAAATGTCCAAATACATCAGTCACAATAATAAGTGTAAATGTATATCTTAATCCATTTAGCTCTTATAAACCCCTGACTGGAGAACTTTAAAACAATAGAAATTTATTTCTCTCAGTTCTGGAGGCTGGAAGTCAGTGATCTGAGTACCAGCAAGGTCAAGTGAGGGCCCTCTTTCAGACTGCAGACTTGTCATTGTATCCTAACATGGCAGAAGAGACTCAGAACTCTGGGGATTCTTTTAGAAGAGCACTAATTCCACTAAGAGTCCTCTACCCTCATGACCTAACCACCTCCCAAAGACCCCACATAGTAATCCTATTACATTGAGCATTAGGATTTCAACATGCAAATTTCAGGGGTACACAAACATTCAAACCACTGCATGAACTAAAAAGTTCAAAGTAAGAAGGCATCTATTTAAAATAAGACAACCATAGGAATCATGCTATTTACAAGAGAAATCTATAAGTATATTGAAAGTTTGAAATTAAAATATACCTCAGAAATATTGCAGGCTACCTCAATAAGATAAATATTGCAATTAAGTGAGTTAAATGATGATTTTTTTTGGTTTCTCAGTGCATATAAAAGTTACATTTATACTGTACTATAATCTATTAAATGTGCAATAGCATTATCTCTAAAGAAAAGTAAATATTTCAATTAAAAGCTTATTGGTAAAAAATGCTAATCATCATCTGAGCTTTTAGTGAGTCATAATCACTGACTATAGATCACCATAACTACTAATAATTAAAAAGTCCAAAACAGAGTAAGAATTCCCAAAATGTGACACAGAGACCTTAACTGAGTAAATACTGTTGGAAAAATGACACTGATAGACTTGTTTGATGCAGGGTTGCCATAACCTACAATTTGTAGAAATTAAATTATCTGCTAAGTGCAATAAAGCAAAGCATAATAAAATAACACATGCTTATATTTGGAAAGATAAATCAGGTATATATTCACCAAAATAAATTAACAGTACCTGTGTTAACATCATATATAATAAACTTTTAACTGAAAGTGTTTTTATATATAGATATGTACACGGTAATTACAAAGTTTCAATTATTCAGGTAAATATAACAATTCTGCATGTAAGTTGAGTTAATACTATAGTCTCAAGATATATAAGGAGCAAATGGATAGAATTATAAGAGAAAAATATGTATCACATGAGGATAAGTCAACATATCTATATTGACCAACAAAGCAGAAAAATAATAGCAAATGTATAGAACATTTAAATTGCATAATTAACATATGATTTAAGGAATTAAATATAGAATGTGTGCACAATTGGAAGAAACATATTTAAATCTTATCTGAAATAATTACAAAATTAACCATGTACAAAGTTCTATAGCAAATCTCAACAAATTTCAAAGTATCAGTTATTCAATGTCCTCTGATTATGGTAGAGTTTCCATTTGATTCAAATATAAAAGAATAGGATTAACCCTATTTTTTCCAAAGTGGAAAAAATGGTCAAACCATGTTTTAATTATCTATTTACTAATTATTGAAGGAGGGATTCCTGACCTTGGGTTGTGGGGATAGCTAAACAAACACCTGACACTGGGCAGATGATACTGACAGAAATTTATTTGTCACGTATATACATAATCTGAGGGACGAGGACAATGCACCAAGTGAATAGCGAGGGAAGTATAAGAAGCAGGCATTTTAGTGTCAAAAGGATGGGGTGTCTTCTGGTTACCAGGAGAAGATGCGATTATGCTGTTTGAACAATTCTCTAGGATAGCAAGGAATTGAAACCTACTTTTCAGGGATAAGCAAGAACTGTGTCTTTTCCTTCTGATGAAGAATGTGTGGGTAATGGACCTTATCTAAAGTGAGGAGAAGAAAATTGTAGTTAGGCTATTTGATTTCCTCTCTGTTTTACCATAAGTAAAAGTAGCTTATAATATGGAGGCTTAATTTTATACCTTATACCACAAACCTGTGCAAAAAAAAAAAAAAGTAAATAACTACATAAACAACAAATTGTACAAAAAGAACAAAAAAATGCAATTATTTGTAGGTGGAATGTTACCTATATAAATATTTAAGTATAGATTATAACAAACAGTAAGTTATGTAATTTTCTGGATTTTAAAATGTTATAGAAATAAATTACAATTATTTAGGAGATCATATTTAAATTTTGTTTAATTTTACAATAGAAACAAAAATAGTCAAAAATCAGAAGGAGATCTCAGAAAAGATGATCAAGACATTTGTAGAGATTGTTACAAACGTTTTTGGCAATGTGGCAAGTAAATTAAGTCCACCACCATTTTTTAAACTTTTTAGTGAGCATTAATATACTACATCAATTTAAAAAAAAAGTGAAAACCACATTTCTAAAATTCCTATGTAGTTGAGGCTCCAGAAGAGATTTAAGTTCTGCCAATCAAGTGTATCCAACTGAACTTGGACTTGAATTTGGAATCAAGTTACACTGGGTATTTGACAAAGTGTAAAACATGTATTTTTGCTTTTGCATTTCTGTTAGACACAGTGTGGCTCCTGAGCCAATAATTTTAGAAAAAGTTTTCTGATCTCTGAATGGCAGTGAAGGTGGTGTTCTCCTGAAGCCAACATTTGTGGCAACACCTTCCTTACCCAGGCAAAGTGGCTAACGTTGAATGATCATAGAGCCAGTGGCTCGGACCGTTCACTTCCTATGTACCAAGTTTCTGATTATGTCAAATGTAGAACCTCATTGGCAGAGTAGTTGTATGATTTTGTCCAAGGAGTCATTCCTGGGTATCTAGCCCAAACACTGTTCCTACAAGTTTTCCTACCATTTATGAGCAATAAAATCATGTTCTTCTTTTTAAAAATTTTATTTATTTATTGGACAGAGAGAAACACAGCTAGAGAGGGAACACAAGCAGGGGGAGTAAGAGAGGGAGAAACAGGTTTCCTGCCAAGCAGGGAGCCTGATGCGGGGCTTGAACCCAGGATTCCGGGATCATGGCCTGAGCCAAAGGCAGCCGCCTAATGACTGAGCCACCCAGGAACCCCTAACATCATGTTCTTAAATAGTTTGGAGATTTTCTGTTACCTGCAAATTTTCAGTGAAAAAACAAAGACATAATAAAGATCTAAATAGTAATTTGCTGTTATAGAAAAGTTTCAGTATTATAAGGATATGGTATTTTGTAAATTGATAAATTCTCAGAGCTCCCCTTATAATTTTATTCTGATTTTATTATTTATGTAGATGTTATCTTACAAAATATCAAAGCAATATAAAACTATTTTAGTAAAAATAAGGTGTTGACATAAAGAAAAATAAATAAACCAAAGTAACATGCAAAAGTACCTAGGAGCTCAGAAATAGGTCCTTGTTTATATTCATTAAATCAACAAATAATTATTATTTAAAATAAGTTAATTGCTCTTTTAAGTTGTAGATTAGAAACATTAGAAAACAAAAGAGAAAAGTGGTGTGTCCTTTTTTATGTTGTATTCTAGACTAGGGAATAACAGGGTATACATTCAAAATAATGAGACAATATATTTAAGAAAAGTGAAATTGGATTTCTACTTTCTACAATACACAGAATAGTTAATACCATTTAAATGCTTAAAAAGAAGACCTAAAAACCACCATTTAAAATGATTTAACATTTTAATTCTGACATGTAAAGCTTGGAAGACAAAGTTTTCACTCTTCAGTAAAAATAAAAAGTTAGAGAAACTGAAAATCAATAAATGTTGTTGGACTCATGAGAGAAGCAAGGTTGTGGGAAAACTGCAAAACTGCCACACCAAAATCTAAAGAAACATGCCGAGAGAGAGAGAGAGAGAGAGAGAGAGAGAGAGAGAGAGAGAGAGAAACCAAAATCTTCAAACCTGGAGCACAAGCTGCTGGAGCCCTAAATTGGTAGAAACACTTACTTGGTAAATTGCCTTGAAACTGAGCATGGGCTAGGGTGAAAGTGATACTCCCTGGGGCTATAGACCTTGGGTGCTCTGCTACTTTCACATGGCTATTAGGAAGATTTGAGAAACATCCTTTTTGGGCTCTGGCAAAGAAAGAGGAAGAATAGTCATTCTGAAATTTGTCCAGGGCTTTTAGCATAGCAAATGACTACTCTAGAGAAAAACCTTGCCTAAACACCATTCTGAAACATAATTCCAGGCTCTGTCAACTTTTGTCTTTCTCATAAGGGAAAAACACAAAGATAGTCAGTGAGGGTTTGGGCTTTAAGGTAATGGATTAGGAACTGTGCAACAAGGAACTCAAAGAGAAGGCAGGATAATTAGAGCTAATTTGTGGTCACCAGAAACACCACTGAAAAACTGAGATAATTGGAAGAGTGTTTCTCTCCCCCATACCCCACAACACATTAATGAATTTCTGGTATATTAATGAAGTATTAAAGCTGAAACAATAGGAAAGCATATTCTCAGCAGGAATACATAGGAAAGCTCAAAAGTCAAGAAGGAGACAAAAACAAGGGTGCTAGAAGGAATTTGAAGCCTATGGTACCTAGCCACAGCAAACAATAACCAAATCCTAATTCGAGAAACATGTATACTCACACTAAACGTCTTTTTACCCAAGTTGCTTTTATCTGATACATCATATCCCCTTTCCAAAAATTATAAGGCATGTTAAAAAGTTAAGAAAAAAAATGAACCCTAATGAAACAAAGCAATTGGAAAAGAGTCCAAGATGATGGAAGAGTAGAAGACCTTAATTTCATCTTTTCCCAGGAATTCAGTTAGATAGAAATCGAATCATTTTTAACACCTGCAAACTCAACCAGAGATCCAAGAAAAGAATAGCTGCAATGCTACAAATAGAAAATTGACCACTTTCTGCAAGGTAGGAGGTTTGGAGAAGTGAATCCATGGTGATATATGAGAAGATAAATGAAGGGAGATGGAGTCTCCATAAGTTGGTTACTGGCAGGTAACATAGCAGTGGAGCACAACTTTGGAAATTTTAGAAGTCTGCTCTGGTGAAGTACATTTCCCAGGTGGCTAAGTGGAGGCAGAACCCTAGCTTGGACAGTGTAGTCACAGGATCATTGGGTCACAGGAAGACTGAGGGTGCTTGAAAGCAGTGGAGATCCTAGGCAATAGAGTGGGGAAGCTGGCTCTAAACAGTGCACCTACGTGTGGGCTCTTAGCTTGGGGTTGCCATAAAACATGAACTGCAGAACAGCCAGGTACTTGCTCTCCAAGCAGGACCCCAAAAAGTGGCAGAACCAGCAAGAGAACTCTTTCTTTCCATGAGGAGTGGTGTGGGAGCAAGCGTTAGGAGTCTGCAGAGTGTGGAGACCTGAAACAGTGTCATGTGCCTGAGAAAGAAATGCTCAGTCACAAGCTGGGTGAGCATGCAATGTGGCCAGAGCTCAGAGAGACAGAAGTGATTGACTGCTTTTCTCAGGACTCACTGAAAAGTGGGGATCAGAACTTTCAGCTCCAGGGCTGGAACTTGTGAGGCTGCCATTTTCATGGAAGGGCAGCACAATTCCATCTGGGTCAAAGAGTCTTGAGAATCAGTGCAACAGTCCCCTCACCCAGAAGACCAAAAAGAACATCCAGCCAAGACCAAGTTTACCAATCAGTGAGAACCACAAAACTCTAGCACTAGGTGAATACAGCCATAGAATTCATGACTTTCCCCCCATAATTCTTTAATCTCTTTATTTTATTTTTTTAAATTTTTTCTTTCCTTTTCAACCAATTTCTTATTATTTTATCAACTCTTTTATAAAATATTTTTTAATGTTTACTTTTACAGGTACATTCTATCCCTTCATTGTATTTAATCATGTGTGTGTGTGTATATTTCTTTACAGTTTTGGGATGCAGTTTCTTCTAACAGACCAAAATACACCCAAAATCTACTTTATGGCTCTGTTATATCCACCTATCTGATCATATTCTCTTTTTTTTCCATTTTTTTCTTACTTTCTTGTTTTCTTAATCTTTTTAAATTTTCATCTTTACAGTTACAGTATATCCTTTCAATGTATTTAATTTTATTTCTGTATATATACTTTTTCTTTCTTTACATTTTGAGATGTAGTTTCTTCTAATAAACTGACCAAAATACATTCAGGAGAGAGTATATTGTTCTGTTCTATTCACCTGTTTATATGCCTTCCTTTTTTGTTGTTGTTGCTTTTCTTTTTCTGTCTTTTGTTTCTTGTCTTTTAATTTATATTTCTATAATTACATGCTAGCCTTTCATTGTATTTAATTTTTTATACATATATAAATTTTTCTTTCTTTATAATTTTGGGGTATAGTTTTCTAAAAAAAAACAGAACATACACACATACCAGTGTATTACTCTATTCTGTTCACCTGTCTGATTGTATTCTTTCCTTTTTCTTTTTGCCTTTTTTTTTAAATTGTCCAGTTTTGGGTCTCTTCTAATTTGTTCAATCATTGTTGCCATTTTACTAT
This sequence comes from Spilogale gracilis, assembly GCA_004023965.1. Classification (NCBI taxonomy): domain Eukaryota; kingdom Metazoa; phylum Chordata; class Mammalia; order Carnivora; family Mephitidae; genus Spilogale; species Spilogale gracilis. The sequence continues at coordinate 139,096 of PITA01001488.1, read as the reverse complement.
TTTGTTCTCTTATTTTTCTATTCTTCTCTTGACAAAATGATGAGATGGAAAAAACTCCCCTCAGAAAACAGAACAAGAAGCAGTACTGGCTGGCAGGGACCTAATCAATATAGACAAGATGTTAGAACTAGAGTTCAGAAAAATTATTATAAAGATACTGGGATTGAAAAAGTATAGAAGACACTAGAGAATCCCTTTCCTGAGAAATAAAAGAATGAAAATCTAACCAGGTCAAAATCAAAAAGGTTATTAATAAAATGCATTAAAAAATGGAGGTTCTAACTGCTAGGATAAATGAGGCAGAAGAGAGAATTTGTGATATAGAAGACCAAATGATGGAGAATAAAGAAGCTGAGAAAAAGAGATAAACAACTACTGAATAATGAGGGTGAGAATTCAAGAAATAAGTGATACCATAAAGTGAAACAATATTAGAATAATTGGGATCCCAGAAGAAGAGGGGAGAAAGAAGGGGGAAGAAGGTATATTGGAGCAAATTATAACAGAAACCTTCCCTATTTAGGTGAAGGAAATAGGCGTCAAGTCCAGGAGGCACAGAAAGCCCCCCTCAAAAAAAAAAAAAAAAAAAAAAAAGGTCAACACCCTGACATATAAGAATGAAACTTACAAATCTCAGTGACAAAGAGAAAATCCTGAAAGCAGTTCAGGACATAAGGTCTGTAACCTACAAGGGTAGAAACAATGGACTGGCAAAAGACATATCCACAGAGACCTGGCAGACCAGAAAGGACTTCCATAATATATTCAGGGGTTCTAAATGAAAAAAAAAAAATAATAATGCAGCCAAGAATACTTTATCTAGCTAGGATGCCATTCAGAATAGGAGTGATAAAAACTTCCAGGGCAAACTGAAACTAAAATAATTTGTAATCCCCAAATCAGTCCTACAAGAAATATTAAAAGGGATCCTCCAAGCAAAGAGAGAGCCCAAAAGTAACACAGACCAGAAAGAAACACAAAAACTATACAGTAACGATCTTTTACAGGTAATGGCACTAAACTCATATTTTTCAGTAGTTACTCTGAATGTGAAGGGTTAAATGCCCAAATTAAAAGACATAGGATATGTGGTTAAAAGAGTGGTTAAAAAAAAAAAAAACAGGACCCATTGATATGTCATCTTCAAGATACTCATTTTAGACCCAAAGACACCTCCAGATTTAAAGTGAAGGGATGGAAAACCATTTATCATGCTAATGGACATTACATGAAAGCTGGGGTGGCAATCTTAAAATCAGACAAATTAGATTTTAAACCAAAGACTGTGATAAGAGGTGAGGAAGAACACTATATCATAATTAAAGGGTCTATCCAACAAGATCTAACAATTCTAAATATTTATGCCTCTAAAATGGGACAGTCAATTATATAAACCAATTAATAACAAAATTAAAGAAGCATGTAGATAATAATACAACAATAGTAAGGGACTTTAACATTCCCCTACTTACTGCAATGGACAGATCATCTAAGCATAAGAACAATAAAGAAATTAGGGCTTTGAATGACACACTGGACCAGATAGATTTGGCAGATATATTCAGAATATTCCGTCCTAAACAACAGAATACGTATTCTTTTGAAGTGCAGATGGAACATTCCATAGAATAGATCATATACTGGGTCACAAATGATGTCTAAACCAGTACTAAAAGGTTGGATCATTCCCTGTATATTTTCAGACCACAGTGCTTTGAAACTGGAACTCAATCACCAGAGAAAATTTAGAAAGAACTGAAATACCTAGAGGCTAAAGAGCATCTTACCAAAGAATGAATGGGTCAACAGGAAATTAAAGAAGAACTTTAAAAATTCATGGAAAAAAATGAAAATGAAAACACAGGTGTTCAAAATTTTGGGGTTGCAGCAAAGGTGGTCCTAGGAGGGAAGTATATAGCGATATAAGCTTTTTTAAGAAATAAGAAAGGTATCAAATACACAACCTAACCTTACACCTAAAGGAGCTGGAGGAAAAACAGCAAATAAAGCTTAAACCCAGCAGGAGACTGGAAATAATAAAGATTGGAACAGAAATTAATGAAATAGAAACTGAAAGAACAATAAAACAAATCAATGAAAGTAGGAGTTGACTCTTTGAAAGAATTAATAAGATTGATAATCCTTGGCCAGACTTATCAAAAAGAAAAGAGAAAGGACCCAAATAAATAAAATCATGAATGAAAGAGGGGAGATCACAACCAACACTGAAGAAATACAAACAATTATAAGAAAATATTAGGAGCAACTATGTGTCTACAAATTAGGCAATCTGGAAGAAAATGATGCATTCCTAGAAATGTGTGAATCTTGAAAACTGAAACAGGAAGAAATAGAAAACTTAAACAGAACCATAACCAGCAAGGAAATTGAAGCAGTAATCTAAAGTCCCCCCTGTCCCCCCGCCAACAAAACAAAACAAAACAAAACAAAAAACAGAGCTCAGGACTGAATGTCTTCCCAGTGGAAATCTGCCAAATGTTTAAAGAATTAATGCCTATTCTTCTGCACCTGTTTCAAAAAATAGAAATGGAACATTTCCAAACTCTTTCTATGAGACCAACATTATCTTGATCCCCAAACCAAAGATACTACCAAAAAGGATTACAGATTAATATCCCTGATGAACATGGATATAAAAATCCTCACCGAAATACTAGCCAATGGGATCCAACAGTACATTAAAAGGATTATTCACCATGACCAAGTGGGACTTATTCCTGGGATGCAAGGCTGATTCAACCTCCACAAGTCAATCAATTCGATACAGCCCATAAATATAAAAAAGGACAAGAATCGTGTGAATCTCTGAATTGATTCAGAAAAAGCACGTGACAAAGAACAACATCCCTTCTTGATTAAAACTTTTCACAGTGTAGGGATAAAGGGAACATATTCCAATATCAGAAAAGCCATATACAAAAAGCCCACAGCAAGTATCATCTCAATTGGAAAGAACTGAAAGCTTTTCCTCTAAGGTCAGGAACAAAGCAGGGATATCCTCTATACTACTGCTACTCAACTAGTACTAGAATTCCTAGGTTTAGCATCAAAACCAAAAAAGAAATAAAAGGCATACAAATTGGCACAAAGAAGTAACTCTCACTCTTTGCAGATGACATGATATACCATGTGGAAAACCCAACCGAGATCATCCCCAAATTGCTAGAACTCACAGGCATTCAGCAAAGTCACAGGATATAAAATCAATGCACATAAATCAGTTGTACTTCTATGCACTAACAATGAGACAGAAGAAAGAGAAATTAAGGAGTTGATCCCATTTACAATTGCACCCAAAACCATAAGATTCCTAGGAATAAACTTAAGCAAAGAGGCAAAAGATCTGTATTCAGAAAACTATAGAATACTCATGAAAGAAATTGAGGAAGACACAAAGAAATGGGGGGAAAATGTCCCATGCTTATGGATTAGAAGAACAAATATTGGTTGCCTGGGTACTTGGTCAGCTAGGCATCTCCTTTTGGCTCAGATCATGATCCTGGTTTCCTGGGATTGAGTCCCACATGAGTCCCTGCTAAACAGGGAGCCTGCATCTCCCTCTGCCCCTCATCCCACTCTTGCACTCTATCTCACTTTCTTTCTCTCTCAAATAAATGAAAATAAAATGTTAATTAAAAAGAACAATACTGTGTCTATTAGCCAGTGACGCTGAACATTTCCCTGATAGCTAGTAGACACATGAAAAAATGTTCAGCGTCACTAGCTATCAGGGAAATTCAAATCAAAACCACTCTAAGATACCACCTTACACCAGTCAGAATGGCCAAAATTAACAAGACGGAAAACAACAAGTGTTGGAGAGGCTGCGGAGAAAGGGGAACCCTCTTACACTGTTGGTGGGAATGTAAACTGGTGCAGCTGCTTTGGAAAACAGTGTGGAGATTCCTTAAAAAATTAAAGATAGAGCTACCCTATGACCCTGCAATTGCACTACTGGGCATTTACCCCAAAGATACAGATGTAGTGAAAAGAAGGGCCA
>PITA01001488.1:0-134975 GCA_004023965.1 Spilogale gracilis | reverse complement strand
ACCAAACTGTGGAAAGAGCTAAGGTGCCCATCAACAGATGAATGGATAAAGAATATGTGGTACATATATACAATGGAATACTATGCCTCCATCAGAAAGGGCGAATATCCAACTTTTGTAGCAACATGGACTGGACTTGAAGAGATTATGCTGAGTGAAATAAGCCAAGAAGAGAAAGTCAAGTATCGCATGGTTTCACTTACTTGAGGTGCATGAGGGGTAAACTGGAGGACAGTGGTAGAAGGAAAGTAAATGGGAACTAGGGTAATCTAGGGAGGGAAACGAAACAACAGAGACTTTGGACACAGAAACAAACTGAGGGACTTGGAGGGAGGGGGGTGGAGGGATGGGAGAGCCTGGTGGTAGGTACTGGGGACACCTAAAGCGTGGAGCACTGGGTGTGGGGAATGGGGAATGAATCTTGGAACACTGGGGAAAAAAAAAATTTAGTAACAATAAAAAAAAAAGAACAATACTATTAAAATGTCTATGCTACCTAGAGTAATCTACATTCAAAACAATCCTGATCAAAATACCATCAACTTTTCTTACAGAGCTGGAATAAATAATCCTAGAATTTGTATGGAGCCAGGAAAGATCCTGGATAGCCAAAGGAATGTTAAAAACAAAAAGCAAAACTGGTGGAATCACAATTTTAGACTTTAAGCTATATTACAAAGCAGTAGTCACCAAGACAGTATGATACTGGCAAAAAACAAACATATAGGTCAATGGAACAGATAGAGAGCCCAGAAATGGACCCTCAGCTCTATGGTCAACTAATCTTTGACTAAGCAGGAAAGAATATCCAGTGGAAAAAGGATAGTCTTTCAACAAATGGTGTTGGGGAAACTGGACAGCCACATGCAGAATGAAACTGGACCATTTCCTTACACTGTACACAAAAATAGATTCAAAATGGATGAAAGAGCTAAATGTGAGACTGTAATCCATCAAAATCCTAGAAGAGAACACAAGCAACAACCTCTTTGACCTCAGCTGGAACAGCTTCTTGCAAGAAACATTTCCAAAGGTAAGGGAAACAAAAGCAAAAATGAACTATTCAGACTTCATTAATATAAAATCTTCTATACAGGAAATGAAAGAGTTGACAAAACCAAAAGACAACCAACATAATTGGAAGAGTTTGTATTCAAAATCTATAAAGAACTTATCAAACTCAATACCCAAAGAACAAATAATCTAACCTAGACATGGGCATAAGACATAAATAGGCATTTCTACAAAGAAGACAGTCAATAGACAAGAGACACATGAAAAAATGCTCAACATCACTGGGCATTTCACTGGGCATTAAAGAAATACAAAGCAAAACAATAATGATATACCACCTCACACTAGTTAGAATGGCTAAAATTAACAAGTCAGGAAACAATTGATGTTGGCGAGATGTGGAGAAAGGGGCACCCTTCTACCCTCTTGCAAATGCAAGCTTGTGTAGCCACTCTGGAAAAAATTTGGAGGTTTCTCAAAAAGTTGAAAATAGAACTATCCTAAAACACAACACTTGCACTACTCGGTGTTTACCCCAAATATACAAATGTAATGATCTTAAGGGCCACTTGAACCCCAATGTTTATAGCAGCAATGTCCACAGTGGCCTAACTATGGAAAGAGCTCAGATGTCCACAGCTGAATGGATAAGGAAGATATGGTACACACCCACACACACACACATGCACACACACACACTGGAATATTACACAGCTATCAGAAATTGACATCTTGCCATTTGCAATGACATAGATGGAAGTAGGGGGTATTATGCTATGTGAAATAAGTCAATCAGAGAAAGACATTTATCATATGATCTCACTTTTATGTGAAATTTAAGACACAAAACAGAGGATCATAAGGGAGAAGAAGAAAAAATATTAAAACAAGATGAAACCAGAGAGGGAAACAAACTATAAGAAACTCTTAATCTAGGAAACAAAATGAGGGTTGCTGGAGGGAAGAGGGAGAAAGGGGTGGGGTAACTGGATGATGGGCATTAAGGAGGGCATGTGACATAGTGAACACTGAGTATTATATAAGTCTGATGAATCACTGACCTGTACCTCTGAAACCAATAATACATTATATGTTAGAAAGAAAGAATGAAAGAAAGAAAGAAAGAAAGAAAGAAAGAAAGAAAGAAAGAAAGAAAGAAAGAAGAAAGGAAGGAAGGAAGGAAGGAAGGAAGGAAGGAAGGAAGGAAGGAAGGAAGGAAGAAAGAAAAAGAAAGAAAGAAAGAAAGAAAGAAAGAAAGAAAGAAAGAAAGAAAGAAAGAAAGAAAGAAAGAGGAAAGAAAGGGGAAAGAAAGGGGAAAGAAAGGGGAAAGAAAAAGGAAAGAAAGAAAGAAAAGAAAGAAAAAGAGAAAGAAAGAAGGAAAGGAAAGGAAAGGAAAGAAAAGAAAAAAAAGAAAAGAAAAGAAAAGAAACTATCAGATCTGGGCTAAAATTTGATGTAAATATTGGAATTATTAGGGGATTAAAATCACTATGATTACTATGTTAAGGTGTCTAATAGAAAAAGCACACAGGATGACACAGAAAATTGAAACTAAGAATCAAAAGGAAATGCTAGAAATAGAATCACAGTAATGAAAATGCTTGTAATGAGTCTCATAAGTGAACTTGAAATAGCCAAAGGTAGAAGTCTATAACTTGAAGATAGATCACAAGATAGAAAATATTGATAAATTACGCTTTGCATGTTTGTTGATATAGAGGTATTCATAAAATATCCCTAGTTTTAAACAGTTAAAATATACATTTTATTTAAAATATACATAAAAAATACATCTTTATTTAAAATATACATATATTCCTATGCAAGTCTCCTACTTGTCCTCCACAGTCTGCCTGTGTCAATACCCTTCTTTATTACAGCTGCCAGACCACTTGAGCTGGCAGATTTAAAAAAAAAAAAAATAGATACTCGAGAGTCAGTGCTTCTTAGCTTGGGTTCTCTTTAGATCAGCATTTATTAGTTTCATGCAAATTTATTTTACAGTGTGGTACTAAGAAACGTGGCTTGTTCTAGTAACATGGGACTCATTTTAAATATTACTGTGTTATCTGAGCAATTCTCTGAAAAGCCATTAATATTATTAGATTATTGGAATGGATTTTTAGGTGTACAGAAAGCATTTCTGAGACAGTATTCTAGGAGGACATATTCTAGTTCTGTTTTTGTTAGTAGACACTGCAAACTAAACTCTTATAAAATGGAAAAAAGTAGGTAACAGTCACATGATGTTTAAGATATTTAAGAAAATAGATTTATATATGAGGTTATCACATATTTATGCTCAGCAAAAAATGATTTAAGATGCTTTGTCCGGTTAAACTAAATTATAAACCCAATTTATAAAATAAAAACGACTTTTTTCCCGAATATACTTTGACACCATACAAATGCTGTCCTGTGCCACAGTGTTTGATTCAGTAACTATATATAGTAAACTCTGAAGTGTCAAATGAGTATTGAAAGTATAAAAAGAAAACTAGTAAACATAGAAAATAAGATTAAAAACTACCATTGTGTCTTTCTTGGGACACATATTTTCAAGTTAATACTTAATGAATAAATAAATACTATTCATCATTGTTTAGTTCAACCAGAAAAACATACAAGCATTGTGAAATTGATAAAAGAAGATCATAAGATGTTTATGTTAAATGATTAAGAAGTTATAGTTACACTTTCTACTACTTTGCCTTTAAGGTTTTCATCTATCATTAATTTTGTGGTAATCATTCTAAGCTTGTGGAGTACACTGAGTAGTGAGGTATACTGTTATAAGTATATAGGCTGCCTTTTTATGGTGATTACTATGCATCCAGAAAATGCAAAAAAAAAAAAGGACCATATGACATCAAATAGTGAGTCATCTTGGGTTTTAAAATTGCATGCTAAAGCAAACAAACAAAAGGAGCTATTTCCCAAATGTTTGGAATTTTTTTTGTTGTTTTTTACTGGAAAGATCAGCCTCAATAGAAAACCTCTTTATTGATTTATCTTTATTGGAACACACAAAAAGAATACCTGTAATAAAAAAGAAATATTTTCCATCAAATTAAAAAGGACTGGATTTAACTCTTTACATTGATTGTAGACTATAATGATTTTTTATTCCAGTAAAAGTATTGATTGCTAGGCAACTTGAAAACTGTTTCAGTATTTTACATGCTATTTCTACTGCTAGCTTTTTTTCTTAAAATAGAGATTAAGTGGAAATGTGAAAATTACAATTGTTATTTCTAAAACCAAAAAACTTTCCAAGCATTATAGACTTGATTATAGATTAACCTGTGTTCTGATTAATTACACAGGCTGAGGGTGAGGGCAACATGATGGACATGCCAACTCATAAAATGTTTTTGATCTCAGACTAATATTTGAACTTCAGTTTCTTATACTGACAGTCTCACAGTAGGGAGAAATATTGACACACTTCAATGGGTTTTGTTTGTGTCTTTGTTTTTTGTTTGTGTCTTTTGTTTTTAATTGAATACTTTATAGATGATAATGCATACTGTGCTTAGCATGGTTCATAGCAGTTAGTCAGCATGTTATAAATGTGAGATATTACATTTCAGAGTTTCTTTAGGCAAAGTAGGTTTAAGAGGGTATTAGTTTCCTGGGGCTGCCATAACAAAATGTTACAAGTGAGGTAGCTGAAAACAATAGAATTTGGCTGTTTCACAGTTCTGGAGGCTAGAAATTCCAAATCAAAGTGTTGGCAAGGCAATGATCCCTCTGAAATCTGTAGTAAGAAATTATTTTTTGCTTCTTCCTAGTTCTGGTGGTTTGCCAGGAATCCTTGGCATTCCCTGGCTGGTAACTGTAGCACTTCAATCTTTACCTCCTTGGTGGTGTGGTATACTCATGTATCCATGTCTCTGTATCTTTTTTCCTCTTCTTATAAGACCACAAGTTGTATTAAGGGCTCATCCTACTCCAGTGTGATCTAATAGACTAAATATATTGACACTAATCCTATTGCCAAGTAAGTCACATTTGCGGGTATTTAGTTTAAGATTTTAGCCTGGGGTATATGGGAAAACACAGTTCAACTCACAAGACATTATGAATACTCATATTAAATGAACTTTGTAGTTAAATGACAGGATGTTTAGGATCAATTTATAGGGATAAATTGAAGATTTTGATGAAACTATAACAAAGTAATATTAAATTGCAAGAGTAAATTATAATTTAAAGGATGTTCTGATTAGTAAACTGGGACAAAGAACTGGGGTTTTTTTGTTTGTTTTGTTTTAATTTTTGCATGTGCTTTTGTGACTCATCTACCCTGGCTCCTATCAATACTGATAAATTGAATAGATAGATAAACTTCATCCTACCCCAAGTTTAGTTGACATTCTTTTCTCTTCTGTCATTGAAATGATTCACAATGTTTCTCAGGCTAATGCACTTTTACTGATATTTTAAATAAAACTAGGCTTTTGAATTTTGAGAACCTTAAAAAATTGTTATTGTGGCTTAGCATAAACCTCTAAAGTAAAAAACAAACAAAAAAACAGAAAATGAATCTTAAAGAAAATAGTCCTATATTACCATTTCATAGACTCAGGAGGGTTCAATAAGATTATACATAAGAAAATTCAGTTAATGGTAAAATTTTAAGAACATTTAAATAATATATTGAGCATTTGCATTTAATAGTACATATGATGTTTATAGAATTTGTGTTTATATAATATATATTTCATACTATATGTTTTTTAGTTTTTTATTTAAATTCTAGTTAGTGTAAAGTATAATATTAGTCTCAGGTATACAGCATACAGATTCAGCACTTCCATACAATACCAAGTGTTCATCACAAGTGTGCTCCTTATTATCCATCACCTATTTCACCTATCCACCCCCCCCACCTCTCTTCTGGTAACCAGTTTGTTCTCTATAGTTGAGTCTTTTTCTTGGTTTGCCTCTCTTTTTTCCTCTTTGCTCATTTTTTTCTTTCTTAAATTGTACAGATGAATGAAATCACATGGTATTTATTTTCCTCTGACTTATTTCATCTAGCATAATACTCTCTAGCTCCATCTACATTGTTGCAAATGGCAAAATTTCATTCTTTTTTATGGCGAATATTTCATTATACCTATACCACATCTTCTTTATCCATTAATTGGTTGATGGACACTTAGGCTGCTTTCATAATTTGGCTGTTGTAGATAATGCAGTTATAAACATTGGGGTGGATGTATCCCTTTGAAATAGTATTTTTGTATTCTTTGAGTCAATACCTAGTAGTGCACTTGCTGGTTTTGTAGGGTAGTTCTGTTTTTAACTTTTTGAGGAACTTCTAAACTGCTTTCCAGAGAGGCTGCACTATTTTGCATTCCCACCAACAGTGCAATAGGGTTCCACTTTCTCCACATCCTCACTAACACTTATGGTTTCTTGCATTGTTGATTTTATCCATTCTGACAAGTGTGAGATGATATCTCATTGTTATTTTGATTTATATCTCTAATGTTTGAGTGATGGCATCGTGTCTTCTGCCATTTTTTTTTATTGTTACTAAAATTTTTTTTTTCCAGTGTTCCAAGATTCATTCCCCATTCCCCACACCCAGTGCTCCACGCTTTAGGTGTCCCCAGTACCCACCACCAGGCTCTCCCATCCCTCCACCCCCCTCCCTCCAAGTCCCACAGTTTGTTTCTGTGTCCAAAGTCTCTGTTGTTTCATTTCCCTCCCTAGATTACCCTAGTTCCCATCTTCTGCCATTTTTAAGTTGGATTATTTAGGGGTTTTTTTTGTGTGTGTATGTGTGTGTAGAGTTGTATGATTCTTTATATATTTATAATACTAACCCATTATCAGATGTCATTTATAAATATCTTCTCCAATTCAGTAGATTGCCTTTTAGATTGTTGATTGTTTCCTTCACTGGGCAGGAGCTTTTTTATTTTGATGTGGTCCCAATAGTTTATTTTTGCTTTTGTTTCCTTTGCCTCAGGAGACTTACCTAAAAAATGTTGACTATAACTGATGTCAAAGAGGTTACTCCCTGTGTTCTCCTTTAGGATTTTTATTGTTCCAGGTCTCACATTTAGGTCTTTAATCCATTTTGAATTTATTTTTGTATATGGTATAAGAAAGTCATCCAGTTTCTTTTGCATGTGGTCCTCCATTTTCCCAACACCATTTGTTGAAGAGACTTTTTCCCACTGGATATTTTTCCTGCTTTGTAAAAGATTAATTGACCATGTGGTTGTGGGTTTATATCTGGGTTTTCTATTCTGTTAAATTGATCTGTTTTTGTGCCAGACCTAAACTGTTTTGATTACTCTAGCTTTGTAATATAAGGTGAAGTCTAGAATTATGATACTTCCAGGTTTCTTTTTCTTTTTCTTTTTTTAAAGATTTTATTTATTTGACGGAGAGAAACACAGCCAGAGAGGGAACACAAGCAGGGGGAGTGAGAGAGGGAGAATCAGGCTTCCCGCCGAGCAGAAAGCCCGATGTGGGGCTCGATCCCGGGTCTCCTGGACCATGACCTGAGCCAAAGGCAGTCGCTTAACCAACCGAACCACCCAGGCGCCCCTGTTTTTATTTTTTCAAAGTTGCTTTGGCTATTTGGGGGTCTTTTGTGGCTGCATGCAAATATTAGGATTCTTTGTTCCAGCTCTGTAAAAAATGCTATTAGTATTTTGATAAGGATTGCATTGCATGTATAGATAGTTTTGGGTAATATAAACATTTTAACGATATTTGTTCTTCCAATCCATGAGCATGGAATGGGTGTGTGTGTGTGCGTGTGTGTATATATATATATATATATATATATATAAACACCTTTTTATTATAGTTATAATAAATATAACTTTATTAAAATATTCAATCTATGAGCATGGAATAGGTATATATATGTCAATGCCTTTTATTATAGTCATAATAAATATAACTTTATTAAAATATTCACATAATACATAACTCTTCTAACTGAAGTGTGAAATTTGATGGTTTTCAGTACAGTCACAGAGTTGTGTGACACCAACACAGTTTTAGAACATTTAAATTATCCCACAAAGAAACCTGGTATCAGGAATCAGTCCCTCACTATCCCCCCCCCCCCAGCTATAGGTAACAATTAAATACTTCCTGTCTCTATAGATTTGCCTGTTCTGGACATTTCATATGAATGGAGTCATACTGCATGAGGTATTTTTTTGACTGGCTTCTTTACTGATGCTGTTCTTAAGGTCTATCCATATTGTAGCATGTATTGGTATATCATTCCTTTTTATGACTGGATAATATCCCATTGCATAAATATACTGTATTTTAAAATCTATTTATCAGTTGATGGACACTTGTCCTGTTTTACTTTTTAATTATTATGAACAGTGCTGCTATGACCAAGTTTTGTATAAATATATTTTAATTTACCTTAGGTATATACTTTGCAATAGAATTGCTGGGTTATTTGATATTTCTCTCTTTATCTGAAGAGGTACAATTTATCAGTATTTTCTTCTGTTATGCATGCTTTTGGTATTCTATGTAGGCCCTCCCTAAATGAGGGTTACATTAATTTACTTCTCTGCTTTCTCCAAGTGTTTTATGGTTTCAGTTTTTACATAAATTCTATGATCTATTTTAATTCATTTTTGTGTATGGAATTAAAAAGAGATCTGTTATAGATTATATTGTGTCCTCCAGAAAGTTATGTTGAAGTCCTAATACCCATACTATAGAATGTGATGTTATTCAGAATTAGGGTTATTTCAGGTACAGTTAGTTACTTCGAGGTCAGAGTGAATGAGGATGGGTTCTTAATCCAGTGTGACTGGTATCCTTATAAGAAAAGGAAAACCTCATGTGACAGAAACACACAGGGAGAGCACTATGTGATGACAGAGATTGAGATTGGAATAATGCAACTTCAAGCCAAAGAACATCAGGGATTCTTTGCTATTAACCAGTAGCTAGGAAAAGGCAAGGAAAGAGTTCTACCCAGAGTCTCAAAACACCAACACTTGCCAACTTAAGATTTTTGTGCCTCCAGAACTGTAAGATAATACATTTCTATTGTTTCAAACTAACCAGTTTGCTGTACTATATTACAGAAGTCCTAGAAAACTATTACAGGTTTTGATACCAGGAATTGAGGTGCTACAAATACCTGAAAATGTGGAGATGGCTTTGGAATTAGGTAACAAATAGAGACTAGAAAAATTTTGTAGCATTTGATAGTGAAGTCCTAGAGGGTCTTGAAATGATTGTTGATGTCTTGAAATGATAAAAATGTGGATGTTAATTAAATGTGGATGTAATTCTGGTGATGGCTCAGAAAAAAGGAAAGCTGTAGAGAAAGCTTCTATCATCTTTGGGACATCAGAAACAGTTGCTGGAAATATCAAAGTCAAAGGTGCTTCTCTAGAAGACTAAGGTAGTAATGTGACACATCATATTTAAAAACTGGAAGAAGGACTATCCTTATAAAGTAGTACAAAATTTGGCAAAGTTGTGTTTTATTGTTCAGTTTTAGAAAGTAGAATTTAAGTCATGAGCTTGAATATGTGGCTGAGGAGATACCAAGCAACTGGAGGGCATAGCTCAGTTTCTCCGGTGCTTATAGTAAAGTGTGAAAAGAAGGAAATCAATTTAGTAAGGAACTATTAAGCAAAAAGAAACCATGACCCTTTATTTAGGCTTCAATTTCTTTCTAATATATTTTATAGGTTTATATTTACAAGTCTTACTCTTATTTTAAATTTTTTACTATTTTATTTTTGATACTATAGTAATGGGATTCTCTTAATTTCACTTTATGACCATTCATTGTTGTTGTGTAGAATTAGAATTTATCTTTCTGTAGCTTGAACTTGTACCCTAAAAACATGCTAGCTATTTATTCTATAGTTTGTTTAAAGAAGATTCTTTAAAATTCTTATCTACAAATTTATGTCCTCTGAAAATGGAAATTGTTTTATCTTTTTTTTTTTAAATTTCTATGCCTAATTGCCATGTCTGGAAACTGTTAGGATATTGAACAGAAATGGTAAGAACAGACATTCTTATTTTTTTTTCTTGATTTTAGGAGAAAATCATTCAATTTTTACTCATTATGTATGATATTGGCTCCAGGTTTTGCTAGATGCCTCTTAACAGATTGAGGAACTTTCTATTCATAGTTATTGAGTGTTTTTATTATGAAAGGGTATTGGATTTGTTTAACTTTTTTTCTGCAACCCTCAAGCATTTCTTTTTTGTACTTTATTCTATTGATATGTTGTTATATCATTTTATTTTCAGAAGTTAAAACAATCTTACATTCCTCTGAAAAACTTCATTTGTATAACTTCTTAAAAAGATTCTATTTATTTGAGAGAGTGAGAGAGAGTGACAGAGAGCAAGAGAGCATGAATGGAGGGAAGAGACAGAAGGAGAGGGGAGATGCACACTTCCTGCTGAGCAGGGAGCCTGACATGGACTCAGTCCCAGACTCCCAGGATCATGACATGAGTTGAAGGCAGAAGCTTAACAGACTGAGCCACCCAGGTCCCCTACATTTGTATAATTCTTATTATATGAGGATTTTTATTTCAATATTCATAAAAGATACTGTTCTGTAACTTTTTAATCTTGTGATATCTTTAACAGATTTTGGAATAAAGATAATAGTGGCTTATAATAGAGTGAGTTGGTACTATTCCTTAGACTTTCATTTGTTGGAAGAGTTTGTGAAGAATTGGTGTTCTTTAAATATTTAGTAGAATTCACAGGAAAGCTATGTGGGCATACCTTTTAACTGCGAATTTTTAAAAATTTCTATGGAATTTCTATAATTTGTCTCTTTCTAGAAATTTGCCTGTTTCATCCACATGTTAAATGTAAATACATCATTTATTAGCATAGATTTCATAATATTGCCTTATAATTCCTTTCACTTATGGAAGGTTAGCAATGATGTACCCTTTTTCATTCCTGACTTCAATAACTTTTAGAATTCCTTATTTTCTTGATCTTTCTAGCTGAAAGGCTATCAATTCTTCTTTTTCTCATATTTTAACTTGGAAGTTTAGATTACTGATATGAGTTCTTTATCCTACAGGGGTTTACAACTTTGAATTTCCTTCTAAGTAGTGCTTTGTAATATCCTCTAACTGTTGGGTGTTATATTTTTAATTCTCTTCAAAATATTTTCTAATTCTCCTTGTAATCTATTTTTTTAAATTTTAATTCTGGTATAGGTAACATGAAATGTTATATTAGTTTTCAGATGTTCGATATAGTGATTTGACAGTTGTATATGTTACTCAGTGCTCATTCTGATAAGTGTACTCTTAATTCCCTTCACCTGTTTCACCCATCCCTCCACCCACCTCCCCTCTGTTAACCATGTTTGTTCTCTTTAGTTAAGAGTCTCTTTGGTTTGGTTCTCTTTTTTCTTTGTTATTCATTTTGTTTCCTAAGTTCCACATATGAATAAACTCATATCTTTGTGATTTGTTGACATAGTAAACATTTACGGGGTGTACTTTTTAATTTCCACATACTTGTGATTTTCCCCATTTTTTTATTGAATTCTCATTAAATTCCATTATAGGAAAAAATAACTAGATATGATTTCAATCCTTTCATATTTATTGAGACTAGTTTCATGGCCTAACTTGTTTTGTGGTATTTCTTGCTGAATGTCCCATGTGCTCTTGAGAAAAAAAAAGTATGGCTCTGTCATTGGGCGGATTGTCTATAGTTATCTATTAGGATCCAGCTGGTTTATGGAGTTGTTCAAGTCTTCCAAGCTCTTCTTGATCTTTTGCCTAGGTGCTCTTTCCATTATTGAAAGTGTGGTATTAAAGTCTCCAACTATTATTTTTGAAGTACCAATTTCTCCTTTTTTGTCAGTTTTTTGTTTGGGGGCAATGTTGTTAGGTGTATATAAGTTTATATTTGTCATACCATTCCACAGATGGAAACTTTTGTTATAAAATTGTCCCTCTTTTTCTCTATTAACATTTATTTATTTTAATGCTTATTTTGTCTGATATTTGTATAGTCTTCCTGTTTTCTTGCTGATGCATTATTTTTCCATCTTTTTTGTGCAACTTATTTTTTATTTCATAATAAAATGTTTCCTATAAACAGCATATATGAAAAATTTTAAAATCTAGACTGACAGAGGCACTGGGATGGGTAGTTGGTTAAGCACTTGACTCTTGGTTTTGGCTCAGGTTGTGATCTCCTAGTCCTGAGATCAAGCTTCATGTCAGATTCTATGTGGTGTCTGCTTGAGATTCTCTCCCTCTGCCCCTCCTACTTGTGCTCACTTTCTCTTTCATACAAGTAATCTTTTAAAAATAAATAAATAAAATCTGGATTGACAATTTCTACCTTTTGATAGGATATTTAATCCAGTTCAATTTAATGTTATTATTGCTATAGTTAGATCTACATTTACCATTCTATTTTTTGTTTCTTCTGTCCTTTTCTTCCTTTATTCCCTCTTCACTGATTTCTTTTGCATTAAGAGAATATTTTCTACAATAATATTTTAATTTCTTCATTTTTTTCCTTTAGGGTTTGCCTTATACTCCCAACTTATCAAAATCTACTTCATATTTATACTAATTTAATAAGATATAGAAATATTATTTCTATGTAACTATTTTATTTTGTGTTTATATATATGAACACAACAAAATAGTTTAAGTACTTCATATAATTTTATAATTTAAAAAGATTGAAATAAGAAAGCCAAGCAAGAATATATAGAAAGTAAAAAAAAAAAAAAGAATATATAGAAAGTTTATTATACTAACCATCACAGTTCTGGTTCTCTTCATTTGTTCCTGTGGATTATAGTTATTATCCAGTATCATTTCTTCACTCCAACACCGCTTTGCTCCCTCTTCACCTCCTTTGCACAACTATTGTCAATTATATTAAAGTTCTATATGTTAGGCCTCCACCAAGACAATTATATACATATTGTTTTGTATGATTATTTTTAAAATCAGTTGAGAAGAAATATTCATATCTAAATCTACAAAATTGCCTTAACCAATGTGTTTAATATTTTCAAACTACTGTCTGTGGTCACTTGCTTTTACTCTGAAAGACATTCTTTATTATTTCTATATAATGGGCCTAGAAATAAATTTCTTTTTTTGTTTATCTCTGTCTTTATGTTGCCTTCATTAGTCCTCATACATTTATTTCCATAAACAATGTTCCTTTAGTTCCTTGTAAATATTTATAAAATTTACTTTTAAGTATATGTTAATTCTACCATCTGGACTCTCTTACAAGCATGTTCTGTTGCTTATACTCCCCACCCCCCCAATCCTTTTCAGGTCTCAAAATTTACAGTGCAAAGCTGGACATTTAGTTTATATATTGTATCAATTTTTTTATACTCTTCCCCTGTACCTGAGGCTTGTTGCAGTTGTTTATTTGTTTAATGATTTGGCTGTGATGTTTTAGTGAATTGTATTTTCTCCACAATAGGAATTTTATGATGTTGCTCCCCACAGTACACAGTCTTGTCTTATGCACAGTTATTCTGAGATGACAATGATTTCTTCTTGACTCCTTTCTTTCTATCCCGATCTCTCCATTTAGCTATCTGCCTCTGTTGGTATTGTACCCATCTATCAGGTTCCATAAATTTCTAGATATTTGTTCTATTATTTTTGACAGTGTCCATGGGCAAAAATTGATCCGCAATCTGATCCAATTAAATTTGGTATTCTTTGCATGGGTAGATTTTGAGGCCTATGAGGTGTGTTTTGGCCCTAGAACACCTATTCTTTTTTTTTTTTTTTTAAGATTTTATTTATTTGACAGGCAAACCACAGCTAGAGAAGGAACACAAGCAGAGGGAGTGAGAGAGGGAGAAGCAGGCTTCCCGCTGAGTAGGGAGCCCGATGTGGGCCTTGATCCTGGGTGTCCGGGATCATGACCTGAGCTGAAGGCAGTCGCTTAACCAACTGAGCCACCCAGGCACCCCTAGAACACCTCTTATCTGTGTTTTTCCCTGGTACTCTCTGGTCAACAAACTGGTTTATTATTTAGTTTATTATTTTTATGGAGTTTCTCAGACTTTGCTTCTCACCAGAATCTCCATTGTTTTCAAGAATGATGTTAGGTTTGAGCATCTCCACCTTCTGTTCCCAACAAAGTCAGTTACTTTGGCTTTTTTCTTTACTGTTTTAATTGCTTGCTTCTTTCTATGGAACAGATCTCTGAACCACTGATCTGGGACTGGGGGAAGAGACAGTGACACATGTCTCTTGGGTGACATATCTGGTTTATAAGTGGGACACTGAACCTTGTAGTAGTCTCTGGTCTTCTCTGTTTGCCTCTCCCAGGGTGAATCCTCCAATCAATGAGTGAGTCAAAGTAAGGGAAATTAGGCCCCTAGTTTTTTCAGGTTTGCAGGCCTGAAGATTTTGAGATTAAGGAGAAATGGGAGCTTCTGATTCATTCATTATGTTTATCTGGGATTTAACTACTCTAAACACAGATCTTAGTGACATGAAAAATGCCAGTGGCCTTATGGCTGACTTAATGTTTTATTAGGGACTAAAAGCAACCTTAGCTTGACAATATCCAGACCTTCAGGAACCTGAAAGTCTTTAATTCATGGAAATACCTTGAGAGACTTCTGTAATCTCTATCTCCTCAACTTAAAAGTGTATAATCAATGGCTCCTTAAAAATGTGTCAAGCTCTTTCTGCTCACAGGTCTTGTCATCATGCTCTAATAAAAACACATTTTTGCAACAATAAAAATGTTGAATTTGATTTAAAATTAAAATAGAGAATTATAAAAATTCTCTTTCAGAGTTTATTTTTCAAAATAATAAAATCCCATTTAAGTAGAATGGAGTTGCTAAAGGCAGAACAGTAATTTCCCTGAGGACTACAAGTAAACCTACATGAATTCTAAAAGTTGTCTTTATAAAGTCATCAGCCCTCTGCTGAAGCAACAATAACTAATACAGCTGTTTTAAGAGATGAAAATATATAAGAAAAGTGAGCCAATGAGGCTCTTTTGATCTCATATATTTTCAGATCCTATAGACACAACAGACTGAGCATGTGTACCTTGTCCAGGCATAGAACTGTTGATGGGAAGCTTATAATTCACCAAAGTATTTGATGGCTTTGTGGCACTAGAGACACAAAAATAGATACTGAAAGTAACAGTCTCAGGAGACAGAGAACTGAGTCTGACATATAAGTCTGCATTTCTATAATGAAAGCTGATTTTCAACAAGTTACAAAGATCACACAATGTAGGAAAAAAAGTATCTTGACAGATTATCATGAATCAATGTGTTATCCGCATTTATCTATCTTAACTTTGATACATATATCATACCTTATAAAACTTTAATGCACCATGACTCCTATACATAAAAGTAAAACTGAAAACTATAAATGTTCTAAAAGAAAATATGGGAGAAAATGTATGTGACCTGTGGTTAGGCAATAATATTTCAGATACTATGCTAAAAGCATGATCTATAAAAGTACAAATGGATAAATTATACTTAAACAAAATAAGAAACTTCTGCTTTTTGGAAGACACCATTAACAAAATGTAAAAATGAAAAGCCATACACTGGGACAAAGTATTTCCAAAGCATATATCGTATAAAGAGCTTATTCTCAAATTTAAAAAACTCTCAAAACTCATTAAAGAGAAAACACATTTCTTAAAAATAAAATATTCTAATGAACACTTTTACCATAAATACTTGGATGGCAAATAAATCATAAAAAGATGTTCAACATCATTAGTCATTACTGAAATACACATTTATACCAAAATGAGATACTACTGCACACATAAGAGAATAGCTAAAATTGAAAAGACTATCATGATAATATCAAGTGCTGAATAAATTGGATGTGAATAATTGGAACTCACATACACTACATGTGAAAACTAAAATTGTAAATCCACTTTAGAAAACCAGCTTCTTAAGTTTGATACAAAAAGTGATAATAATAAAGAGGAAAAAACCCAGACTACATTAAGATTATGATTTCTATTGTTGAATCACTGTAAACTATACTCCAATTATTTTTTTTAAATATAAAAAGTATTGCTCTTCACTTAAAAATATACCTTTAGGAGAATAAAAAAGGGAAATCACATAATAGAAGATATTTGCAGTTCATCTATCCAATAAAAGAATTATACTAAAAATATAGAAAGAACTCCTATAAATTAGAAAAAAAAAAGACAGAAAAATGTGCAAATGATTTAAATTAGAATTTTATAACAACAACATTGAAAACAGCAGAAAAAAATAGTACAGAAACATGCACTACTTAATCAGACATCATGGAAATTCACAACATAATACTAATGATATACACAGTATACACCCATTAATAGTAAAAATGGGGGAAAAAAAGGCAGTTAATACAATGTTATACAATGTTTTGGTGGCATTGTTGAGCAGCTGAAGCTCACATAAATTGTTGATTGGGATGTAAATTTTTGTAACTTTTGGGAAAACTCCTCTGTTTATATTGAAGATAACTCATAAATATATATCAGAAATGCATACATATGTTCACTGAAAGATAGAAATGTGGCCATATGGTTCAAAACTAGAAGCAATCCAAATGTTCAGCAGAACAGATAAATAATTTTTATATATTCATGCAATGGAAATGAGAATACACAAAAACTGAAAATGAGTTAATCATTACATACAACTGAATAGAAGAATATCATAAAAACACTAATGAATAAAAGAAGCCAGAGACAAGACAGTTAACATATCATAGGCTTCATTCATACAAGTTTCAAAATAGGAAGGCCTAATCAATAGTATAGGGAAGGTGATAGAATTTAAGATGGCCTTCAAGGTTTACTGCCACTAGTATATATGTACTATATAATCCGTATGCCTTGTAGAAATTTTGAAAATGACTTAAGTTCCCTCTTGTAATTAGATTACATTAAATGGCACTGGAAAGGAATTTTGCAGGTATAATGTCCTCAATCAGTTGAGTTTGAATTAATTAAAAGGAAGATTGTACTGAATGGACTTGATCTAAACAGATGAATCCTTTAAAATAGATTCTAGGCCCTCAGTATATATTTGAAGGTGGAGAAGTTTTCTTATCTTGAAAGAAACAACCAATCATCTCAATCAAACTACCTATAGAGATGAACATGGTACAAAGACGGAGGCCTGTAGAAAGTGAGCATTATCTCCAGCTGACAGCCAGAAAACAGTGACTTTAATTCTACAACCACATTAAAGACAACTCAGCCCCAGATGAGACTGCAGTCAAGACCAGCACCTTGACTACAGCCAGTTGATATTTTAAAGGAGGGGATCTGGTTACTATGCCCACATTCCTGACCCAGAGATAGTGAGATAACAAATTTGTGTTAACACCAGTGAAGTTATAGGAACTAGCTATAAAGAAATAAGAAACCTATACACATGAACATTAGCAGATTTTAGTTTATCAAATTCCCAGTGATATCTTGGATTTTGAGGATATTAGAACAACAAGAAAATATAAGATAGATTATTGAACACACAGATTCAAGATCCTTTATTTCCAAATATAGAAATCATTTATAAAAATTTAGACATATTAATAAAATATGAAATTAGCTTTAAATCAAGAAAGAAAAACATAAAGCAGGGAAGTTGTAATTTTGGGTGGGAGTTAAAGCATGGTGACTGTCCAATGGACCAGGAGCTATCACATATCTAAGTGCTGTCACTTACTATGTACAAAGGAAAGGAGTTAAGGCAAAAGATCACTTGCACAGCAGGAAGACCAAATTTTCAATTCAAGAATAAAGTACTGCTCTTATTAGTGAACAAGATAAAAATGGATAGATGATCTGAATTGTTTGAAATGAAGCACTTCCTAATCAATGGGCTTAATAGTAAAAAATAGGTTAGAAACTTATTTGTAAGTTTTGAAGAAGCAGACAAGAGAGAAAAAGACTTCAAGAACCATCACCAACAAAGCTATTTAAACATGGAGAATAAATCAATGGACCTGAAAATGGGCCAGGAGAAGAGTCCTATACATTTATGTTACTTTGTGACAAAAGCAGCAATATAAATTAATACTTTCATTCATATTGCGAATATTAATATATGTTATTGATACACCTGGCAATTCATTTTTTTATTGCTGAAGTATGGTTGACGGAAAATGTTGTATAAATTCAGGCAAAAAACAATAGTAATTTGACAATTCTATACTTTTGCTATACTTACCAAAGTTAAGTAGAGTTATCACCATACAATATTATTCTGGTAATATTAACTATATTCCCTATGCTGTAGTCTTCATGTCTGTGACTTATTTTATAACTGGACACTTATGCCTCTTAATCCCCTTCACCCACCCACCCCCATACACCCACACCCCTATCAACTTCCTTTCTAGCAACGACCAGTTCTCTAAGAGACTGTTTTTATGTTTGTTCATTTTGATTTTTAGATTCCACATTTAGGTGAAATCACTTAGAATTTGTCTTTCTCTAATGAACTTCACTTATCACAATACTCTAGGTCCATCTATATTGTCACAAGCATCAAAATTTTACTTTTTATGGTTAGTGTTCCATTGTACGTGTATGTGTATGTGTGTGAATATACTTGTGTGCATATATATATGCATATATATGTGTGTGTATATATACACACATCTTTATTTTTTAATTTTTTAAAAGACTATTATTTATTACTTTGAGAGAGAGAAAGAACACAAGCAGGGAGACAGCAGTCAAAGGGAAAGGGAGGAATAGGCTCTCCATTGAGAAGAGAGCCCAACATAGGGCACTATCCCAGGACCCTGGGATCATGACTTGAGCCAAAGGCAGACGCTTAACCAACTGAGATACCCAGATACCCCATCACATCTTCTTTAGCCATTCATCTATTAACATTTGGGTTGCTTCCATATCTTGGCTATAGTAAATAATGCTGCAATACATCTGGAGGTGCAGTATGTCTTTTCATATTTGTATTTCTGTTTGCCTTTGGTAAATACCCAGAAGTATAATTTCTAGGTCATATGGTATTTGTATTTATAATTTTTTTAAGGAAACTCCATACTTTTTTCCAGAGTGGTTCCACCAATTTACATTCCTACTACATACTGTACATGAAGGTTTCCTTTTCTACATATACTCACCAACATGTCAACTTTTTAAAATCTTTTTTGCCAGAGACCAGCCTCAGCAGAGATATGGGTCCTGAACCACGGGATGTCTGGCAGGCGAAATAATGACACAGACACGGAGATCTGATACAAGCTGACAGACTCAAGGTCAGTCAGGAGAGACCTATGAAGCAGGCTCAGGCTCAGGCTCTGCTCTAGCTTTGGCTCTGGCTCTCTAGCTCTGACTCTGGCTCTCTGGGCTCTGGCTCTCTGGCCTCTATTGCTTTGCAGGCTCTCTGGCTCTGCTTCTGTCTCTCTGGCTCTCCTCTTTCTCTGTTTCTGTATCTCTTGCTCTCTTTTTCTCTGGTTCTAGATTCGCAGGCTCTCTGCCTTTTTTTTTCTCTGCCTTTGCTCTGTGTTTGTCTCTCTTGACTGTCAAGGGTCCCAGTCTTTTATTATTCCAAAGTGAGGAAGTTGGGGGATGCAGTTAGGTTAAAGTTTAACAAAGTGATTCACAGAAGGCAAAGTCAAGCCTTTCTAAGAAACTGGCCTTTATCATTAAAAGGGAAGTTTTGTTGTTGTTGTTGTTGTTGTTTTAAGATTTTATTTATTTGGCAGAGAGAAACACAGCCAGAGAGGGAACACAAGCAGAGGGAATGAGAGAGGGAGAAGCAGACTTCCCACTGAGCAGGGACCCTGATGTGGGACTTGATCCCGGGTCTCCGGGATCATGACCTGAGCCAAAGGCAGTCGCTTAACCAACTGAGCCACCCAGGTGCCCCAAAAGGGAAGTTTGTGAATAGACTCAGTTTGATAGTTGAGCAGGAAGAACAAAAGGCAAGTAAAGATGGCGTTGATGACCACAACATTAGCATAACTCCAGATTCTTGGCAGAGAAAGCCTCAGGGACTTTCATTCACATTCACAGGTACCTCCACCAAAGTTTCTGGTGGCTTGGACATGGTGGGAGGGGTGGATCATGCACAGTCCCTGACACTTTTTGATACTACCATTCTGACTAGTGTGATCTGATAATTCATTGTGATTTTGATTTTCATTTCCCTGATGATTAGTGATGTTTGAGTATATGCTCATGTGTCTGTCACCTTTATATGTCTTCTATGGAAAACTGCTGAGGTCTTTGCCCATTTTTTAATATATATGATTGATTTTTTGCTGTTGAGTTTTATATTGTTTTTATATATTTTGGATACTAACCTGTTATTGGATATACCACTTTAAAATATCTCCTCCAGGGGTGCCTGGGTGGCTCAGTTGGTTGGGTGACTGCCTTCGGCTCAGGTCATGATCCCAGAGACCTGGGATCGAGTCCCACATTGGGCTCCCTGCTCGGCGGGAAGCCTGCTTCTCCCTCTCTCACTCCCGCTCCTTGTGTTCCCTCTCTCGCTGTGTTTCTCTCTGTCAAATAAATAAAATCTTAAAAAAAAAAAATCTCCTCCCATTCAGTAGGTTGCCTTTCTGTTTTGTGATGGTTTCCTTTGGTGTACAAAGCCTTTTTTTCTTTTAGTGTGTTCTCAATGTTTATTTTTGCTTTTGTTTTCCTTGTGTGAGGAGACATATCTATATTTATCTTGCTAAGGCTGACAGCAGAGAGATTATTGCCCATGTTTTCTATACCTTTGTGGTTTCAGGCCTCACATTTAGGTCTTTAAACCATTCTAAATTTATTTTTTTGTATGATGTAAGAAAGTGGTCTGTTTTCCTTTTGGATGTGGTGGTTTAGTTCGCCCAAAACTATTGAAAAGAAAGTCTTTTCCCCATTATAGATTTTTGCTTTGTCATAATCAACCTTATATGCATGAGTTTATTTTTGGTTCACTATTCTGTTCCATTGATTGGTCTCTGCTTCTATGTCAGTATCATACTGTTTCAGTTACTATAGCTAAGTGGCATATCTTGAAATGTGGGATTGCGATACCTTCAGTTTTGTTCTTCTTTCTTGTGATTGTTTTGGCTATTCAGTTTATTTTGTGGTTCCACACAAACTTTAAAAGTATTTGTTCCAGTTCTGTGAAAAATACTGTTGTGATTTTGATAAGGATTGCATTGAACCTGTGGATTGTTTTGGTTAGTATGGACTTTTAAAAATGTTAACTTTTTCAGTCCATAAGCATGGTGTATCTGTCCATTTCCTTGTGTTGTCTTCTATGCTTTGATCAATGTCTTGGAGTTTTTAGAATTAGGGCTTTAACCCCTTGGTTAAATATATAATCAAGTATTTTATTGTTTGATGCAATTGTAAATGGGATTCTTATTTTCTCTTTCTGCTACTTCACTATATGTAGAATTCTAATATATTTCTGTATATTAATTTTTTATCCTGAAACTTTACTGAATTCACTTATTCTAACACATTTTTGTGTGTGTGGAATTTTTAGGGTTTTCTATATATAGCATTATGCCATCTGCATATAGTGATAGTTTTATTTCTATTCAGTTTAGCTATTTTTATTTATTTTTATTGTCTTATTATTAGATCTAGGACTTCTAGTATTTGTTGAGTCAAAATGGTGAGAATGGACATTCTTGTCTTGTTCCCAGTTTTAGAGGAAATGTGCTCAGTGCTTTACCATTGAATGTGATGTAAGCTGTGGGTTTGTCATATATGGTGCTTATTACATTTGAGGTATGTTGCCTCTAAACCTACTTTGTTGAGAATTTTTATCATGAACAGATGTTGTTTGGTCAGATGAATTTTCTGCATGTATTAAAAGGACCACATGTTTTTCAACCTTACTCTTTGAACTTGTGTATCTTATTGATTGCATCACTGGAATAAATCCCACTTAATCATGGTGAATGATTTTTTAATATGTTATACAATTTTTTGGCTAATATTTTGTTGATTTTTCTATTTATGTTTATCAGAGATCGTTGTAGCTCCTTCCTGGGCTACGAGGTTTGGGGTTTCTCCCCTGGTCCAGCCAGGGGAAAAAAGGTGGGGTCAAGCAGGATGATGAGTGTCCACGGCCAAAAACACACCAAAGCCGGGAGGTCTGTCAAAGCAGGATCTCCTCTCTTGAAAACTGTGTCTTCAGGGTTCTTTATTTAAAGCCTTTTTAGTTACATCAATCTAGCTTTAGGCAAACAGTTGGTTCTGTCTCTCTTGCTCTCTGCTTCTCTTTCTGTCTTGCTGCTTTCTTTGCTTCTCTGTTCGCTTTGCTTCTGTCTTTCTTTGCAAGCTCCCTTGCTGTTTGCCAGCTCTCCCGCTCACTCTTCACTCTGCTCTTCCTTCTTTCTCTCTCAGTCTTCCTCTCCCCTATATCACAGCTTTGTCTCTCTTGACTGTCAAGGGCCCCAGTCTTTCATTATTCTCAAGTGAGGAAGTTGGGTGGTGCAGTTAAATTTTTAACTGCTTTTGCACCCACCCTAGAGACAGGATTAGTATTGTTAACTGCAGTGTACAGAGTGATCACTTAAACTCACAGAAGTTGAGACCATTGAGGCACAGAGATCAAGAAATACAGATAAGAGATACAGAGATATGATTACAGGGAGGACAATTAAATGGAACTATGTCTTGAATAAGCACACCAAGGACATATTGCCCTGACCCACAGGGTAAGTGGCTTTTTGGATTCTAGGCAGGGAAAGCCCAGAGGGGCTTTCATTCACATTCACAGGTTCCTCCACCAGAATTTCTGGTGGCTTGGGCATGGAGGGAAGGGCGGATCATGCACCGTCCCCAGACGCCTGTGGTGTTCTCTTTTTTGTAGTGTCTTTTTCTGGTTTTAGTGTGAGGGTAATTCTGGCCTTGTACAACAACTCTGGAAGTTTACCTTTCCTTTATTTTTAGGAAGAGTTTGAGAAAAATAGGTATTAACTCTTCTTTTAAATGTTTAGTAGAATTCACCTGTGAAGCCATCTGGTCCTGGACTTTTGTCTGCTGTGAGATTTTTGATGGCTGATTCAATGTTGTTCTACTAACGAGTCTGTTCAATTTTTTTCTTTCTTTCTGATTCATATTAGAAGATTGTATGTTTCTACAAATTTATCCATTTAGGTTTTCCAACTTTTAGCATATAACTTTTCATAGTTTTTTTTAATAATTCTTTGTAGTGTAAGTTGTTATTTCACTTCCTTCACTTCTCATTTCATTTCCATCTTCTCTTTTTCTTGATGAGTGTGATTAAAATACCACCAATTTCATCTCCCAAGAACCAAGTCTTGGTTTCATTGATTGTTTTTTGAATCTGTATTTCATTTATTTCCACTCTAACCTTTATTATTTCCTTCCTTCTACTTCCAGCTTTGTGTTTCTAGGTCTTTTAGGTGAATTGAGATTGAGATTTTTTGTTGTTGTTTCTAGAGGTAGACCTGTAACACTCTAAATTTTCCTCTTAGAACAGTTCTTGTTGCATCCCAAGGATTTTGGATCACTGTGTTTCCATGTTTGTTTGTTTTTTTAATTTTAATTTCTTCTTGACATTGTTTGGTTAGTAGCATGTTATTTAGCCTCCGTGTTTTGTGTGTTTTTCCAATTTTTTCTTTTAATTGATTTCTCATGTCATAGGATTGTGATTGGATAAGATACTTAATACAATTTCTGTCTTCTTAAATTTAATGAAAATTATTTTATGGCCAAATTTATTATCTGTCCTGGAGAATGTTCCATGTGCACATGAAAGTAATGTACATTCTGCTGTTTTGGGGGGAAATGTTCTGTATGTATCTATTAAGTCCCTTGGATCTAATATTTTGTTCAAAGCTATTGTTTTCTTGTTGATTTTCTGTCTCAATGACCTATCATTGATTAAGAGAGATGTTAAGTGTGTCCAAGTGGCTCAGTAAGTTAAGCATTCTACTCTTGATTTAGGCTCAGGTCATGATCTCAGAGTGGTGAGATTGACCCCTATGCCTATGTTGGGCTCTGCCCTGAGGATGGAAGTTACTTAAGATTCTTGTCTCTTTCTCCCTTGCCCTCTCCCTTCCCCACCCAATCTCTTTTTTTTTTTTTTTAAGATTTTTTATTTATTTGACAGAGAGAAACAGCCAGAGAGGGAACACAAGCAGGGGAAGTGAGAGAGGGAGAAGCAGGCTTCCCGCAGAGCAGGCAGCCTGATGTGGGACTCGATCCTGGGTCTCCGGGACCATAACCTGAGCCGAAGGCAGTCGCTTAACCAACTGAGCCACCCAGGCGCCCCTCCACCCAATCTCTTAAAGGGGGGGGATATTAAAATTCCCAAGTATTATTGTATTGCTGTTAACTTCTCTCTTTATTTCTTAATATTATAATTAATAATATATATTAATAATATAATTATAATTATTTTATATTTTGGTGCTTTATATTGGATGTACACTTAAAATTATTATAACCCCCAAATGGATTGATCTCTATCAACAAGTAATGCCTTTTGTCTTTTGCTAGTCTTTGTCTTAAAGTCTGTTTTGTCTGATTTAAATATTGCTATTCTGGTTTGTTGTTCTTTTTGTTTTGTTTCCAGTTTCATGGGATATCTTTTTCCACTTTTTTGGTTTTAGTCTGTAAATTATCTTTAGGTCTTACGTGAGTCTTATAGGCAATGTATAGATGGGTGTGTTTTTTTATTCATTCAGTTACTTCATATTCTTTATTATAGCATTTAGCTCATTTACATTTAATTATTGATAGATATGTACTTATTACCATTTTCTTATTTTTTTATGTTTATTTTTATAGTTCTCTGTTCCCCTTTGCTCTTTTCCTTTGTGGTATGATGGCTTTCTTTAGTGTCATTAGTTTACTTGCATTTGTATCTTAGAGATTTTTTAGTAAGGTTACTGTTGGGATCAGATATTATATCCTATATGTTTAATAATTTGTATTAAGTTGATGGTTGCCTACGTTCAAAGAGACTCTGAAAGCACTCAATATTTTACTCCCCTCTCCATGTTTTATGTATATAACATTGTATTTTAAATTTTATTTTTTTAGCCTTACATTAGTTTTTATAGCTATAATTGATGCTACTACTTTTGTGTTTTAATCTCCATACTGTCTTTATAAGAAATTAATCCATTACCTTTACTATATGTTTGCTTTTATCTGTGGAATATCTCCCTATCATAATTTTCTTACAGCCTTTTCTTTGCCTTTAAAAAAGTCCCTTAACATTTTTTTTAAATGTTTGAGAAAGAGAGAGCAAAAGTGGAAAGGACTGAGGGAGAGAGGATCTGTAAACAGACTCTGTGCTGAGCACAGTCCCAATCCTGAGCTGAAACCAAGAATTGGACACTTAACCAACTGAGCCACCCAGGCACTCCAACATTTCTTTTAATGCTGGTTGAGTGGAGACAAGTCTTTAAATTCTGCTTGTTTGGAAACTATTTATTCTAAATGACAACTTTACTGGGTAAAATAGAAGGAGAGAGAATTTCGATTGTAAGTTTTTTTCTTCTCAGTTTTTTGAATATACTGCACCAGTCCCTGCTGAAAAATCAGCTGATAGCTTTATGGAGTTTCTTTTGTATGTAAATGTATTCTTTCCTTTTGTTGCCTTTTTTGTCATTTTTATAATTATGTGCCTTGGTGTAGACATCCTTTGGTTTGTCTTGTTAGGAGCTTTCTGTGTTCTCTGGATGTGGATGTCTATTTCCTTCCCCAGATTAGGGAATTTTTCTATCCCTTTCTCTTTTCCTTCTGCGATCCCTATTATGTGAATGTTATTAAGCTTGGTGATGATACAGAATTCCCTTAATCCATTCTGTTTTTCTTATTCTTTTGCCTTTTACTGTTCACCATTGTGGATTTCCATTACCTTGCCTTCTAGATCTGTTCTTCGCATCTTCTAATCTGCTGTTGATTCCATCTAGTGTATTTTGTATTTTATATCTCTGTTGAAGTTCTGAGTTCCCTTTTTCTCATGTTCAGTGAGTATGACCATTACTTTGAACTCTGTATCTTATCTGTGTCTTACAAATGGCTTATCTCCATTTATCTGTGATGGAACTACACAAGATCTTGAATAGTCAACCTTGAGGAAGCAGAACAAAGCTGGAGGTATGACAAATTAAGACTTCAAAATATACTATAAAGCTATAATAATCAAAACCACATGGTACTGGCACAAAAATGGACAGATCAACAGAACAGTATAGAGAGCCCAGAAATAAACCCACTCCTATAGCATCAATTAATCTATGACAGAAGCAAGAATGTACAATGGGAAATGGTGTTGGGAAAACTGGACAGCTTTCTTGTACTCAAAAATAAATGCAAGATTGATTAAAGATCAATCTTTATCTTTTTCTCACATTTATGTGAGAAATGAAAGCATAAAACTCTATAGGAAAACAGGCAATAATCTTAGAACTAAAAAACAAAACAAAAAGCTCTGCACACTGAAGAAAACCATCAACAAAACAAAAATGCAACTTACTGAATGTAAAAAGATATTTAAAAATTATACATCCAATAAGAGGCAATATCCAAAATATATAAAGGACTCATACAATACACCATCAATAAACAAAAACAAAAAAACCCCACACAACCTGATAAATAAGGGGCAAAGGACATAAATAGACATTTTTCCCCAAAAGACCAACAGATGGCCAGCAGGCACATGAGAAGATGTTCAACATCAGTAATCATGAAAGAAATGCAAATCAAAACCACAATGAGATATCCCTTCACATCTACCAGATTGGCTATCATCAAAAAGATAAAGAATAACGAGTGTTGGTGAGGATGTGGAAAAAAGAGAATGTCATACTCTTTTGGGGCAGATGCAAATTGATGCAACCACTACAGAAAACAATGTGGACTTTCATTAAAAAGAAATTAAAAATAGAAATACCATATGATCCAGCAAACTCCTTCTGGGTATATACTGAAAGCAAGTGAAAATAGTAACTCAAAGTGATATGCACTCCTTTAATTATTGCAGCATTATTTACAATAGCTAAGAGATGGAGGCAACCCACATGCCCATTGATATATGAATGTCTAAAGAAGATATAGTATATAAATATAAAATGGAGTATACTCGTCCACAGTCAAACAAATTTTGCCATTTGTGACCACATGAATGGGCCTTGGAAGTATTGTGTTGGGTGAAGTTAATCAGAGAAAAATTCCATATGATTTCACTTATTTGTAGAACCTTAAACAAATTATATATATATATATATATATATATATGTATACACACACACATATATATATACACACACGTAT
Source organism: Spilogale gracilis (assembly GCA_004023965.1). Classification (NCBI taxonomy): domain Eukaryota; kingdom Metazoa; phylum Chordata; class Mammalia; order Carnivora; family Mephitidae; genus Spilogale; species Spilogale gracilis. The sequence goes on along the minus strand of PITA01001488.1, from coordinate 107,636 downwards.
ACACACACACACTGAATTAAAAGTAGAGAACAAACTAACTGGTAGTTGCCAGACAGGAGGATTTTGGGAGGAATTGGGAAATAGAAGAGAATTAATGGTACAAACTTCTAGTTATAAAATAATTTATGGAGATAAGATGTATAGTATAGGGAATATAGTCAATAATATTGTAATGGTGTTGCCTCATGACAGATGGTGACTATATTTATAATGATAGAGTAATGGATATTACTGTCAAAACACAAAACACTATGTTGTATACCTGAAACATATATTTTTTCAAATATACATCCATAAAATCTTGACTTATTTGAATTTAAAGGATATACTAGCAAGAGACCAATTCAACAAGGTATATTCATTTCATCAGATGTGACTTATAATTACAACACATTTGCATGTGTTCTAATGGTATATTTAAAAAGCCAAGTACCCACAATATGGTATTAGGTGCAATATAGTACAGATACAGGTTATAGCCTCAAAAATTCTTTAGTGAAATTGTCATAGGAGATGAAATATTAAAAAAAATCAAAGGTTGCTACCAGGATTCAAGGAAATTACCCATTAGAATCCAGAGAATTTATGAGAGAGGGTTGAATTTGATATTGAAGAATGGTTAATTTTTGGAAAGATAAGATAGAGTCAATAGCAATCGCTGTTACTATTTTTTAAGAAAAAGTTATTTACCTGTTATTTCTTTCTAGACACTACTTATTTACACATAGTTTGGAAATAATTAAAGCTACCAGAAAAATACCTTTCTCATGGTACCAAAGTGCATTCTGCAAAACAAAAATGTATTTTGTTAACTATAAAAAGATTCAACTCAGAATTTTTTAAGAAAGAGTTCTATTTGAGTAAAAGTGTCATTTACTAGGTATGAAACATTGCGTTAGCTATGCAAACTATACATATCAGTTTCCTTGTATGCAACCTAGGATTGTTTTGAGTGTTAAATAATGATGTAAAATATTAAATGTAGCACCTGGTAACATTTCATTAATCTAAGTTTAAACTATTTTATCAGAAGAAAAAGCCTATCATTCCTATGAATACATTGATTAATCCTTTTATTTTTAATTATTTAGGTACTAAATGAGTAGTGTGGGCAGAACATAATGTAAAAAGAAATGTAAGAGGAAACAGTCCCAAATCCCCCATAAAATAGCTTATTAAAATTAAGGTTGATACACACACACAAAAAATGATAACCACATTTTTAACTATGAATACCTACGAGAACTGAATGACACCAGTTTGGGTTTATTCTTTAAAAAATTAAGTAATTTCTATCAGATGGTACTCTGATAGAAATCAATACCCTTATATAAAGCCAAAAAAATTGAGTATTCTTGTATATTATGATTAGATAGAATAACTAAAGATTGGAATGAAATATTGGTAGTGCCTTTGAAATCTCCTTTTAAAAAAAATCTACTTTAGGGGCACCTGGGTGGCTCAGATGGTTGAACATCTACCTTTGACTCAGGTCATGATCTCCAGGTCCTGGGATCAAGGCCCATGCTGAACAGGAAGCCTGCTTTTCCCTCTCCCTCTGCCTCTCCCCCCCCACCATGAAAAAATAAATATTTTTAAAAATCTACTTTAGTGAAAATATACAATTAATTTGATCCACTGATATAAATTAAAAGGAATTTACTTGTAGTGAGAGTTTCAGAACTTTGAATGTGTTTGGAATTATTTTCATGGACCTAACTTGATTAAGGTAAGCCACCTTTGTTCTTGTTGAATCTGGTGTTGTGTTTGGTACACAGTAGATGTTCAATGAATATTTATAAAATAATGAAGATTACAAAGGACACAATACTTTAAAAATACTGAATATGAGTTTACATTTATCCAGTAAAAATCATATTTTAGGCAGCTATTCTCACGTTATGACCCTAGGAAGAGATAGGAAGGCGAAGAACAAATTACAGAAGAGTTGACCTAACCAGAGTCTTTTGAGGCAGTTAAAAGAAGCCTTTCTGATGGATGAGACATTGAAGAAATGACTCTTGAAACAAAGTGATGCAGTTCTCATTTGCATGGCTCTATATCAACTCCTCAAACTTAACAGGTAATAAAGAGACAAGTACAGAGCCTTTGCCTCACTTTTCATTTCAAAATTTTTGCAAAACAGCTTTAACACAATTTTAGACTGTGTGGTTTCTAAATTCAATAGAATTATTTGGATATTTGTAAAAAAATGATTCCTAGATTTTTTTGGTTTTTTTTTGTTTTTTTTTGTAAAGATCTTATTTATTTGACAGAGAGAGACGCGAGAGAAGGAACACAAGCAGGGGCAGTGGGAGAGGGAGAAGCAAGCTTCCTATTGAGCAGGGAGTCTGATGTGGTGGGGCTTGATCCCAGGATCATGACAACAGCCAAAGGCAGAAGCATAGTGACTGAGCCACCCAGGTATCCTGATTTCTAGGTTCTGTTCTTAACATACTTGAGCTGAAGTTCTTATTGATATTCTATAGTTTGTTCTACTTGACTCTTTGGGAACAAATGGTCAGTTATGATTATGGATGTGAATATCAGGAACCACCATACTTCTTAATGTACTCCTGCTCTAAAAAAGTAGGACTTGCATATCCAACTTTTTAAATAATAAATGCAAAGATTTACAAGTATAATTTTAGAGGAGTCAATTCTAAATGGAATATATATCCTCACACCTTATAAATGGATCACAGAGTCTAAATATCACTATTTAGTTTAAATTGTGTTCTGAAGATGTCTTAGCTAAGACTTTTATACCAAGATTTCCTAGACTGAGTGGTTTCAACAGCAAATTTTTACTTCTCACAACTCTGCAGGCTAGGAGTCTGAGATCAGGATCCCAGCATGGCCAAGTTCCGGTTGGAACCCACTTCCTGGCTTGTTGATAGTTGCCTTCTTGCTATATCCTCATGTGGCCAATAGAGATTATTTCTCTCATGTCTTATTTTAAGGGCCTTAATGCCATTTATGAGAGCTGCACCCTCATGATCTAATGACCTCCCAAACGTCATACCTACAAACACCACCACATTGGGGATTAGGATTCAACGTGAATTTGGGGGGATATAAACAATCCATACCAGAGAACCATTAGTGTTAAATGGTTGTGGGTTTTTGGATTTTTTTTTTTAATAAAAGAATTCAATGGCCAAATATTTGGAAGATATTTCACAAGCTAAATCTATCTTTGAAATATTACAATTGCAAATGAGAATATATATGCTATGTGACTTCCTTTAATTAAAAAAGACATTTTTTTCCCGTGAACTGAATTGTTGCCTATAACACACTATTAAATAAAATAGTTAATGTTATTAATTTTCAGACCATATTCAAAAGAACACTGGGATGCTATGAGACATTTCTTTAGTTTCCAGGGAGGAAAGTATGATCACTATATTTATGTTTGATCTGTCATGCCAGGCTATGTCTCACTATTACCACAGAAGTGAAGATTTTAAAGCACAAAAAAAATGCCCAGCAGTGTTTTCAAATTCCTCAATTTTAAGAAGCACTAGAACAGATAATGAAAGCTAGAACTTTGAGTTATAATTTCAGCTCTGCCACTGACTGTGCAATGTGAAAGAACTGCCTTTTCTTGCAATTTTTATAAGTAATTTATTTATAAGTAAGCTTACTTATAAGTCAGTGAAGGACCAAGTAGTCCCATCATCTTGTATATAGAACTTATTGACATTTATTAAGTAAATTATTGTTTATGTTGAAGAAAATATTGACTAATAAATGATTGTAAAGCTTTTAGTAAATGGAAATCATTATGTAAACACATATTAAAGTCATTATAGAGAAGAAGGAAGATGAGCAAGTAAATATTATATGACAAGAAAAGGCAAGTAAAAATCTGCATTGCTCCCATATTTCATAATTAAAAGAAAAATATGTACTGGCAACTTTATTTAATGTTTACCTAAGTGGAACATTAAACAACATTTTTTTTAGAGTCATTCACTTACATAGCTCTTAGATAAAGCATATTTGGCCTTCTAATGGATAATGATGCTAACAGTAATCGTATGCTACATTCACATAATATATTTCTTTTGCTGTGCTGGGAGTACTTTCACAACATTGATATAATATTTCTTTTGATGACATTCTTTTGAGGTAAGCAGTATATGTAGTTCAACAATAGATACAAAATATTAGACTAGAGAACAGCACAGATGATCATTAGAGAAGACAAAGTGCTAAAATCTGTTATCTTTAGAAACACATGAAGAAGTGAAGTGCATAGAAAATATTTTATAAATTTAAGGTGGCAAGTATTTATTATTTTTCCTCACACTTATTTGAACTGTTTTTATTCACATCTCTCACCTTATTATATTTTTATGAATAAATTGCTCTTATATTTGTCATTTTAGATCCATATATATTTCATACTACTTTGATATTTGAAATCTTAAGTCTCTACAAATTGATCAATTTCATTAATTCTATTAAGATTAATGTCCTAAGTTTAAATTGTAAATATCCCTCTGGTCTATAAGCATATAGCAAAAGCCAATAATCACTTGCATTAAAAAATAAGACAAAGATTTTTATGGGCCATTACAGAATAAAAAAAGGTAGCAGTGGAGGGGGGGGGGCACCTCAAACTTTGTAAACTCCAGAAATGTCTGCTGCATGGCCACAAATCCCCTACAAAACAACTTGAACCAGACCCATTGCTTGACACCATAAAGTGTGGAAAGTTTCATTACCATAAAACTAGAAACACACCCTCCAGAGACATGTTTTAATAAAGCTTCATACTCAGAAGTTGGATCACTATTCCTCAAACAGCAAGTTGCAACCCATTATGAATTTGAAATCACCTTAGCATGGTAAAAATCAGCATTTTTAAGTAAATTAGTGTAGTATATAGTAACCTTTGAGTATATCCTATAAGCCTGTATGATTTGTGAAGTTTATTTTCATGACATACATATACACACATATTATTATGCCCCAGGTCAGAGTGTAAAATGAATTCTTAAATTTTCTATCAAAAAAAGCTGGAAAGATAATAGATCTAAGTAGGAAAAGTTTGCAACAAATCCAGAAAGCCCAACTTTCTTCTTAGTAGAGCGATCTATAATGTTATTATTATCACTCTAGGATAAAACTAACTCCTCATGTTTATTCATGCACCTAGTTTTTGAGAGCCAGGAGAACCTAGAAAGAAAATTAACTGTGAAAGTAGGATGGGAGATTTTAGAAAAAGAGAACAGAAGGAAACACACAAAAATATAATACAAACTTCCATTCACAATCTAGAGACTATAATCCAAAATGCAAAGGAAAAAGCAAAACTAAAAAAGACAACAAAAAAATCAGTTAATTAAGATGTTAACTAATTCCAATCCAACAAAAACAACAGAAGAAAAAGTTATGACCTTAAATTAGAATATTGTGGAAAATGGTACTCTGGGAACATGGCAATCCAAACACAGCTTCCATTTTTCCAGTCTCAGCTCTAAGATACCAGTCTCTATGAACCAAGTGGCTGTGATACCACGGCTATCTAAATTGAAGAAGGGTGATGGCTTCTGATGTGTTTTTCCAGATCGTTCCTTTTCCCATTTTGGGGGAGGGTAGTACTGGAAGCCTGAGAAATGACCAGAAAATATCATATAACATATCTTCAGAAGAATTGGCACTGAGAGATGTTTGGAGCACTGAAATGATATGTGATGAGCTATTTTTCCTTGTATTCTAGTCTAAGAAAGCTCTCCAGGAACAGGATTGAATTTCCCCTGCTGCTGAAGGCCAAAAAATATAAAACAAAGTTGAATCAGGGATGCTTATTTCAGGTGTACTATGTTCCAATGTATGATGGCAGATACTATTTGCCTGTTATAATTTAATGTACTTTAATAATAGATCTTGATCTAAAAAGAAAGTATTTAGCAATCAGAGGGAAGGTAAGAGAAGAGAAAGGAGATTAAGAGATATGGCTGTGAAATAAAGCTTCAGAGGAGGAGAAATATCTTGAATAATGAATTTAATCACAATCAATTTCTGGTTTTCAGATTTTTTTTTCAAAAAGCATAATGGATTTTAAAGAAGAAACAGTCACTGCTGAGGTTCAATATTATAGACTAGAAAATCACAAGTAGTAATTGAAATACACAATAACATTAAGACAGGAGAATCAGAAAAGCAAGAGACTTAAAAGAAGATAAGACCCATTTTGTGAATAATAGATATTCTGAGGAAAAAGAAAACAGAAAGAAAAGTGGTTAACATTTAAACAAATTTATCAAAAGTATTTTCTTATGTTGGAGAAAGATCAAAGCATGCAGTTGGGTGCGCCTGGGTGGCTCAGTGGGTTTAAAGCCTCTGCCTTCAACTCAGGTCATGATCTCAGGGTCCTGGGATGGAGGCCCGCATTGGGCTCTCTTCTCAGTGGGGAGCCTGCTTCCTCCTCTCTCTCTCTCTGCCTCTCTGACTACTTGTGATCTCTCTCTCTGTCAAATAAATAAAAATATTTTTTTAAAAAAGCATGCAATTGGAAAGGAATAACTATCCAAGTTATCACTTGTATGAAATAAAAGTCTTTCACTCACAAAGTGATAAATTCTTTGGAAAAACAAAAATCTCTTACATGTTGCCAGGAAAAAAAGAACAAGTTATCTTTTAGATTATAATCAAATTAGAACCAAGCTTTTCATCTGTGCCCCTGGAAACTAGAAGATGGTGGAGTGCCATTTACAGAACATTAAAAGAAATAAACTGCCTTACAAGAATCTTATACTCAGTCAGGAAATCTTCCTCTTACTAGAGTGAAAGAAAGCTATTTGGGGATATATAAGATTCAGAGAATAGATATCAGTTATTTCCCACTAGGAAAATCACTGAGGTAGCTACACAAAATTTATTCACAACCCCATTCACATTATCCTCCATGAAATGTAGAGGCTCTAAAGCTGAACTCGTCAATTGCCCTTGTAGATAATATTGTACATACTGCATAATTCTAGCCAATGATCACTTCACAGAAATCTGCTAATGTCAACTGCTCATATTCCTCTTGTTTTATGCTTACAATACAAACTGAAAGCCCTGGAAGGGAAGTGGGCATCTTGGTACCAAGACTTTATCCTACAAATGAAAAAGACAAATGATACAAAGGTCCTACCACTATACATTTTATTACATGAGATAAATAAAACTATTTGTTTAAAATATTTTTAGGATTTCTATTATTTGTAACCAAAGGGTATTGTCAATTCATACAATATGTAGCATATAGAGTGGAATTCTGGTGAACCTAAAATGTGAAATTGGCTAAGTGTAGAAGTAGGATCTATTTGGAAGTGAGGATTTTGTCACTACAGTGTGGAAAATTGATGTTTTGTTTTGCGGTGATCATACATTTAAGCCATTTGACACATCCTGTATTTTGGGATGTAAATCCCATAAATGGTGGGATGATTTCAGAATGCTTGTATGTCTGGTTACTCCAGGGAATGGTCATCTTAGGATAGTAGTTACTTTTTTTTTTTTTTTTTTTAAGATTTTATTTATTTGACAGAGAGAAACATAGCCAGAGAGGGAACACAAGCAGGGGGAGTGAGAGAGAAGCAGGCTTCCCGCTGAGCAGGGAGCCCAACATGGGACTCGAACCAACTGAGTCAGCCAGGCACCCAGGATAGTAGTTACTTTTAACTGTAAGAGACAAAGGCATAGAATAATAGGGGGATACAAAAGTAGTGTAAGTAGTTGTTAAATGTTTAGGTTCTATATCTGTGGTGTTACTTAAGGTGTTTTTTTTTTTTTCTTAAAGATTTTATTTATTCAACAGAGAGAAACATAGCTAGAGAGGAGAAACACACAAGCAAGGGGACTCAGAGAGGGAGAAGCAGGCCTCCTGCAGAGCAGGGAGCCAGATGAGGGACCGGATCCCAGACTCCAGGATCACGACCTGAGCAGAAGGCAGACACTTAATGAATGAGCCACCCAGGCGCCCCAAGGTGTTTTAACATATTAAATAATAAACTTATTTAGAAAATACAAAGGAATATATGATTATAAGAATAAGGTGTGTTGGGGTCCCTGGGTGGCTTAGTTGGTTAAGCAACTGCCTTTGACTCAGGTCATGATCATGATCCTGGAATCCCAGGATTGAGCAGGCTCCCTGGTCCCTCTGACCCTCCCCCACTCCATGCTCTCTCTCATTCTCTCTCTCCAATAAATAAAATATTTCTTTTTTAAAGAAGAAGGTATCTTATCCAGTACCAAATGTACTAAAAAATTAGTGCTTTAATTCATCATTATCAAAAACCCTAAGAGAAACCAAACACTCTTCAACTGGTGGATGTATAACCTATGGTGTATCTGTACAGTAGAACACTATTCAACAAAGAAATGACAAAGTACTGAAACATAAAAAAAAAGAAATGTCCAAAACATTATAATTCCATTTAAATGTCAAAATGCCATGAAAAGACAAAACTATAAGAAAAGAATGATAAGTGGCTACAAATGGTATAGATCACATAATGGAAATACAAAGGAACTTTTGGATTTAGTGGATTTATGGATTAAAATATGTTTCACACAAAATTCCTATGTTGAGGTCTTAACTGTTAGTGTTTCAGAATGGGACCTTATTCAGAAACAGGCAATTTAATGGGAAAATAAAGTTAAAATAAGGGCAGTAGAGTGGGCCCTAATCCAATATGACTACCTAATAAAAACTGAAATTTGGACACAGATAGTCATGGAGAAAAGACAGTGTGAAGAGACATAGGTAGAAGATAACAATCTGCAAGCCAAGGAGAAAGGCCTGGAATAGATTCTGACCATACAACCCTGAAGGAACCAACCTTGCCTACACCTTGATTTTAGACTTCTAGCCTCAACAACCATGAGATGATACATTTCTGTTATTTAAGCCATCCAGTTTGTGGTATTTTGTTACAGGAGTCTTACCAAACTAATAGAGTGGAACTTGATAGAATTCCTAAATTGTACACCAAGAAAGTAAATTTTACACAATGCAAGTAAGGAAGCGAATAAACCACACTTTAGCAAAAAATGCATTTTGTTATCTGAAAGATATAACATTGTAAGATAAAAAGGACAGGAAATTAAAGTAAACATGTTAAAAGATGTCCCAAAATCATTAGTCATTAGGAAAATTCTAAGTAAAATCCATTATATAATGAGTAAAACATGTATCCATTATAATGGTTAAAATTAAAAAAGAATCACAGTATCAAAGTATTCATGAAGAGGTGGAATGACTGCACTATCAGCTATTGCTCATGGCAATGTAAATTGGCACAACCAATGTGAAAAAGAGGTTTGATTTTTTAATTTTCTTTTAACTTTAAATTTATTTTATTTTTTCAGTGTTACAAGATTCATTGCCCATGCCCCACACCCAGTGCTCCATGCAATAGATGCCCTCAGTACCCACCACCAGGCTCTCCCATCCCCCACCCCCTCCCTCCAAGTCCCTAGGTACATTCATGTTGTCTCAAATGACATGATCTCACCCTGCTTTATGGTTCTGTAATATTCCATTGTGTGTGTATATATCTGCCTTATACATCCTCCCACTGATGGATACTTAGGTTACTTCCACATATGGTTATTTTTAATAATGTCATAAACATAGGCGTAAATCTATGTTTTCAAATTAGTATTTATTTAATAAGATATTTCTATTTTTATTTTTTTTGAGAAACCTCCATACTGTTTCCCACAGTGTACTAATTTACATCCCTATCAACAGTACACAAGTGTTCTTTTTTCTCCATATCCTAGTCTACATTCATTATTTCTTGTCATTTTGATTTTAGCCATTCAAACTGGTATAATGTGAGATCTCATTGTGGTTTGATTTACATTTCTTTGATGGTTGATGATATTGAACATCTTTTCCTGTGTCTGTTGGTCATCTGTATAACTTCTTTGGAAAATATCTATTCATGTCCTCTGCCCATTTTAAAAATCAGATTGTTTTCTGAGAGAAAGGAAATAGGTGAAGATCCAGAGGCATGCCGAGTGTACAAAGTGTATAAATGAGAGAACTACCACTTCTGGGAAAAGAACTACTAGAGAAAAATTAGATACAATTCTTACAGCTTACATAGGGTGAGACTGAAAAACCACTTACCTCATGGAACAGTGGGTAAACTACTCAGTAGTGTTTTGTCTCAATAGTGTGTGGGGAGGGAGTCATACATTAAAGACTGTGCCAGACTCTCCTGAGAAAATATATAAGAACTAAATATATCAAACTGTTTCCTCCCACATACTCAAATATATTCATAAGAATATCCTAGCCACGGAAATCAGACAACAAAAGAAAATAAAAGTCATCTGAATTGATAAGGAAGAAATGTAACTTTCACTCTTTACAGATGACATAATACTATATATAAATAACCCAAAGGCTCCATCAAAAAAACTACTAGAGCTGATAAATTAGTTCACTAAAGTTACAAGATTCAAAATTAATGTACAGAAATCTGTTGCATTCTATGCACTACTAATGAAGATGAAGAAAGAGAAATAAAAAAAATCATATTTATACCTGTGCTACAAATAATAAAATACCTAGGAATAAACCTAACCCAAGAGGTGAAAGACCTATACTTTATAAAACAGTGGTGAAATAAATTGAGGATGCCACAAATAAATGAAAAGATATTCCATGCTTATGGATTGGAAGACCAAATAGTGTTAAAATGTCTATACTATTCAAAGCAATCTATGCATTCAGTGCAATCCCTGTCAAAATACTGATAGCATTTTTCACAGAACTAGAACAAATAATCCTGAAATTTAAACCCAACCACCAAAGACTATGAATAGTCAAAGCAGTCTTGAAAAAGAAAAACAAAGCAGAAGGAATCACAATTCCAGACTCTGTGTTATATTACAAAGCTATAATGATCAAATGACATGATCTCACCCTGCTTTATGATTCTGTCATAACATGGTACTGGCATAAAAATAGATCCATAGATCAACGAAAGGGATAGAAAACCCAGAAATAAACCCACAAGTATGTACTCAAGTAATCTTCAACAAAGCAGAATAGAATATCCAATGGGTAAAGGACAGTCTCTTCAACAAATAGTATTGGGAAAACTGGTCAGCTATATGCAAAAGAATGAAACTGAACCACTTTCTTATACACCAAAATAAACTCAAAATGGATTACAGACCTAAATGTGAGACCTGAAACCATAAAACTCTTAGAAGAGAGCACAGGCAATAATGTCTGTGATAATAGTTAGAGCAACATTTTTCTAGATGTGTCTCCTGAGGCGAGGGAACAAAAGCAAAAATAAACTATTGGGACTTCATCAAAATAAAAAACTCCTGAACAGAGAAGGAAACAATCAACAAAACCAAAAGTCAACCTACTGAATAGGAGAAGATATTTGCAAATGATATATCAAATGAAGGGTTTGTGTCCAAGATATATAAAGAACATATACAACTCAACACTCAAAATCAAATAATCCGATTAAAAAATGGACAGAAGACATGAACAGACATTTCTCCAGAGGAGACACACAGATGGCCAATGAACACATGAAAACATCCTCAAGTCACTCATCATCACAGAAATGCATATCAAAAGTACAATGAGAGGGCGCCTGGGTGGCTCAATGTGTTAAAGCCTCTGCTTTTCAGCTCAGGTCATGATCTCAGGGTCCTAGGATAGAGGCCCACATCAGACTCTCTGCTCTGCAGGGAGCCTGCTTCCTCCACTCTCTATGCCTGCCTCTCTGCCTACTTGTGATCTCGCTTTTTGTCAAATAAATAAATAAAAACTTTGAAAAAAAAGTACAACAAGATATCATTTCACACCAGTCAGAATGATGCAAACCAGAAGATAAATGCCTATTAGATGAAGAGAAAAGTCACCCTCTTGCACTGTTGGTGGAAATGAAAACCGGGATAGCTACTCTGGAAAACAGTAAGGGGATTCCTCAAAAAGTGAAAAATAGAACTACTCTACCATCAAGTATCTGCCTTACTAGGTATTGACCAAAAGGATACAAAAATACTGATTTGAGATACATGCAGCCCTATGTTTATAGCAGCATTATCTACAATAACTAAATTATAGAAACAACCCTGGTGTACATCAAAAGATGAATGGATGAAGATGATATGGCATATACATAAAATGGAATACTACTCAGCCTTAAAAAATGATGGGATCTTGCCATTTGCAACAGCATGGATGAAGGTAGAGAGTATAATGCTAAGTGAAATAAGTTAGAGAAAGACAAATACCATATGACTTCATTCATATGCAGAATTATTTTTAAAGATTTTATTTATTTATTTGACATAGAGAGACACAGCAAGAGGGGGAACACAAGCAGAGGGAGTGGGAGAGGGAGAAGCAGGATTTCTGTCGAGCAGGGAGGCAATGCGGGGCTCGATCCCAGGACCCTGAGATAATGACCTGAGCTGAAGGCAGACACTTAATGACTGAGCTACCCAGGAGCCCCACATGTGGAATTTAAGAAACAAAATAAGTGAGCAAAAGGAAAAAAGAGACAACCTAAGAAACAGAATTTTAGCTATTGAGAATAAACTGATGATTATCAAAGGGGGCTTGGTAGGGGGTATGGTTAAAATAGGAGATGGGATTAAAAAATGCACTTCTTGTGATGAGCCCTGGGTGATATATGGATTGTTCAGTCATTATATTGTATACTTGAAATTCATACTATTGTGTCTTTTTCTCTGGAGAGCTCTAATGTAGGTACTAAAATAAATCCAGTGGAGAAAGAATAATTAACTTTTTGATAGAGAATGTTAGAAAAATAACCAGTAAAATGTTTAATCTATACTTTGTGCTATACACCATTATTAGCTAAATATATATATATATATATATTTAGAAGAAGATATATAGATATAGATATATATAGATATATCTCATAGGCCTAAACGTAAAACCTAAAATTATAAAAACTCCTGGAGGAAAAAAATAATGAAGGACAAATTCTTTATGACCTGAGGTAGGCAAAAGAAATCTCTTTGATAGCAAAATAAATTTAAAAAATGATAAATTAGATTTTCTTAAAATTAATTTGTATGTTATACAAAATATATCTTTTAAAAAATGAAAATACAGACCACCAATCTGGCAAAATATTGAAAATCCTCTAACTTGATAAAGGATTTATTTTTAGAATATGTAAAGATTATTCAAGAATAAATTATATAAAACATCCTAATTTTAAAAAAGGCAAAATACTTTGACAATTCACCAAAGAAGATATATGGATGGCAAGTAAGCATATGAAAAGATGCCAAATATCAGTAGTCATTAGGGAAATGCAAATAGTAACTACAATGAGATATAATTACCTATTTATTAATATATCTAAAATTTTTAAAAAAGACTAACAATACCAAATGTTGGTAAGGTTGTCAAACAACTGTTTGTGGGAATGTAAAATGCTACAACACTTTGTAAACTTGTGATTGTTGTCTTTAAAAATTACACATGTATTTAACATATGACCTAGACATTCTGCTCCTATGTATTTATACAAGGAAATTGGAAACATATAGCCATACAAAGACTTGTGCATAAATATTCATCACATATTTATTTGCAATAGCACAAATCTAGAAACAACTCAAATATTCATCAAAAGGTGAATGGATAAATAAGTTGTGGTACATACATATAACGAAATGCTGCCTGGGAGTAAAATTGAACTGTGGACATGAGCAACAACATAGATGAATCTTAATTATTTTGAGAAAAAAGAAGCTAATAAAAAGTTTATTGTGTGTGACTGCATTCACATATAATTCTAAAAAGAAATGGAAACTAAGTCTTTAGTGACAGAAATAACTATAGTGACAGAAAAGGAAATCAGAGGTCACCTAAGAATGAGGGATTGCAGGAATAGAGCAGGAATTTGGATTTGGTGATAGCTACATGAGTGTATAACAATTTAAAATGTATCCATTTTATACTTTATATATGTGCACTTTACCAATTATACCTATATAGTCTAGAAGGAAAGGAAAAAAATAGCCCTGAATAAAATATGTTTTGACATGTAATTTGATACTCAGAATATTCTTATGTCAAAATAATTGTTATTGAAATTGCTGCTTACCACCATGTTGGTTCATAGTTGTGCCTGTCAAGTGTAAGGTTCAAACAGAAAAATGCCTAGCTAACCACTTTGTCCAAGTACAAATACAGTCAAAGGTGGTTACAGTTTAATTATGGCTTTGTTATTGCCAGTGAGTATTTACTGAGCATTAACTGCTTGTCTTGTGATGAAGTCAATACTAGAGATCATCTCCTATTACAGTGATGCAATTCTTCCTTAGTAGTTTGAAACAAAAGGGGACAAGAGCTGCCTATTAAGTTAAACTGTAACTAAGACAAAACACCTGAACCTAAAGAGAAAAATATCTAGGTAATTATGTATCTGACCCTGCAGATGAAAACATCTGAATGTTTAATAGGTTTGTTTGTTTTTTTTTTCTTTTTGTTCATATTCTGTAGCTTCCTGTTATTTAATTCAGTTAAAAAGTTCCCATGTATCCAAGATAGTAAGGAAATCAAAATAAGTATTTTGGATCTGTAAACAGAAGAAACACTTGGATCAATAATTTTCTCATTGATCTTAAATGGCTTTGCTCTGTCATGAGAAAAGTTTTAATAAATTGGTAACTGGTTAATATGATGAATGAAATAAGTCTTTTGCTCAGATAAATGAATAAGTTTTTAAAAGATTATAAAGCTAAGCAGTACTTCTCAAACTTTAACATGCATATGAATTAGCTAGGTAGCTTATTAAAATGCAGATTCTTATTTAGTAAATCTGGAATGGGGTTTGAGACAGCATATTTAATCAATCCTAAGGTGGGCATATTGATTTCCTATTGCTGCTATAGTTCATTCCCACAAACGTATTAGATTAAAGTAATATAAATTTTCACTTACAGTTCTAGATATCAGAAATCTAAAATCAGTTTCAATGTTTGCAGATGTTTGTACTCCTCCTGGAGGCTTTGAGTTTGTATCTGTTAACTTGCCCTTTCCAGCTTCTGTTTGCATTCCTTTGCTCATGACCTCCCATCACAACTACCTCTGCTTCCACAGTCATATCCCAATTCTCTGAAAATCATGACTCCCTCTTGTAAAAATCCTTAGATTATATTGGGCCTGCCACGATAATGCAAGATCTTAATTTAATTACATCTATGAAATCTTTTTTGCCATGTCATATAACTTATTCACAGACTCTCAAGATTACACATAGGAATCTTTGAAGCATCATTATTTGTTCTACTACCAGTGCTGATCCATAAGCCACACTTTGAGTAGTAAGTCTCTGTAGTAAAGTCCAAAGACACTCACCCTGGTACGTCTTCTGGACAGAGACATCAGTTTTTTGGTTCTGTTGCTTATTCAAATATAGTACAGAAACTGAACCCAAACCAGAGGCCTCTGTCCTGTCAACCAAATAGTAACACACACACACACATACACACATACTTTGTTTAAAGGATGATAGATTCACAATATGTTTGATGGTCTCTAATTTTATTCCTGGGACATTGTATTTACAAACTAAACATTTTTTAGAAGATTTATTTATTTGATAGGGAAGGAGCATGAGAGAGCACAAGCAGGGGAGTGGCAGGCAGAGGGAGAAGGAGAAGCAGGCTTCCAGTTAAGCAGGGAGCCTGATGTGGGGCTGGATCCGAGGACCCAGGGATCATGACCTGAGCTGAAGGCAGACGGTTAACTGACTGAGCCACCCAGGCACCCTTGAACTAAACACTTTTAAAAGTCCTTCTGAGGGGCGCCTGAGTGGCTCAGTGGGTTGGGCCTCTGCCTTCTGCTCAGGTCATGATCTTAGGGTCCTGGGATCAAGCCTGCATGGGGCTCTCTGCTGGGCGGGGAGCCTGCTTCCTCCCCTCTCTCTGCCTGCCTCTTTGCCTACTTGTGATCTCTCTGTCAAATAAATAAAAAAATCTTTAAAGGAAAAAAAAATTCTTGGAAAAAAAAAAGTCCTGAGAAAAATATTTGTGTGTATTAAGAGGGAAAGAGAGGAGGTGGGAAGACAGAAGTAAAGGAGGAGGAGGGGAAAGGAAGAGGAGACAAGAGGAGATTTTAAAAATGCATCATGATCTCAAGGTCATCAGAGCCCTGCATCAGGCCCTATGCTCAGCGCAGATATTGCTTAAGACTTTCCCTCTCCCCCTCTGCCCCTCCCTGCCACACTCTCTCTTTCTTAAATATATAAGTAATAAATACATAAATAAATAAAATAAAAGACTGCTCCTATCAGCATTCTGAGGAAAGCTGAAAAGTCAGTCTGGGTCCAGATGAATGGCTACTCCTAAGTTCTTGGCTGATGAGGTCCTGGAACCAACATCACATACTGGAATCTCTTTTGACCCTGATTTCTCAGACCCCATTTGCTAAACTTCTCATGTGTTCTTCTCCCTTACATTGTTTCCTTTTAGGTCTCCTCATACTCTCAGGTCTCCTATTCTTATTTTCTCTTACATTAGTTACGAATGCATTAAAAACCAAAGTCATGGGGATGTGATGTATAGCATGGTGACTGTTTTTGATACCATTGTACTGAATATTTGAAACTGCTAAGGGAGTAGATCTTAAATGTTCTCATCAGAGGAAAAAAAAAGATTTGTAACTCTATATGGTGACAGCTCTTAACTAGACTTATGATGGTGATCATTTTACAACATATACAAATACCGAACCATGCTTACACCTGAAACTCATATGTTATATGTCAATTATACCTCAATAAAAAAATAAATAAGTAAATAAAAAAAAAAAAACAAAGTCTCAAACATCAACTGAAAAACAGAAGGAGGTTTTGGTTTTAGTGTGCTGACTCTTCAACCACTTTGTAGAGGTAAAGAGAGAGATATGATGCAACCCATTTTGGGAGTGCAGGGTATGTGAGAAGGTTTGCTTCCTGGAATGAATCTGATTTCTCAATTATAAGGTCTATTAGGGCAAGAATAGACCATATAACCTGTTCAGTTCATTAACATAGCTCAGTTCCTTTCACATAGTGGTCACTAAATATTTGTTGACTTTATGAATGAATGAATGAACAATGCAGGCAATTGAAGGTTGAAAGAGAATATAGATAAATTTTCAGAGTAAAACAGATTCATTTCCTGCCTACAAAAGTTTTGATTTATGTATTCATAACTCTTTTTGTTATCAAAAAACTTTGAAAAGCCAATTGGTTTCTTAGCCCATCTCCTTACTACATTATTTTGTGTAAAACACTCATACACAATTACTTTTTCCTCCACTGCAACTTTAAGAAATGATAACTGAAAATAAGAGGGGAAAAATCAACCTTATGTTTTATACTAACTTTGAAAAAAATATCTTACAGGTTGCCTGGGTGGCTCAGAGGGTTAAGTCTCTGCCTTCGGCTCAGGTCATGATCTCAGGGTCCTGGGATCTGGGCCTGCATCAGGCTCTCTGCTCTGCAGGGAGCTTGCTTCCCCCTCTTTCTCTGCCTGCCTCTCTACCTACTTGTTATCTCTCTCTCTCTCTGTCAAATAAATAAATAAAATCTTAAAAAAAAACCTTACAAATGCTAAGTAGCAATGCAATTATAATCCTCAGAAATGAGAACTTCTCAAGGAAAACTAAGATGTTACATGATTAAAACTCTTCTAACAAATGAATTATAAGATTGGAAAACAGATTTATCTAATATCTAGTTTTATTTATCTAAAATACAATATCTAGATTTATCTAATATATAGTTTCCTGGCCATCTCCCTCACAGTTGTACAGTTAACAGAAGAATACTGTTAAATTTTTTGTATCTAAAAGCAGATGATGCAAAATTGTTGCTCTCAGTTCAACTATGTTCACCTTTAAACACTGAAGAAGTTTATGGAATCCTGATTGCTGGACTTTGAGTGTATGCATTCACCAAAAGAATATAGATTCTAGTATTCTGACAGAAATAATCTATCATATTTCACTTCAACGATACTTTGAGACTTGCAGTTTGATATTCTCTTATGGCCTTTTATTCCCAAGCCCATAAAATTACTATACTTTTAGAATGTTATCTGTATTTTAACCATGGGGCTTTCTGAAAGATATGTGGTTAAAATGTACCTTATAGTCTTCTCTTAAGGAGATTTTATTTTACACTAGAACTTATGTGTTAGCTCTGACAGTTTTTGAAAACTTGCAAGCCCTGTACAGAAACACAAAATAAGAGGGATCTAAAATGCATTTGTCTTTTTTTAAACCTCTTTTTTTTTCATTTTTAAGGATAATTTCTCACCAGAAAGGATGACTAAAGCTTAAAAGTAAAGGTTATATAAGAATGATAATTTAGTCAATGACTTGACATGTCCCTCTGCTGGCAGAAGGTACTCTATGGGGAAGACTGCCATTTTGGCAACATTAAATCTGCACCTGTAGGGAATGCAACAGCATCTAGTCATAGCTGACCTATTAGAATTGAGACAATTCATTGAGATAATTTTCTACAATGAGACTATTTGAACAATTACCAAGGACCATGGACCTAGAAAAAAGAAATAAGTACCTACATATAAATGGAGTGCTTGTTTCACTAGGAAGAGATTAGGCTCATTAAAACTGGGTTATGTGGAGATTATCATATAGTCAATTACCATACAAAACTCCTATCTCAATGCTTGCCTCCTTGTCCTCCATCACTGTATATGAAAAGTGTTGTAGGAAGCAAAACACGGGAATGGTGTTAAGATACATGTTCTTGACAATACTCCAGAAATAATTTGACTATATTTCCTCACAGAAAGAAAGTTAGGTGTGGATATGAGAAAATTTTAACAACCCAGGCATATAATTAAATGGCAAGAAAAGCATATATTAGGGATGCAAAAGTACTGCTAGGAAAAAGATATATAAGAAATCACTCAGGGCTATTCATTATATCCAAGCTTTTGTCTGAAAAGAATTTAAACGTTAAAAGGATGTAGTTTATCAGAATTACTAGGATACTTAAGAATGCCTTTGGTAAGGCATGCTAGATAAAGTTTAGGTATGTTAGTAAAAGTAATATTTTTTTCTGGTGGTTAGAATTGAAATTATTTTAAGTAGAATTCCAGGAGAGGAACACATGTTAAATACTCACAGCATGATCTCCCTATTTCTGCCCATTGAGAAGTTAAATATAAGAAATGCTTCATTAGAGTGTCCTTGTAGTCATTGTATTAGTTTGCAATCTTTCAATTTGTAGTTATTCGCAGATGTATCAAGTCTAATGGGCTCTATTCAGCAAGCTATCCTCCTTATTGGTTGCTTCTCACATGGTCAAGGGCATACTAAACACATTTTTTTTGGAATGATTCCCTCTTTCAGTCACTGCCAATAATCAGAATACAAGTGGCTTCTTTTCATTTAGAACAACCAGGTGGCTGAAGAGAGTCAGTTAATAAGCAATCAGCAAAATCAAAAGCAATAATGAAGCCCTTCAAGGTTTTGTGCTGTATTGCCTGATATATAATCTCTGTTTTGTGAGTAAATATACGGTATGCCTAGCTGTTGAATGACTTTGCTGATGCCACATTCCACTCTGTGAGTTTTATTCAGCTTTGAAGTTCTCACTGCCAGGAGAGATCTAACATCTGTTTGAAGACACTACCTTCTGTTGTAGAAGACTCACTATTACAAAGTTGGGTTTTCTACTGATACTACAGTTTTCAGTAGTGCCTATACATTTTTCTTTTATCTATACAAAGAAATAAAACAAAATAAAGCAAAACCAAAATACCAGTAACCACAAAACGTATATTGAACCTATCCATCCAATTTGGAAAAGAAAAATTCTGTAATTAGAAGGATTTTATCTTAAAGCTATATTGGGCCTTCAGATCTTATAAGATTTTTCTTGTTCATGACAATCTATTTTCAGTGGTCGTGGGGCTTTATCATGTTCTATACTACTTTTATGTAGGTTGGAACATTGCTCCTTTGCTGACATAAGTCAATATTTCTTTTTTTCCTTTAATATTGTCCTTTTTGGGCATGACAGAGTCAGTGTCAATGTAAATAAAATTCAAAGTCTCAATCAGAAAGGATCTTTACAAACCTTAAGACAGTTTCCATTTCTCAATTGCATTTTAGATGTCTTTAATTATATTAGGTTATGATTTTATTCCAGATTGAATAATTCTTAATATTTAATGGAAGACATATGGTAGAGAAGAGGGACTATCAGACTCAGATAACATTCTGAATAAGAAAAGTTTATTATCTCTGCTGCTTTACCTTATTTCATTTTTCTGTCTCTTTAAGTGCCCAGTGCCCATCAACATAGACAAGCAGTCAATGTTCTCATTTTACTCTTGTAATTTCAGAATTCCAAATACCTTGATTATGGTTAGATCTATTTCATAAGGAATCCCTTACAGACTGTAATTTTATTGTTATTTGAATATTATGGTACATTTATGTATGTGTAACCCAGAACCATTAATTTGTCCCAGAAAATATGTCAGAGCCTAATCTAATATGAATGCATTTACTCACTCATAATGTCAAACAATCAAGACATTGAGAAGAAAAGGAGGGCAAGACAATATTGTATGTGTCCATGAAAACATTCCCTGTATTCTAGGGAGACCTTATGTGTTAGGGTGGAAGACGAGCCTTCTTCCACGTCCCTCTTCCCAATATGTCACATGACACTGTGTCTTGTGAAAACACTAATATCACCTCTGTGTTCTTACAACTCCTTCCTAATATTTTATCTTTGACAATTTCTAGATTTTAGTACTCCATTTGTTCTAGTATTATCAACAAATGGTAGGCTCTTATTTATTAGTCTCATTCCATTTAATCTTTCAGGATTCTTCTAATGCTACACCTCCTCACAAACAGTATTTTCATATTTCTTGCTCCTTAACTATATATTCAGATAGTTCTCTAAGACAAACAACTTTGATTTTGTGTATTGTGTCTAAATGAATATTCTTTTTTCTACCTCCATCAAAGATCATTTAAATTCCTAAAAATACTGCTAAAATAGAAAATACTAATCTTAAATATTTGATCCTACAGTCTTTGTAATATTTTTAGATCATCAACTTTAATGTACCAAGAAATTCATATTCTCTTTGAAGTATATACATAAATATAGACATATTATGAAAAATAACAGTCTAATAAACTTTAACAATAATTAAGTGAATTTTTTTTTACTAAATGGCTTATCAGAAACTAATACATTTTCAGACTTATGAAATTCTAAGATACGGAAATAGAACGAACAAATCCCAAATAACCTGGAATTTCTTTTGAAACTTTTTTCTTAAGTTTTCTATGTCTTGCAAAAAATGTTATTATGCTAATGTGGTCTTAGAACAGATAAAAAAGAAGAAGTTCTTGTGTAGGAGTTTGTGTTAAAATTTGCGGTTTTGTATTAATAACTGGGCTCATTTTATTGAACATATGTTTAAGTACCAAGGACATTCCATGCAGTTATCAAATAATCTTCATGGCAAATATCTCAAGTTCTTTAGTACTATTATTGTTCTCACAGTTACACTTTTGTCTTTTTGACCAATTTTTATAAAACTTTTCTTAACTTGATTATATCCAGGCAAATAGAGGAGCCTCTATATTAGCACTACTGTTCCAAGACAACTGAGAAGGTGTGGTCTAGGGAATAGAAAATTAATCCGATCTGGAAGTTCCAGATTTGGTTTACATGCCTTCTACTGGCAGTGATTTATTTCTGTACACTGCAATGTCAGAACAATGACAAAACTAGTCCAGAGTGATGGCACTGAAGATTGGCACTGTTATTTTCTATTGCTTATGACTCATGGAAACTGACAATTTTGTTGTCAGAAGTGGAACAGTGATATGAGCTGGGAGGAGGAATTTGATTAGTTCTATGTGATAAAGCTACTAGAGGGGTAAGAAGGAACTAGGCAAATAAAGTTATTTTACTTTTAAATAAGCACATTTAGGACTAGGTAATCTCTGAGATAGCATCAGGTATGTTTTAGAACTCAAAAACATGCATAGATAGATACTTTTCTAAGCTTCAAGATATTTGAAAATAAAACATTTAACAGGTGAGCATTTTAAGAAAGAATATCGCAAAAAAAGAACTTATCTATATGGATCCATAATGATGTGGCAATAATGGTCACATAAAAATCACAATAAAAGGACATAATTTGACTCAATATTTTGCTTCTTACTTTAGAAAAAAATGTCAAAATATGTCTATGTGTTTCTACAAACAAATATACCATCCCACCCATAGTTCTTGCCCACATTATGTGCCTTCACTCACATTTTATTTTATTTCATTTTTTTTTAAGATTTTATTTATTTGACAGAGAGAAACACAGTCAGAGAGGGAACACAAGCAGGGGGAGTGAGAGAGGGAGAAGCAGGCTTCCCGCCGAGCAGGGAGCCCGATGTGGGGCTCGATCCCAGGTCTCTAGGATCATGACCTGAGCCGAAGGCAGTCGCCCAACCAACTGAGCCACCCAGGCGCCCCTACTCACATTTTAATAACAAACTAGTCCTCTCATTCCTAAGATCAACCCTCCATGGATAAAGATCCTATTGCTTGTTACTCTTTTGAAGAAACTCCTCAATATTTTCTTTTTCTTTTCTATGTCATTAGCTTTCTCCCTTTCTACTGTAATATTGTCATTAACATAAGAGCATGATCTCTCTTCCATCTTGACTTAAAAAAAAATCCTATCATTCACCCCAACAATCTTAGACATTTTGCTTAGTAATATAAGAGAAAAAAATCTTCAAAAATATCAACTATACTTTCTTCTGTCTTCTTGAATTAACAATCAAAATTTTGTTTGTACCATTCCGCAAACTTACTTTTGTTGAAATTCACGATTAGCTATCTGTTATTTCAACATCAGCTCTGAGACTCCACCTCTCTTGACTTCTGGGGAGATTTCACATAGCTGGTCATCCTTTTTCTTCTGAAACAATATCATCGATTGGTTTTATCCCATTCTCTATGTTCTTATCTCACAGGTTGATCTATCCTTATTTCTCTGCTGGATTTCTCTCATCTTTCTCACATGTAAAATCTGGAGTACTTTAGGGAATAGTATTCAAATTTATATGCTTCTATATTCTTATATTCCTAAATAATTTCACTCAGTATTAAACCTTTACAGCAATCTTAATACTGTTCCCTCCCAAATATTGGTAGTTCTAACATTTGATACAGACCCCAAAATACTATCCATAAATAAATTTATATACTGGACCTTATCAAAATTTAAATCTTTTGCTCTGTGATAGACACTTTTAGAGAAATAAAAAGACAAGTCACAAAGGGTGTTTGAAAAATCACACATCTGACAGTGAATTTGTATTCTAAATATATAAAGAACCTCCAATAAAACTCAATATTAGAAAACAAATAAAGCAACAAAAGCTAGGCAAAGTTGTAAACAGATATTTCACCAAAGAAGACGCATGGATGAGTGATAAGCACAAATAATAATTGAATAAGAAGATACTCAATTTCATTTTTCATTAAGGAAAAGCATGCTGTAATCGTTCTGTGATGCCACTACACACTTATGGGAAAAATAAATAAAAATAAAAAGCCAACATTACTAAATGTTAGCAATATTGTTGAACAACTAGAATTCTTACAACTTGCTGGTGGGAATGTAAAATGGTCCACCTCTTTTGAAAATTTGTCAGTTAGAAATATTATCAAGTTAATAATCTTACTCCTTGGTATTTTTCTAGGAGAAATGAAGACTTTTGTTCACACAAAATCCTGTGAGGGAATATTTATAGCAGTTTTATCCATATCACCAACAACTGGAAAAGCCCAATGTCTGTAAGCACACCGGTATATCCACACATCTCGATGCTTCTGTACCTCAGGCTAAAATCCCCGGTGTCTGTTGATGCCTGCTTTTCTTGGACACTGTACATTCAATTCCTACAACAAATGTTGTTTTACTCTCAAAATATATCCAAGCTTTTTTTTTTTATT
This sequence comes from Spilogale gracilis, assembly GCA_004023965.1. Taxonomy (NCBI): domain Eukaryota; kingdom Metazoa; phylum Chordata; class Mammalia; order Carnivora; family Mephitidae; genus Spilogale; species Spilogale gracilis. The sequence continues at coordinate 83,577 of PITA01001488.1, read as the reverse complement.
ATTTATAGTTCATGCTACCATCATCTCTCATCTAGACTACAGCAATCTATCCTGTCTTGAACATTTGTGGGTTTAGGGTAAGTGTAGAATAGAGGCTCGTCTATCATATATTTAAATATTTAAAAGTTTAAAAAATTCTAAATATGGTTAAATAAATCACGACAGCAAAGAAAGAACCAAATTGTTGCCCTTGCTTCATACCTGCCAGTTTTTAACCTGAGTCCTTCTCTTTTTACTACTCCCTACTCTTCTATATCCTGTACATGGGGGTTCTCATACAAAGAAAATTAAGCTTGAACATTCACATTTAATCCACAATCTCTGAAAACCACCCCTCTGACTTGGGCTACATATACCAAGGATTGGTTAAATATTTGTGTAGTCCAGGGCACAATCAAAACACAGACAACTTTGTTCAAAGAGTAGGGAGGAAAAAACATTAAAGTTACTAAACATACAACCTTTTTTTTGTCTTCTGTGGTCTCTTTCTTAATGTGCTCTGTTTTTATTGTTATTTTGCTTTTGTTGTTGTTTGCCCATGGTGTTGTGATTGTTAATGTCATTCTAAATAAAGAAAATTTAATGTGTGTGTTAGCATATACTTTCCCATTCATTTATATATTGTGCAATGCCAGTTTTAAATGCAAACAGAACATTTAACTTGTATTGTGATTTTGTGATTTTTGGCTTGTTTATGCAAATGCTTTTTGTTCTCACACTAAACAGTAAAAATGCTACATATACTAAATCAACTGTTGTTTTTTCACATGTTGATAAGTAAGGAAAGAGTGAAAGGAAAAGGGACTATGAGTTGCCCTTTCTTTCTGTTCCCTTTATGTTACCATTTTTCCATGTACATGGTTGGCTGATACAAAAAGTAACAAATAAAAAAGGATATGCTAGAGTTCCTTTATTGTTTGTGTTTCTTAGAATGTCATTTTGTTCCTTCTGTAAGTAAAGCAAATTCTGAATCAAACTAAGAATGTGAGTGACTTCTGTGGCTATCAGTCCCCTTCCCACCATAATTCAGTCATAACACTTTCCTTATTCTCACTTGCCACTTATTGAATTCCTGAGCATCATGGGTCTGCTGGAAATTCTGTATTCATGGAGCATCATGAACTCTACATGTGATTAAGGTGGCAAGAGATGACTGACATGCAGCTTGTGCGTATTTCCTCTGCTTAGCCAAAATTTGATTGGATTTCACTTACAAAGCACAAGTCCAAAGAAACAAATTTTAAGAATTTTAGAACAGTGACAACACTGCATTAAACCAAGCCCTTCTGAGTGTGGGGCCCTATGCCACTGCACACACCTGCTGTATGCCAACGAAGCTAACCTTGCATATAGCAGTGGAATGTTCTGTTCTTGGAAAGGCAAAGGGAAAATAGTCATGATAGATCATGATTTCTAGGTTACAGAAGCCTAGAGAGTAGGAAGGAGAGATATGCACGCTACTGTGGGAGTTGGAGATATCCTCTTTACTCCATTAGTTTCTCACTGTGGAAAGGATGAGACTAGAGCTCAGGGCAAGAGTTCCTCTTCGGCTTTTAAGGACAATAGCCTCTTAACGGGCTTTTCTTTTTCTTCCTAACCTTACTGTCCTTTACCTACATGTCACCAAGAGTAGATCTCTGAATGGATGTCAGATCCTTACACTCCTCAACATAAAACTATCAATCACAATTCATGTCAGAATGAACACCAAAGTCCTTATAATGGTCTCTATTGCCCTTGGTGGTCTGGTGACATTATTTCTGTATTTTCCACTCTCTAATTTTGCTTCAGTTATTTGGCCTCCTTTCTGTTCTTTCAATGCATAACCAAACTCCTGTTAGCTCTATACTATTTATCATATCTTCCTCTTTGATAGGTATTCATTATAAGTTACAGCAGTTTTCCTGGTCACTCCAGGTTACCATGGCTTTCCAAGCATCCAATATAGATACTGCAAAATGATCTTCTTAAAATCTAAAAACTTGAGCTCATCATCCAACTGTCCTACTATTTTTAATAGTTTTCCTTTATGTGTAAGATAAAGTCAGAATTCTCTAACATAAAAAATGTTTGATTTTAATAGTTGAGAGTCTGATACATATTAACTGTTAAATTAGTGGAACTTGTCATTATTGAGGAAACATCCCCATTATTGAGGAAACTCGATGAGCTCAATATTCTCTAGTATGGGACACAGAGAAATCTTCATCTTTCTATTGTAATGAATTAATAGATATTCCTCCACCTGAAGTCATACTGTTTTTATCTTTTCCTTCCAGTTCTTTCTCCCTTCTTCTTTTTTCTCTCTCTCACACTTTCCTGCTCAATTTCTCTCACCTCCATCCCAACTCAAGTGGCATTTGCACAATAACTATTTAATAGGGAAAAGCATCACAGATCTGAAGAAATTATTTTAATTAGTCATAAATGTTAAGCAGTAATAATGCTCTACTGAAATTGAAGGGATGATAATCAGCAATGCAGATTAGTAGAGACCTACTGTCTGGGTGTGAAAGAAATTGAGTTCAGTCTAAAATCAATCAGATGGTAAGTAAGCTGTCATTAATAATGACAGAAATACTAACTTCTAGGAGTAAACCCATAACTTCTTCAACTGCTGATACTTTCTGCGGCCAAATGCTTTGGATTTTGCTAGTGTATGTGAGCATTAATTGTGGAGTAGTTGGAGTAACTATAGTTATGCAGCTTTCTCACTAGAGCTATTTTTTTCATTATTTTTACCATATTCCACAAATCTCAAAGTTTACTAAACTTACATAGTAACCTGAATGCATTTTTGTAATATTTGATAATCATTTTTGTATATGATAAATATGATAAATACCACCTTTCTTTTAGACTCCATGCTAGAGATTCCAAATTGCTTAACTTTTTAAAATAACATCAGCAGATTATTGTCTCAATTACAAGTTTTTAAACTGTCAATTTTATGAGATTAATTGAAATTCATTTTGATAAATATCTTTTGATGATAAATAGATTGCCTTCTCCTATGTATTAAAGAACAGCTTGTTTCCTTTGGATTAAATTTTTATGGTAAAATGCAAATAATTTTCCATTTCTTATAATTTATGATATTATTATCATATCCTCTTACATAAAATGACAATGAGCAAAAATACTCCTGCTGTTGCAATCTGTGCTGAAAAGCTTCCTCAAAATATATTGTCTCTATTCCTATCTGTAGTTATAGCTGTAGGAAATAGGAATTTTCTCACAGTATTTGCTGGATGATGCTAATACTTGGTTATAATGGGCACTAAAAATATAACATGTGTTTGCTCAGCTCAAATTATAAACAGAGAAAGCTCTCTGAATAAGAATCATATGCTTTTAAGATTCATTTTTGCCTGTCAGTGTTTTCTGTTTATTATTATTGGCATTTATTTCCCATTTACATACAAATAAATTCAATAGGAATTGTTATAATCTCCAATCAACATGATACATAATCCAAGTCTAAGTATAAATGCATGTAGCCTTCTAACAATCTCTTTATGATTTGGAGAACTATATCTAACTGGGAGAATACAAAGTTTTAAGGTATACAAATAATGCACAAGCTCAGTGTTTCTTCAGGCTTGAGAACACTATGACCTCTTGAGTAATTTATATATGATTTTAAGTAATTTCCATATGTTTTATAAAAGTGGGACCATACCTTGGGAATATTATAATGGAAATAATAATTTCTTCTTCCTAAAAATCTAGGTTGTTAGAATGAGGGAATATAATATGGTGGTTTATAATTCAAGCTCTGCCTACATTGCCTATGTTCAAGCTGGCCATTTCTAACCATATAACTATATGTCTCAATTTCATTATGTAAAATAAGATAAGGACAGTATCTTAAGATTAAGTGAGAAATTGTGATATAGTTAATACTTATAATTTCTGGTACTTCATAAATGCTCAAAAATGTTGCAATATTAAGTTGATTTTAAGGTGCATTTTTTTTTAACATTCTAACATTACTGAAATAGGATGCATTTTAGTCCATAGTTTTTTGTGTTTTTTTTTTTTTTACAATTTCAGTGCAGTCATAGAATAATTGAAAATACATCAACTATCAAAACATCAAAAAATCTAGAATTAACACTTCAAGATTGGAAGCATATTAATTTTTCAAGGTCTTCTCAGCAATGCTTTTTTTTTTTTCTTTTTAAAATATTTCCTTATTTATCTTAGAGAAAGAGGGAGAAAGAGCATGAGCAGGAGGGACAGAGAATCCCAAGCAGATTCCATGCTAAGTGCAGAGCTTTGACATGGAGCTCCATCACACAATCATGAGATCATGACCTGACCCGAAACCAAGAGTCAGACACTTAACCAACTATACCACCCAGGTATTCTCTTAGTAATGCTTTTTTAATGTAGTTTTATTCACATTTTTAAGTGATTATTTCAAACTAATTTATGTTTTTGTATGTTATTATAACAGATTTTTTCAAAATTTTATTGCTACATATATATAAAATTGATTTCCATATTGACCTTATATCCAGTAATACTATAAGATTTGTTAACATTAGTATTTATTTATAGAATATGTAGGATTTTACATGTACATATTCCTGTAGTCTACAAATAAGACAGTTTTACTTTTTCCTTTCTGATATGTATTTTTTAACCTTGCATTACTACATTAGTAAGGACATCATATATAATGAAAATGTTTTATTTATGTGTTCTTAATCTTGGAGGAAAAGTCTTCAGTCTTTCACCATTTAGTAAAATAGTAGCTTTCTCATAGATTTTTCCTTTATCACATGGAAGAAATTTCTGTTTTTAGTTAGATGAAAATTTTTGCCATGATAAGTGTTTAATTTTGCCTAATTCAAATACTTTTTTAATCTACTGAGATTATCATATGATTTTTCTTTTTAGTTTGTAAAATTACATTGAATGGTTACCAAATATCAAACAAATAGTATTATTGAACTAAATCCCAGTCATGGTAATGTGTGTGTGTGTACTTGTGTGTGTGTCTGTGTGTACACACATATACATACATACACATATATATACACGTGCATATATACACATACACACAGCATATACTTATGTGTGCATAGCTATCTTTAATTTGTTAATATTTGGTTATGAATTTTTGCTTTCATATTTATGAGGTATATTACTATTTATTTTAAATTTTTTGTAATATCTTTTTTCTGGTTTTTGATTATGCTAATGCAGGCTTCTTGTATTCATATAGGTAGTATCACCATTTCCTCTTTCTGTTTTCTAAATAATTTAAGCTAGATGGAATATACCAATTTGTCCCTTGGACCTACAATTTTCTTAAAACAGATTTTTTTTAAGAATTTATATTACAAACTCAATATCTTTAATAACTAGGCTACTATTCAGATTTTAAAAGTCATTTTGTAAGTCGTTTTCTTATCTTTTTTATTCATTGTTTTTTAGAATATTTGTCATGTTTTTCTAAATTGTCTTAGTCAGTTTAAGCTGCAACAATGAAGCACTATACAGTGGGAGACATAAACAATAAATGTTCATTTGTCATAGTTCTAGAGACTGAGAAGGTCAAGTTCCAGGTAATGGTCAATATGGTTTCTGGTGAGATTTTCTTTCAGGATTGCATATAGCCTTCTTCTTGCTGTATCCTCACATGGCATAGAGAACTATAATCTTTCCTTTGTCTATTCTTAAAAAGGTTCCACATTCATTATCTAACTACCTCTTAAGTTTCCACCAGAAATTTACAAAATATTCCATCCAACAGCAGCAAAATTCACATTCTTCTTAGGGACACATGGAAAAATCTCCAGGATATATCATAGATTGGGCCACAAAACAGATTTTAGTAAATTTAAAGAATGAAATTATATTAAGCATCTTTTCTAACTACATGGTATGAAAGTAGAAATCAATTACAACAAGAAAACTGAAAAATAAATGTGGATGCCACTTGTGGGGGGGCATAGGTCAAAGGAGAAACCGATATAGAAACAAAGAAAAAATTGAGAGATATGAATATGGAAATACAACATACCAAAATTATGGGCTACAGCAAAAGCAGTTCTAAGAGAGAGGATTACCATGATAAATACCTAAATTAAGAAAAAAAGAGCTCTGATAAACTTAACTTTATACATCAAGGAATAGAAAATAAGAACAATCTAAGCCCAAAGTTAGTAGAAGGAAATGAATAATAAAGTTCAGAGTAGAGATAAATAAAATAGAGACTAAAAGGACACTAAAAAAGATCAATGAAACTAACAGCTGCTTTTCTTTTTCCTTTTTTTTTTAAAGATTTTATTTATTGGACAGAATGAAACACAGCCAGAGAGGGAACACAAGCAGGGGTAGTGAGAGAGGGAGAAGCAGGCTTCCCGCCGAGCAGGGAGCCCGATGTGGGACTCGATTCCGGGTCTCCGGGATCATGACCTGAGCCGAAGGCAGTCGCTTAACCAACTGAGCCACCCAGGCGCCCCTGTTTTTCTTTTTTCAAAAGATAAATAAATTAGATAAAACTTCAGTTTGGATTAATAAGAAAAAGAGAAAACTCAAAGAAAATTAGAAGTGAAAGAGGAGACACTACAACCAATACCCCACAAAGAATCTATGAGAACACTATGAAAATTATACACCAACAAAGTGAACAACATAGAAGTGGATAACTTCCTAGAAGATTGCAACATACCAAGACTGTATCATGAAAACATAGAAAATACAAACAAACCAATTGCTAGTAAGGCAATTGAATCAGTAATTAAAAATCTCTCAACCGGGTGCCTAGTGGCTCAGTTGGTTAAGCAACTGCCTTCGGAGACCCGGGATCGAGCCCCGCATCAAGCTGCCTGCTCAGTGAGAAGTCTGCTTCTCCCTCTCTCACTTCCCCTGCTAGTGTTCCCCCTCTTGCTGTGTTTCTCTCTGTCAAATAAATAAATATTAAAAAAAATCCTCTCAACAACAACAAAATATGGGAGCAGATGGTATCACTAGTGAATTCTACCAGGCATTTAAAAAATAATGTTAATTATTCTCATACTACTATTTTTTAAGAGAAGACATTTCCAAACTCATTTTATGAAATCTGTATTACCATGATAAGAAAATCAGACATGAGCCTACAAGAAAAGGAAATTATAAGCCAAAACCTCTCATGACTATAGATGCAAAAACCTTCAACGAAATATTAACAAACCAAGTTCAACCTACATTAAAAGAATCATACACCATGATCAAATGGGATTTATTCCAGGAATGCAGGTATGGCTCAATATTCACAAATCAATTTGATGTGCCAATTAACAGAGTGAAGGATAAAAACCATGGAGTCATTTCAGTGTATGCAGAAAAAGAATTTTACAAAATTCAACATCACATGCATGAAATCAAACTCTCAGGGGAGCCTGGGTGGCTCAATCATTAAGCATCTGCCTTCAGCTCAGGTCATGATCCCAGAGTCTGGGGATTGAGCCCTGCATTGGGCTCCTGGCTCGGCAGGAAACCTATTTCTCCCTCTCTGACTCCCCCTGCTTGTGTTTCCTCTCTAGCTGCATTTCTCTGTCAAATAAATAAAATCTTAAAAAACCAAACCAAAACAAAACAAAAACCTCTCAGCAAGCTGTACATAGAAGGAATGTACCTCAAAATAAAAAAGGACATGTGCAACAAGCCCACTGCTAAGGTCATATTCAGGGGTAGAAAGCTAAATGCTTTTCCTTTGTAATCCTAAATAAGGTCTGGATGCCCACACTCACCATTTTTTATTTAACAGGTACTAGAAGTAAAGCAATTAGACAATAAAAAGAAATAAGAAGCATTCAACTGGAATGGAAGAAGTACAACTGTCTCTATTTGCAGGTGGCATGTTATTTAGAAAAATACCCATGGGGTAGCTGAGTGGCTCAGTTGGTTAAGCAACTGACTCTTGATTTCAGCTCAGGTCATGATCTCAGGGATGTGAGTTTGATCCCTTGCATTGGGCTGTGTGCTGGGCATGGAGCCTGCTTAAGATTCTTTTTCTCCCCCTCCCTGTCCACTCGCCCTCCTTCTCTCATAAAGAAAGATGAAAAAGAAATGGATGGATGGAAGGAAGGAAGGAAAGAAAATTCCCAAAAGACTCCACTACAAAACTCTTAGGACCAATAAATCAATTCAGTAAAGTTGCAGGATACAGAAATCAGTATGTAAAAATCAGTGGCTTTTAAGATTCCAGAGAAGAGAGCCAAGTAGAAGGTCCCTAAATTTACCTCAATCCATTTGATAAAACTAGGTAACACTTGCATCAGAGCAAACAACCCAGAGAAAAACACAAAGACTGGCTAAACAAATTCCACAACTAAAATGTAGAGAAGAGGCTACATCAATGAGAGTAGGAAAGGCAAAGACTCAGTGGGAGCCTAAACTCCATCAGTCTGACTACTGGAGGGAGGGAGACACAGGAATGGAGAGGAATGAAAAGTAGACCAGCAAACTGAGGAGCTTAGAATGGGGCAAAGAAATCCCCATAGCATTTGGCTTTGAAAATCAAAAGGTCTAAATTTCCTGAAAGTTTACAACCAGTGAGACTTAAATCCTGGAACCTTAAAAATCAGCAGGCTCAGCTCTGAGAGAGCACAGAGGATAATAGGAAACTGAGCACCTGCCCATAAAAAAAAAAAAAAAAAAACAGCACAGCTATAGCCTGAAGAGATACGTCCTGGAAGTAGGAGTCGGAAAGGTGCCTGTGGCTTATGGAAAGGGCAGTAAGTTACTAACTTCAAAGTTCACTAAGGGGCTTCTCCAGGAAAAAAGGAACCAGCAGGTGGCATTTTCCTTCCTAGCTTTTCATCATAACATAAACGCACAGACATCTACAGGATCTAGCACCTACCTCCCACTCTAGCCAGACCTGCCTCAGTCCTAGAGCTGTGGATACCCTACCCTGGAAGATCCTTGCAAACTTTGCCAACACTGTCTATCTTGACCTCCTGTAGAAAACATGTCACCTTGTTAAAACTGCATCTCCCATGGGACACCTGAGTGGCTCAATTGTTTGGGCATCCAACTCTTGATTTTGGCTCAGGTTGTATCTTTGGGTCCTGGAATTGAGTTCTGCATCAGGCTCCACACTCAGTGAGGATTCTGCTTGAGGATTCTCTCCTTTTTCTCTGCCCCTCCCTCTGCTCTCTCTCTCCCAAATGGGTAAATAAATCCTTAAAATAAAAATTAAAAAAATGTAAAAAAAAAACCTACATCTCCCATCCATATGTGCTTTTGCTCAGCAGTCCCAGTGAGCCCTGTTCTCCATGGTGGCTGTACATCCTTTATGAAGGAGAACCAGCACCCAATTTGTGCCACTATACACCCACCCACCTACAATTTGTGGAGTTATGGAGCATTCCAGCAAGCCAAATCCTCTCAGTGACTGTATATCTCCTGTGGAGGAGGACCAACGCCACCTACTTAAAGGCACATGTCCCATCTACTATCCTTAAGAGCAAGAGACCTGGCTGGCTTTCCTAACACACATAAGCAGACACAGATAGAACACATATGAGACCACAAAACAAGCCTAAATAAACTAAAAAAGATCAAAGTCATACCATACATCTTTTCTGACCACAACTGTGAAACTAGAAATCAACCACAAAAAAAAATCTTGAAGGACAGCACATACATGGAGATTAAATAACATCATACTAAAAAATGAATATGCCAACCAAGAATTCAAGAAGAAATCAAGAAATACATGGAAACAAAAATGAAAACACAATGGTCCAAAACCTTTGGGATTCAGCAAAAGTCATTCTAATAGGGAAGTTTATAGCAATAGAAGCCTAACTGAAGAGGCAAGAAATATCCCAAATAAACCATATAACTTTACATATAAGGGAACTACAAAAAGAAAACAAAAACCCAAGCCAGTACAAGAAAGGAACAACTAAAAAATAGAGCAGAAATAAAGTAGAAACTAAAAATCAACAAACAAAACAAAAAAACCAATAGATCAGATCAATGAAACCAGGAGCTAGTTCTTTGAAAAGATGAACAGAAGTGATAATCCTCTAACCAGATTCATAAAAAAAAAGAAAGTAAATAAATAAATAAATAAGAGTAAGGACTCAAATAAATATAATAAAAAATGAAAGAAATAACCACAGAAACACAGTTTTAAGAGAATCTGATTTAAAAACAGAAAACCATTAGGCAACCTAGAAGAAGTGAATAAATTAGACAACCTAGAAGAAATGAATAATTATTAGAAACTATGACCTACCAAAATTGAAGCAAGAAAAAAATAGAAATTTTGAACAAATTACCAGCAAAGAGACTGAATCAGTAATGAAAAATTACCAAATAAACAAAATTTCAGAGCCAAATAGCTCCACAGAGCAATTCTACCAAACATTTAAAGAGGAGTTAGTATGTATTCTTCTAATATTATTCCAAAAAATAAAGGAAAACTTCAAAACTCATTCAATTAGGTGAGTATCACCCTGATACCAAAACCATATACAGATTGGAATATTACTTAGCCGTCAGAAAGGATGAATACCCAATTTTTTTTTTAAGATTTTATTTGTTTATTTGACAGAGAGAAACACAGAAAGAGAGGGAACACAAGCAGGGGGAATGAGGGAGGGGGAAGCAGGCTTCCCACCAGGCAGGAAGCCTGATGTAGGGCTCGATCCTGGGACTCTAGGATCATGACCTGAGCTAAAGGCAGACACTTAATTACTGAACCACCCAGGCACCCTGAATACCCAACTTTTGTATCAACATGGATGGGACTGGAGGAGATTATGCTAAGTGAAATAAGTCAAACAGAGGAAGTCAATTATCATATGGTTTCACTTACTTGTGGAACATAAGGAATACCATGAAGGACATTAGGAGAAGGAAGGGTAAAATGGAGGGGGAGAAATTGGAGTGGGAGATGAGCCATGAGAGACTATGGACTCTAGGAAAGAAACTGAGAGTTTTAGAAGGGAGGGGTTTGGGAGGATGGTGAGCCTGGTGATGAGTGATAAGGATGGCACAGATTGTATGGAGCACTGGGAGTTATATGCAAACCATGAATCATGGAACACTACATAAAAAAACTAATGATATACTGTATGGTGACTAATATAACATAATAAACAAATTAAGCAAACTAAAACCAAGGAAAGATATCATCAAATAAATAAATAGCTCTATAGGGCAATATCTCTGACAAACATAGATTTTTAGTAGAAACTAAAAATACTAGCAAACTGGATCCAACAATACATTAGCAAACCATTCACCATGATCAGGCAGGATTTATTTCCAGAATTCAAGGGTGGTTCAATATTCACAAATCAATCAACATGATACATTGCATCAATAAGAAAAAGAATAAAGACAATACCATCATTTCAATAGGTACAGAAAAAAACATTTGACAAATTACAACAGCCATTCAGGATAAAAGTCCTCAAAAGTAGATTTATTTAAAGATTTTATTTTTAAGTAATCTCTATACCCAACATAGGCCTTGAACTCAAAACTTCAAGATCAAGAGTCACATACTCTGCTAACCAAACCAGATAGGCATACCTCAACAAAATATGGTTCGAGGGAAAAACATAATAAAAATCATATGTGAAAACCCACAGCCAACATAATACTCAATGAGGACAAAGAGAGCTTTCCCGCTAAAATCAGGAATAAGACAAGAATGTTCATTCTCCAGAAGTCTTAGCCACATCAATAATACAACAAAAAGAAACAAAAGGTATCCATATCAGTAAGGAAGAAATAAAACTTTCACTATTTGCAGATGACATGATATTCTATATAGAAAATATAAAAGACTCTACCAAAAAAACTACTAAAGTGATTAATGAACTCAGTAAAGTCACAGGATTCAAAATCAATATACATAAATCTAGCATTTCTATACACTATTAATGAAGCAGCGGAAAAAAAAAATAAAAAAAAATTCCCATTTACCATTGCACCAAAAATAAGGTACCTAGGAATAAAGGTAGCCAAAGAGGTGAAAGAATGGTTCTCTGAAAACTTTAAAACATGGATTAAAGAAATTCAAGATGATACAAAGAAATGAAAATATCTTCCATGCTCATGGATTGGAAGAACAAATACTGTTAAAATATTTACATTACCCAAAGCAATAATCACATTCAATGCAATCCCTACCAAAATACCAACATCATTAGAACAAATTAGCACAGAACTAGAACAAATAACCATAAAATTTCTACCCAACCACCAAATTGGATAGCCAAAGCAATCTTGAAAAAGAAAAACAAAGCTGAGGGAATCGGAATTCTAGACTTCGTGTTATATTACAAAGCTGTAGTGATCAAAACAGTATGGTACTGGCATAAAAATAGGCACATAGATCAATAGAAGGGAATAGAAAACCCAGAAATAAACCCACAATTATGTACTCAAGTAATCTTCAACAAAGCAGAAAAGAATATCCAGTGGGAAAAGGACAGTCTCTTCAACAAATGGTATTGGGGCAACTGGTCAGCTATATGCAAAAGAATGAAACTAAACCACTTTCTTATACATCAAAATAAACTCAAAATAGATTAAAGACCTAAGTGTGAGATCTGAAACCATAAAACTCTCAGAAGAGAGCACAGACAATAATGTCTCTGATAATAGTTAGAGCAACATTTTTCTAGATGTGTCTCCTGGGATGAAGGAACAAAAGCAATAAATAAATAAATGAATGAATGAATGAATGAATGAATGAATAAATAAATAAATAAATAAATAAACTATTGGGACTTCATCAAAATAAAAATCTCCTGAACAGAGAAGGAAACAATCAATAAAACTAAAAGTCAACCTACTGAATGGGAAAAGATGACATATCAAATAAAGGGTTATTGTCCAAAATGCATAAAGAACTTACATAACTTTATACCCCAAGCACAAATAGTGTAATTAAAAAATGGACAGAAGACATGAACATACATTTCTCCAAATGAAAAAAAAATGTTTCCAGATGGCCAGTAGACACATGAAAATGTGCTCAACATCACTTATCATCAAGGAAATGTAAATACAAGAGTACAATTAGATATCACCTCAAAGCTGTCAGAATTGCTAAAATCAAAAACACAAGAAAGAACAAATGTTGGTAAAGATGTGGAGAAAACTTGCACTATTGGTGGGGATGCAGATTGTCTACCATGTGGAGAAAAGTAGGGAAATTCTTCAAAAAGTTAAAATTAGAACTACTCTATGATCCAGGAATGGTACTGAATATTTACTCAAAGAATACAAAACACTAATTTTAGGGCACATGATGTAATGAGCACTTGGTATTATATAAGACTGATGAATCACTGAACTCTATCTCTGAAACTAATAGCATAATCTATGTTAGTTGATTGAATTTAAATTAGAAAATAAATGAAGTATGATAACTCTATAAAATCCCACTAATTTGAAAGGATATATTCATCTCTATATTTATGCAGCCTTATTTCCAATAGCCAAATTAGGAAAGTAGCCAAATGTCCATTGATAGATGAATGGATAAAGAAGATGTGGTATGAACACACACACACACATACACACTGGAATATTATTCAGCCATAAGAAGAATGAAATCTTATGTTTGCAATGATATGGATGGAGCTCGAATATAATGTTAATTGAAATAAGTCAGATAAGACAAATAACCCATGATCTCACTAATATATGGAATTTAAAAATCAAAACAAATGAACAAATGAAAAAAGAAAGAAACAATCTTTTAACTGTGGAGAACAAACTGACAGTTACCAAGGGGAGGTGGGTGAGAGGATGAGTAAAATAGGTGATGGGGATTAAGGAGTTCACTTGTTGTAATAGGCACAGGGTGATTTATAAAACTGTTGAGTCCCTATGTTGTACACTTTACACTAATATGATACTAATATGATAACTAATATGATAACACTAATAATGTTAAGTGTACTGGAATTAAAATTTTTAAAAAGCTGAAAAAAGAAAAAAATCCCACCCCCACATTGCAATAAAATAAAAGCAAATTTTCCATATCTACTTTAAAACATATCAGAATAAAAATAAAAATTTCAGTTGCATTTATATTCACTACCAAAAATTATCAGAAAGTGGGGTGCCTGGGTGGCTCAGAGGGTTAAGCCTCTGCCTTCAGCTCAGATCATGATCCCAGGGTCCTGGGGTTGAGCCCCACCTCAGGTTCTCTGCTCAGCAGGGAGCCTGCTTCCAGCCTCTTTCTCTGCCTGCCTCTTTGCTTATTTGTGATCTCTCTCTCTGTCAAATAAATAAATAAAATCTTTAAAAAATTATCAGAAAGAGAAATTTTAAAAATCATTTGCAATTGTGTAAAAAGAATAAAATACCTATGAATGAAAATAAGAATAAGCTTATCCAAGTTGGAGAAATATCCAAACACTGAAAACAATAATACATTGATGAAAGAAGTTGATGAGGACATAAATGAAAATGTATTCCATGTTTATGAATTTGAAGAATATAAAATGTACAAATACTTGAAGTAATCCAGATACAATGCAATCCCTGTCATAATTCTAATAGCACTTTTCACAGCAACAGAGAAAGCAATCATAAAATGTGTATGGAACCAAGAAAGACTCTGAATATGCAAAGAAATCTTGCAAATAATGAGAAAAGATGAGGGTATCACACTTCATGACTTCAAACTATATTACAAAGCTATAGAAATCAATAGTCTATAGTATTAGCATAATAATAAATATACAGGTCAATGAAACAGAACCCAGAAATCCAGGCATATGTGGTCAATTTATTTATGGCAAAGGAAACACTGGAGCCAAGAATATACAATGGAGAAAGAAAACTCTTCAATAAGTGGTGTTGGGAAAGCTGAACAGCTACATACCAAAGAATAAAACTGGACACTCTTATACTACATACAAAATTCAACTCAAAATGGATTGAAGACTTGAACATAATACCTTAAACCATAAAACTTCCAGAAGAAAAGATAATAGGTAAGTTCCTTGATATACTCTGAAGGTTGATTTTTTTTTTTTTTTTTTTTTTTTTTTTTTTTTTTTTTTATTGAATGCCAAAAGCAGAGGCAGCAAAAGCAAGAAGTAGGACTATAGAAAGTTCAGTATCTCTGCAAAGGAAATCACCAACAAATGAAAAGGTAACCTATGGAATAAGAGAAAATATTTGCAAATTATATATCTGATAAGGGGATAATATCCAAAATGTAAAGAACTAATACAATTCAATAGCTAAAAAATAAATAACTCAAAAAATAGAAAGAGGAATTGAATAAGTATTTTCTTTTCCAAAGAATACATATAGTCAACAGGCACATGAAAATGTGCCAGACATCACTCCTCAGCAGGGAAAGGCAAATCAAAACCACAATGAGATATAACCTTCCACTTGATGGCTTTTATCAATAAGTGATAACAAGTGTTGACAAGAATGTGTAGAAAAGGGAACATTTGTGCACTGTTGATGGGAATGTAAATTGTTTTAGCCACTATGAGAGACAGTATGGGAATACCTTTAAAAAGTTATCAAGCTAGTAAAGGATCCAATAATCCCACTTCTGGAAATATATCCAAAAGAAATGAAAAAAAATGGTATTAAATAGATATCTGTACTCCTGTGTTCATTGAGCACTATTTGCCTAGCCATGATATGAGAACAATCCAAGTGACCAAATATGGATGAACAAAGAAAATATGGTGTATATACACATGAAATATCATTCAGCCATGAGAAAGAAAGAAATCCTGCTTTTTGTGACAACAGGGTTGGAACATGAGGGCATTATACTCAATGAAATAAGTCAGAGAAAGACAAATAATACATGATATCACTTACATGTGGAATTTAAAGATTTTTCTTAAAAGTCAAAGTCATAGAAACAGAGTAAGAAAGGGGTTGTCAGGAGTTGAAGGGTGGGGAAAATAGGGACAGATTGGTAAAAGGGTACAAACCTTCTGGTATAAGGTGAATACAGTCTGAAGATCCAATGTAAAATATGGTAAAAATATAATTGAAATGTGCTGAGAGTAGAACTTAAATATTCTCATGCATATGAAAGTGAGGGGATAGATGTGTTAATTAACTAAATGGTGGGAATCCTTACACAATGGGTACACATATATAAAACCACCACAATGTATATTTTAAATACAGTTATATTTTTCAGTACTATTTCAATAAAACTTAAAAAAAAAAAAAAACCCACATTTCTCTATGACCAGTGGTGGAAATGAGATGTGTAGCATCTATATTTCCTTATGTTTTGTGTTCTATATATTCCCACTTATAATATCACCTATTTCCTTAATTCCACTTTCTATTTTTAAACATTGATGCTTGTGGTGGTTAAATTGACAAGTTCACTCATAAATTAAAAACTCATAAAATGAAGGGTGCCTGGGTGACTCAGTTGGTTAAGCATCTGACTCTTGATTTCAGCTGAGGTCATGATCTCAGGGTTGTGAGACAGAGCCCTGCATGAGGCTCTATGTCAGGCATGGGGCCTGCTTAAGAGTCTCTCTCTCTCTCTCCCTCTCTCTCTCTCATTACAGGCCACTATCCCTGATGAACATGGATGCTAAAATACTCATGAAGATACTACCCAATAGGAGCCGACAGTACATTAAAACAATTATTCACGGGATGGTTGGATGGCTCCATCAGTTAAGATCTACCTTACCTCAGGTCATGATCTCAGAGTTCTGGGATCAAGTCCTGTATCAGGCTCCTTGCTCAGTGGGGAGCCTGTTTTTCCCTCTGTCTTCCACTGTCCTTGCTTGTATTCTCTCTCTCTCTCTTTATCTTTATCTCTCTCTCTGACAAATAAATGAAATCTTAAACAAACAAACAAAAAAAGATTATTCATCATGACCAAGTGGGATTTATTTCTGGACTGCAAGAGTGGTTTAACATTTTCAATCAATCAGTGTGATACATCACATTAACAGAAGAAAGAATAAGAACCATATGATCCTCTCAATTGATGCAGGAAAAGCATTTGACAAAATGTAACATCCATTCTTGATTAAACACCCCCAGTGTATGGATGGAGGGAATGTACCTCGATATCATAAAAGCTATCTACAAAAAGCCCACAGCAAATATTCTCAACAGGGAAAAACTGGGAGCTTTTACCTTAAGGTCAAGAACACAACAAAGATACCCATTTTCACCACAGTTCAGCATTAAATTAGAAGTCCTAGCCTCAGCAATTGAAAACAAAAATAAATAAATAAATAAAAAGCATTCAAATTGGCAAAGAATAACTCAGACACTCACTTTTTGCGAATGTGAATGACATGATACTTCATGTGGAAAACCCAAAAGAACTCCACCTCAACATTGCTAGAACTCATACAGCAATTAAGCAACCTGGCAGGATATAAAATCAATGCACAAAAATCAATTGTATTTCTATATACTAACAAAGCGACAGAAGAAAGAGAAATTAAGGAATCAATCCCATTTACAATTGTACCTAAAACCATAAGATGCCTAGGAATAAAACTAACCAAAGAGGAAAAATATCTGTACCCTAAAAACTACAGAACACTTAAGAGAGAAATTGAAGAAGATATAAAGAAATGGAAAAACATTCCATGCTCGTGAATTGGAGGTGTAAATATTGTTAAAATGTCTATGCTACCTAGAGCAATCTATTTATTCAATGCAAACCCTGTTAAAATACTACCAACTTTTCTCACAGAGCTGGAAAAAATAATCCTGAAATTTGTATAGAGCAAGATAAGACCCTAAATAGAGGAATGTTGAAAAAGAAAACCAAAGCTGGTGGCATCACAATGCCAGACTAGAAGCTCTATTACAAAGCTATAATCAAGACAGGATGGTACTGGGAAAAAAAAAAAAAAAAACTGACACATAGCTCAATGGTACAGAATAGAGAATCTAGAAATGGACCCTTAACTCTATGATCAACTAATCTTTGACAAAGTAAAAAGAATATCCAGTGTAAAAAAGACAGTCTCTTCAATAAATTATGTTGGGAAAATTGGAAAGTCACATATAGAGGAATGAAACTGGACCATTGTCTTACACCATACACAAAAATAAACTCAAACGGGATGAAAGACCATGAGACAGGAATCCATCTTAGAGGAAAACAGAGGCAGAAACCTCTTTGACCTCAGCTACAGCAACTTCTTGCTAGACATATCTCCAAAAGTCAAGGGAAACAAAAGCAAAAATCAACTATTGGGACTTCATCAAGATAACTGTCTTCTGCACAGCAAAGAGAATAGTCAACAAAACTAAAAGGCAACCTATGGAATGGGAAACAATATTTGCAAATGACATACCAGATAAAGGGCTAGTATCCAAGATCTATAAAGAACTTATTGAACTCAACACCCAAAATCAAAGAACCCAGTCACGAAATAGGCAGAAGCCATGAAAAGACATTTCTCCAAAGAAGACATAGAATGGCTAATAGACATAGGAAAATGTGCTCTACATCACTTGGCATAAGGGAAATAGAAATCAAAACCACAGTGACATTGCATCTCACAGCAATCAGAATGGCTAAAATTAACAAGACAGGGAACAACAAATATTTGTGAGGTGCAGAGAAAGGCGGACCCTCTTACACTATTGGAAATGCAAGCTGGTATAGCCACTCTGGAAAATGGTATGGAGTTTCCTCAAGAAATTAAAAATAGAGCTACCCTAGACCCTTCAATTGTACTACTAGGTATTTACCCCAAGGATACAAATGTATTGGTCTGACAGGGCAATCTCCACCTCAAAGTTTAAAGTGGCAATGTCCACAACAACAAAATTGTGGAAAGAGCCAAGATGTCCATTGACAGATGAATGGATAAACATACACATACATACACACTATGGGATATTACTCAGCCATCAGAAAAGATGCCTACTTACCATTTACACAAGATTGTTAACCTAACACTTTATCCGTTTCTATGTACTTCCCCTCAGATTAGAGTGGCAATTAACACTGTTACTCAGATATTATGGCACTGATTGTGTTCCCAAAAGATGGTTTTCCCCTATCTTTCATGACTATGTCTTCTGGATAACCACTATGCTGTATTCTTTTTTTTTTTTTTTCTTTTTCACTCATATGCACCAAGTTCCACCCTCCTTCAAGTTACAAACTTGTAGCAAAATTAGAAGAAAACAGGGAAGACGTTTTACTTGAGCCTTGAGTTCAATTCATGTGTTGTCATGGTACATTATTGAAAGTCCTGCACTAGGATAAAAGGACAAGTCAGACTAGAAATTTCTTTCATTTATCATTTACTTGTGTGCATAAATACCTTAGCAATTCCACATGAGCAGTGACCAGAACAAAATAAGATTGTAAGCCTCTGATAGTATGATTCTCTTCATCTTATAAAACTTGCCATGTTTTGCATTATTTGAATTTCCTCCACCTCCTACCTACATAGGTTCTCATAAGATACTGCTAATAGTTGAAATATGAACCTTCCTACACAGAGTAAAAAAAAAAAAAACACAGAGAAACAAGTAAAAAAATAATACAAAACTCACACATAATAAGAGATGTAGAAATAGGGAAGTAAATAACCAAGACTGGCAGAACAACTCTGCAGTCTCCACCAGATCCTAGAATCAGGCAGGAATTTCACAAAGAAAGAGGAGGGATGTGAGTGCTAATAATGAGGGCACACAGTAAATATCAAGTAGGGCTCATTCTCTGTGGGAAAATACTGAGAATATTTCTGAGAATAGCCCTTGTGTTCTGGAGCTCAAGTTAACAAGGATTTGGGAAAGAGGAAATTAGGAAGTGCCTGGGACCAGTGTATGGAGAAGGTGTAGTCCTTGGAGACAACAGAACATGATAGAAGAGAGTAGAGTAGAGTTGAGCTTTGGTAGTCAAGGGAAAAAGTGTATATTGAAAATAAGAATTCTATTGAAACAAGGGAATATCAGAGAATCTTGAAGAAGTTTAAAGAAAGAATCTTTTATTTCTAAAAGTGCTGAGATCATCAAAAGGTAAAAACACTCCTTTTCATTCTATTTTTAAAGTTTCCCTCTGTTTGTCATCTGAAGGGTTTCTGCTGTCAGCATCAGCAGTAGTTACATGAAGGAAACTGAATGCACATGGATATATTTTGAAACCTGTAAAATTTAACCTAAAGTACACTTTAGCTTTGGAGTGCCCTTGAGGGTGGAACTGATTTGCTTAGGAGATGAATAATGGTATTCATTACTATGGCCAGTTGAAATCTAACATACCCCAAAGTATTCCCTTGTTTGAGCAGTTTAGAGAATATGGAGATAATGCAGGCCCATTTATAATGATTTCTTATCCTACCACTTAAATCATCAACAAATGGGTACTTTTTTCCTATAAGTGAGAGGTGTATTTATGTTCATAAATATGGGAAACATAGGCCAGCCCTTTGTATATGCACAAGATTTTCTTTTATTCATTTTAGTTTAATGAAGGAAAAACATATTTATCACACATGGTATAAAAATAGACTTGATCAATATCTTATGAGTATAAATATTACCTATGTATTTTGTTTTTGTTAATATGTCCAAATAGTCATATGAATGATAATGTTAAAACATTAAGAGATGATTTTGTGTTTTTCATTCTGTTATACATGCAATAAAATCTGTCATGTAAAATATAAATTTAACAAATTGAGGCCAGTATTTTCTTTAGAATATTTAAAATTCAGAGCCAGAAAGTTTTTTCTGTTTTATCAAATAATAAATGGAAAAATTAATAATGATCATTTATAAAATTTTCCTGAAAATGGAAGAAGAGAGTTCAACTGTCTTTGTTTTGAGAGGCTAAATTTGGGGCACCTGGGTGGCTCAGTCGTTAAACCTCTGCCTTTGGCTCAGGTCATGATCCCGGGAATCAAGCCCTACATCAGGCTCTCTGCTCTGCAGCAAGCCTTCTCCTTTTCTTACTCCCTCTGCTTGTGTTCTCTCTCTAACTGTTTTCTCTCTGTCAAATAAATAAAGAAAATCTTAAAGAAAAAAAAAAAGGCGAAGCTAAAATTGATGCAAACACCTAAACATTATGGTGTAAAAAAGTTGTAGTCCAATTTATCTATGAATATATGTAAAAATGAGATGAGTTTCAAGAATCTGTATTTAGGAAGCTCCAATAAGGGACAATGGCCACATTTAACCAAAGCAAACCAAACCAAACACTATAATCGCAGAGTATTAAAGTGACTTCTAGTCCTACTCATTGTCAAAGTTTAGATCAAAACCCATAAATTGATGTCCAATACTAGACTTTTCAATTGTACGATTGGATTGGTTAGGATAATATATGGCACTATTGCAAGTCAACTCACAAGCCCTATGTTCTAACATATTTAAGATTGGTTTGCAGCTCACCTAAACTGACAAATACGGACAGGCTTCCACCCAGGGGATTAAAGCCTACTAGCACCTTTCATCATATGTCTCTGTCATTCTCTGGGGCCTTTTGTCCTATGCATCCAGTTAAGAGAAAGAAAAAAGAAACAGAAACTCATTTTCTTCTTCACTATCATAGCAAATGTGACACTAATCACTTTAATTCACATTTCATTTCTGAAGAGCAGTCAGATGATTTCAAGGGACACAGAATGGGGTCTGGGAAGTGGAATCCCTAACAGCTCCACCGAGACTGTGGTGAAATTCTCTCTCTTTATGATAACCATACAATGTTCTATTTTACACTTGTCTTGTTTAAGCCTACTTTTTACCATCCAATCCAGGGCACTTCAATAGTGTCTCTCAAAACTGTCCTGAGTTGAATGATAGATTTTATGATCATCCTACATTCTGTTACAATGCTCCTAAAAACTGCAGATTGTTTAATCATTGTTTGAATTTGGCTTGGCTTAGTACCTAAAAAGGAAATGAATATGCCAACATTATATTAGTAACATAGTGTTAATACTGAAAATACTTAACAACTCTGGTGATCCAGAATGTTGTGATGATTTAAAAAACAAAAATTTTCAAAACAATTGTATCAAACTTATATCATAAATTTATCAAAAGAGCATGCATGGGTTTTTTTGACCTTAGTTAATATAGTTTTGAAAAAATTCATGCATAGATTAGTGAAACATAGTTGTTCCATGGTACAGTGAATATTTAAAGAACATGTTGGAAGAAATGTAAATACACAATATAAATATGCCTCAAAGACTACTGAGGTATTCTACTGTCTAAAGGCAAAAGAATTGGAAGTATGTCTCTTTAAAGTTTCTTACAGTCCCATAGTACTATAATAAATTCTCCTGCAAAGTATAATTTGAATATATAAAGATGTTTTAAAATGACATGATAAAACAAATGAAGACATAGTAATAGGACCCTCTAAGCAGCGAGATGCCTGATATCCTGAATACTAGAATTCTGTGATATCCTATAAAGTCTGCTTATGAAGTCTGAGAAATAGAACTTAACATGACAGAGTAGTGAGTTCTGAGGGTAAAGGCAATAATAATGTTCTAACACTTGAAATATAATGACAACTATACTTCATTAAAGTGCCATTGTCAACTTGGAGGAATAATAGTACTTCGGTATGTCAAAATAACACAAGTAAATAGAACATGAATTTTCAAAATTCTTGGGACAGGAGAATGTGTAGTTTAATAAGATATCTGTACTATACATTTTTTGGAATAAAACAATATTAAATATGAACATGGTAGATGATCCAATCTTCTTTCTAATCTGCCTGTCCTTACCCCAATGTCCCATTTGCCCTTCACTCTCATCCTAAAATAAAATAAACATAGCTGTCAGATGCCAATGTCACAGTGAAGACTTTATACAATCTTAAATGTTTTGAACTCCAAAATAAGAGCCTGGCCAGCACATTCTGAGCTGAAACCCCTTAAACTCTTAAATGCACTATTTAATAGCAAATGTTCCAAAAACTTTCTAATAATGATTCATGTCAAAGAAAGGAAAACAATTAGAAATGGAGTCTTCATTCTTTTAATAAAAAATGTCAAAAAAATTTCCTTATTTTTAATATCTTGGTGAACTTTATAATCTGTCACTTTTGAATGCTCTAAGATTTGCATATTTCCAAAGTTTTCATGAGGATCTTTTGGGAATTACTATCCATTTTACCCACCCTTATTCACTAAGATATCATTAATTATCCTCCAAAATCTGAGACTCTGTAATTAGAAATAACTTTATGTATTACTTAGAAAAATGTTATTGGGCTATATAAGTCAATATAAGCATAAAATAAAATTTTGTATGTATAAGATGTTTTATGTAAGTTTCATGGTAACTACAGAGCAATGCCTGCAGTGGATTCACAAAATAGGAAGAGAAGAGAATCAGAGCATACCCCCATGGGAAAACATCAATTTACAAAGGAAGAAGGCAGAGAGGAAGAAGGGAAAAAGGAAACAGCCAAAAAAACACTTAATAAGGTTAATAAAAATTAGTTAAGATGGCATTTAGTAAGTACTTACCTATCAATAATGATATATATGGAAATATAAAATATAAATAGATTGAATTCTTTAATAAAAAGGCCGAGGGTGGCTGGATGGATAAAAGAATAGCCAACTATATGTTTCTTAAAAGAGATTCATTTCAGTTTTAAGGACACACATGGCTCAAAGTAAAGGAATGCAAAAAAAAAATTCATACAAGTGGAAACCAAAAGAAAGGAGGGACACCTACATTTTTAATAGACAAGAGACTTGAAAACTCTGAAACAAAAATATGAACTAGAGAAAAAGAAAATCATTATATAATAACAAAGTGGTTAAATTATCAGTTATAAATATTGTAAATATATGCATTCCAAGTTACAATAGCTATATATTAAGCAAATACTAGCAGATCTAACCAGTAATAGTATGGGACTTCCACACTTCTCCTTCAACAATGGCTAGATCATCCAGGCAGAATATCAAATGAAATAGAGACCAGAGAAACAACAGAAAAGATCAGTGAAACTGAGGTGTTTTTTTTGAAAATATGAACAAAATTCACAAACTTTTTAACTGACCAACAAAATAAGAGAGATTTGATAATAAAATAATAATTATATAAATAGAATAAAATCAGGGGTGCCTGGGTGGCTCAGTTGGTTAAGCGACTGCCTTCGGCTCAGGTCATGATCCCGGAGACCTGGGATCGAGCCCCACATCGGGCTCCCTGCTCTGCGGGGAAGCCTGCTTCTCCCTCTCTCACTCCCCCTGCTTGTGTTCCCTCTCTAGCTGTGTTTCTCTCTATCAAATAAATAAATAAATAAAATCTTAAAAAAATAATAAAAAAATAAATAGAATAAAATCAGAAATGAAAAAGGACATAGTATAACTGATATTACAAAAATAAACACAGAATCAAATAAATCCCATGAATGATTATATCCCAACAAATTAGAAAACCTTGAAGAAATTGATAAATTCCTTGAAACATACATGTTATCATGACTTATCACAAAGATCAAGGAAATATGAACAGACCAATACAAAGTAAATGAAAAGGACTGAATCAGTAACCAAAAACCTCCCAATTAAAAAAAAATAATAAAGCAGAACACAAAATAGTATCATTGGTGAATTCTAGCAGACATTTACAGAATTAGTGTTAATCCTCCCCAAACTCTCTTAAAAAATAGAAGAGCAGGTAACCCATTCAAACTTGTTTTGTAAGACCAGTGTTACTCTGATACCAAAGCCAGATAAGGACATTGCAAGAAGAGAAAACTACAGACCAATATCCCTGATGAATACAGAAATTCTCAGGAAAATAAAACAAATTCCATAGCACCTTAAAGAAATATACACTAAAACCAAGTCAGAATTATTTCTGGAATGAAGGATAGTTCAGCACATGCAAATTAATAAATGAAATATAGCACATTAAAGCTAAAAGTCATATGATCATCTCAGTAAATACAGAAAAAACATTTGACAAACTACAACATCCTTTTATAATAAAAATTCTCAATAAATTGTGTATTAAAGGAATATAATTTTACATAATAAGGGCCATATACATATAGCCCTAGCTGAAGCCATATTTAATGGTGAAAACTTTCCCTCTAAGATCAGGAAGAAGACAAGGACAACCAGTCTCACTACCCTTATTCAAAGTAATGCTAGAAGTCTTAGCCATACTAATCAGGCAAGATAAAGAAAGAAAAGGTGGAAAGGAAAAAGTAAACTTTTATTGTTTGCTGATGATATGATCTTATAGGTTAGAAAATTCTAGATTCCACCATTTTACTGTTTTATATTCCATTATTCAATGTAATTTTTTCCAAACATACACATATCTTGCTTAGAATTCTCAAATCCCTTAACTAAAACTGGCAGCAGCTAATTAAAGAGAAGTGGTCTATAGAAAATAACTTGGATACCAGCACTTCATTGATGATTTCAGTACAAGAAGAAAGATTTTATACATGTAAATATAACTTGAATATAGTCTCATAAGAAGGTACTGCAAGCATAGATATCTCTGTAATAAGATTTACATACTATAATTGAAAATAGTCACACTTAAACTTCATTCACAATTGTGCATGTGGTTGGCATTATAAAACATAATAAAAGTCATTCCTAGAAAATGGATACACATCTATTTATATCTATATCTATATACAGTGTGTATATAATATATATTTTATATTAGTTATATATTTATTAAGTGCCTTACATTTATACATTAAATGTATATTATATTTACATTTTAAAACTTGCATATATTTTATAATATACGGATATATATTTTATAACATGAACATTATAAAATATATATGTATTATATATTTTGTTTTATATATTTTTATGTATCTTATATAAGTAAATTTATATATAGAGAGGATATAGGTTGGTTTTGGCACAAGCTCCCCAAGTATTTATATCCTGCACCACACTAGTATTTTTATTACAGTTGATGAGCCTGCATTTATACATCATTATCACTCAGATTCCACAATTTATATTAGACTACACTCTTGGTGTTGTACATTTGATGAGTTTTGGTGAATGTATAATTTGATAAGCATCTAATGTATGGTGATATAATTAGTATAAAATCATATAGAATAGTTTACACTAAAAATCCTTTCTCCTCTGCCAAACCATCTCCCTCAGCCTCAGTTTCTGGAAACCATTGCTATTTTATTGTTGCCATAGTTTTGCCTTTTACAAACTATCATATTGGTTGAAATCATACTGTATGTAGCATTTTAAGGTTGGCTCCTTTCATTTAGTTTTATGTATTTACAGTTTCCCTATACCTTTCCATTGCTTAAAACTCATTTCTTTTTAGTGGTGAATAATATTCCATTCAGGAGTGTCTTCATTTCTTTCTTTATATACATATTTCTATCTAGCAGCCTTATCTTCTGCTTCAGTGACTTTATATTTCTTATAATGCAGGTAATCTGGTGATGGATATTTTCAGCATTTATATGTATAAAAATTATTTATTTTGATGTATTTTTTCTTCACATTATATTTTATTGAATTTAATATTTTAAACTAATCAACAGTAAAATAGTTTTTTTTTGTCTTTTGGTGTATAGCCATAGAAGTTTTAATACATGTATAGACTTGTGTAAGCATTATCACAATCCAGATACAAATAGCTCCATCATTTCATAGCCATCAATTTTGAATAGTATTTTTATTGTGTATAGAATTCTAGATAAAAGACTTTTGTTTTCTCTTCTTTCAGCATTATCTGATAGTCTATCTGTTCTATTTTCAAGCTTTCTAATCTTTTTTTTATAATTTTTTCTTCCATATATAGGGATAAAAAGGAAATCAAACAACTATAAAAGCAAATCAAGTGTTTGGGGATCAAAATCTATATAATTTATAGGAACACGCTTACAAAAGAATAATACAAAATTATAATTATTAAATTAGGTACAGAGCTTTCACAATAATGCCATTGTACTTAATCCCACATAACTGTATACTTATGATGGTCAAGCAGTAAATTTTATGTGTAATTCACATCTATAAAAACTGCAATGAAAAAAAAACAAAAAATCAGTTAAGATTTTGAAGGTACTTGTGTAAGTAGAAATGAATTTTAAGTTTTATTAACATCACAGAAAATTCATTTCTGCCTGTATATATTGCCACGCTTTTTTTAACTATAATGAACATACACCTTTTGTTTACTTCTAATATCTGAAATGCATGTAATTTTTCCCTATTACTGTTTATAGTCACAACAGCCTTCATTATTTTACCCTTGGAGTGAGCTGAGGGCATCTTTATCAAGTATGTCCCACTTTGAAATAAATGTGGGGAGGATCTCCTGTTAGATGTTAGACCCTTATCTTTTTTTAAAATTTTTAATTTAAATTCAATGTAGTTAATATATAGTATATTAACTTCTGGGGTAGAATTTTGTGATTCATCAGTTGCATATAACCCCCAATGCTCATTCCATCAAGTATCCTCCTTAACGCCTAATTAATCATGCAATTACCCCATCCCCTCACATACCTCCCCTCCAGGAACCCTCAGTTTGGTTTTTATAGTTAAGAGTCTCTTATTTTGCTTCCCTCTCTGTTTTTATCTTATTTTATTTTTCCTTCCCTTCCCTATGTTAAAAGCTGCTGATTTTGAATTCTATACTTCTCTTTCTGATAGGTCTTCAAAATCAAATGTCAAGTTTTCCACAATTAAAAATCCCTACGGCCAGACCAAAAAAAGAGTATTTTTGCTGTACTTTTTATTATTTTTTATTTTTTAAAAAAGATTTTATTTGTTTGAGATAGAGTGAGAGTGAGAGAGCAAAAGCAGGGGGAGCAGCAGGCAGAAGGAGTATATTTAAAAGCTCTAAAGTGACAATTTTTATAATGTGTACTAGAATTTTTTTTTCCATAAGAAAATCTGGTCTGAACAAACTAATCTACTTTATTCCTCCCGTTGTATGTATCTCCACCTTAAAATAATACTTTGGACAGTAACATGTTTTCTAAAAAAATTCCAAAAATAAATCTACTTGTCATTTTCCTATTACTCAAATATAGCATTATGTTGGCATTTTCCCCTCCTAGTTATTTTAAAGATATATTTTCACAGTTGTTATGTTCCATATACAATTTCTAAATTAATATTGTATTAAGGAATATTGTTTGTGCTACCTCCTTTTCATAAGCATCATTTTAGATGGTTGCTTGAGGGCAGAGACTAAGCCCTTTGCACCGCCCCTGCTGTTAAACACAGATACCTACTCTCATTAGACATTCAATTATGTTTGTTAACTTGAATGAGAGTACAGGCATTTTAAGTAGAAAGCTTTCTGGAATAGTCAATTCTTTCTGCCGTAGTACCTTACATAGAAATACAGTTCAAAAGTTGACATTTGATAAACAATTGCTGAATTAAATGCTCTAAGATTCATGTTGCCAAGTGACTACACTACAGAAGGAAATGTGCTTCGTGTACATGACTCCTTGGCAAACCCCAAGCTCCTACTATGTTCAGTTTAGAGGTATAATAATGAATTTCCAAAGCAATGAATATGGTGACTTATATTTTACTCCAGATAAGACTACCTGATGACCGTTCTACTTGCTTTTGTCTTCATCTCCCTATAATCAGTTCTCACTACAGTAGCTAGGATTATTCTTTTATTACTTATTTATTTTATTTTTAATTTAAATTCAATTAGCCAACATATAGAACATCATTAGTTTCAGAGGTAAAATTCAGTAGTTCGTCAGTGGCATATAACACCCAGTGCTCGACCACATCATGTGCTCTCCTTAATGCCTGTCACTCAGTTACCCCATCCCCCCACCTTCCCTCTTTATAATTTTTTAAAGATTTTATTTATTTATTTGAAAAAGGTAGAGTGAGCAGGGGGAGGGGCAGAGACAGAGAATCTCAAGCAGACTCTATGCTGAGTGTGAAACTGAAAGTGGGGCTCACTCTCATGACCCTGAGATCATAACGTGAGCCAAAACCAAGAGTGAGATGCTCAACTGACTGCACAACCCAGGCACCCCAGGATTGTTCTCTTAAAGTTCAAGTTGATAATGTCACTCTTCTTAATCTCTCCAATACTGTTTCATCTCAGAGTAAGAACCAGATTCCTTAAAGTGGTTTAAAAGGTGTTATGTGATCCAGTCATGTTTGTTTTCTGATTTCTTTCACTGCATGGTACTTGCTGGATTCACCCCCCACCAGCCTTTCCACTGTTTCTTAAATACACCAGGTATGCCTGCTTCTCTCACAAGGGTTTAGCATCTCAAATCCTCAATGTCTCTGTTGAAATATCCTATCTGAGAAGCCTTCCCTCTCTTCAAACAAACACGTCTTGACCTCTTTGCTACTGCATTTCTTCCTTAGTCTTCAAAATCACTTAGTGTGGTACTTACTTGTTTTTCAGTTTGGTTTTGCTTTCTCCAAACTGGAATATAAGTTTTATGAGTAGAGAGTCTTCACCTGTTTTTTTAATACAAAATTCCAACACCTAGCAGCTGGAATATCAGCTTGGTAAATATTTGTTAAAGATATAAATTAATGAATGCTGAATACTATATCATGCAGTCAATGCTTATTCTTGTTTATAGTTTTCTGTAAAACTCAAAACAACATTGTGAAATTATTATTAGCTAGATGTTAAAGATAATGAAATTGAAAATTGAGAAGTTAAGGACCTTGCTCAAGGCTCTTATATAAATATATATATATATATATATATATATATATATATATATTTATAATATATATATATTTCTCACTCTCCTGCTCTTTCTAGAGAGAGAGCAAATGTGATAGAATGCTCATACATCAGTGTGAGAGAACCTAGGTTTGGGCTTCACATTAAATCTTTTTTGAGTCAAAGTTCAAACCCTTTTCTTTATGTCATGCTTAGACATGGATTGAATGCAAACAGTTTATTAATTTTCTGGTAATTTTACTACCTAATTTAATATTAGCTTCAGGCTTGTATTTGCCATTGACATAAAGGAGAAATCCTATGGTTATGGATCTTGAAATTCACATAGTACACCACAGTAGAAGATAAAAATCTTTGAAATTCAGAGGAAAAGAACTCTGATTTTTTTGGAACATTTAGATAATAAAACTTTGTGGATTTGAAATCATTGCTCTCTGGGTTTTTAGGCCTCAACCTCAACATCTGTTCCTTGAGTAATATAGTAGGCTGTATATTCTGAGATGCATGCCTTGAGCCTTGTTCATAAGGACTTTTCCATAAACATTCACTTTGAATAGTTTAACATCTATGGTATTGATTTGTAATAGGAAATAGCTCAGACATAAAATTATTATAGGACCAGACTAATTGTAAAGTATTTAGAATTTGTGTCTGCTTAGTAAATTGTCACTTTTATCTATCTCTTATGTACCAGGTATATTGATTGTTTATAAGAAAATTAATAAACCTGAACTAGGGCTAGATCCAGTTTCCAGACTCTTCACTCCTACAATTGTGGTTGACTGAAAAATGGTTATAAAATTAAAAAAAAATAACTATGTCCCTTTAGATGGTGAGAGCATACATATCTTGGCCATATACAGGACAAGCACTTTAAATTTCTTTGATAGCATAACTATGTTTTGGATGATCCTGTTAAAGAGGGGTTGAATATATATATATTCATATATATATACATATATATAGTCACCAAGTGGGCCAAACTTAATTCAAATTTACTTGTTATTTTTCTAATGTGTGTCATATATTTTTCTATATGATTTTAGGATCATAGTAATAGAATACAACAGAGAAAATTTGATTGAACCACCAAAGTCTCAGTCCCATCTGCAACCATATTCTTTCCAATGAAGACTAAAAACAGTGGATTATAAGAGTCTTGATTAATCTCAGATGCCACCAGAGGAGACGGGGCAATATGGCAGAGAAGTAGGGGACCATGTTTCAATCAGTCCCCTGAAATGAGCTAAATATCTACCAGAACACTCTGAACACCCCTCGAATCAGCCTGAGATGTAACACTACAGGGGCAGAAGAGCATCAGCAGAGAGGTAAGTGGAGCAGGAGCACTGGGACTGATTTTGGAGGATAAACAGAAGAGGGAGGAAGCCACCAGAAGCAACCCACTAGAAAGTAATACCCCAATACGAAAGTGCTCTGTGCTTGGGGACCAGCATCAACTTTCAGTCTGGTTAAAAGCACTCAAAAACAAAGGGTCCTCAGAGGCAACTGGGGGAATCTGATGGCCACTGGCAGAGACATAAAACTGTGTTCCTGGGATGGCGGTAAGATAGCACTCCCAAGTACCTGAGTGAACTCAGCGACGGGTCCCTGAAACAGCGTTTGTACCACCACTTGGGCTAGGTGCAGGGCACTCTTCCCCCGAGGTCACTCCTCCCGCAGCCTTCTGCACCACTTGCCACTTGCCAGACGCCGGGTCCGAGAGGACCCAGCGTCGGTGTGGGCCCCAGATAGAGGTCCCACAGTGAAAGGTTCACACAAACTGATAACACTCATGGTTTCTGTGGCATGGGAGTGAAGGGAGACAAGCGGGGGTCTCGGGCGCCATTCTGGCTGGCGACTGGGGCTGCGTGTTACCTATAAGAGGTGGTGGGGTGCAGGAGAGGGGGAGTGCAGAGGGGGAGTCTGTGTGTCCTGGACCATCCAGAGGGGAGCTGACTGAGGCTTCACTCTGAGACAGAGGTCTGGGTACAGACAGCTTACTTTGCTCTGACTCTCCCTAAAGCTGCAAAAAGCCACAAAAGAACAAAAACCTCCAGAGAACAAAAGCCTGAAAAACTGGTTTCCATAGATCCAGCCCCTTGACAGGGGGCAGGGTTGCTCAGCCTAGATTGACTGAAAAACAATGTGGCAGGCCCCTCCCTTAGAAGACAAGTGAGAAGAACAAGAACAAATACCAAACGGTTTACATAAAACTGTAAAACCCCAACATTGGGGGAAAAACAATATATTAAGCTCCTGGTACTACCCCAAAACCTGTATATTTTATATATACAGCTTTTTATTTTATTTTTCTAACTTCTTTTTATTTGTCTTTAGTTTTTTTTTTATTTTAAATTCACTCTTGTGATGCTTGTTCTTTTATTTTTTAAACCCATTTATTATTAAAACTTGATATTTAATACAACATTCCATAATAACTTTTTACTTTGAACTTGTTTCATACATATACCAGTGTATTTGTTTCTTCTTTTTAATATACATATAGATATAAACTTTAAGATAATCTTTCATTCCTATTCAATATTACCCCTATATATAAACCAGTTTTAATTTCCCTATATCTCTACAAAGTGGAGTCATCTAACAATAATAACATACACCCAGGAGGAACTGAAATACTTTCCTCGCCCACAATGAGGATTTGTCCACACCTTCCCATCTTATTCCTCTGTCAGTATATCTGTGTGTTTGTTTTTGCCTTTGTAATGTATAAATATTATTCTTGGGGGTTCATTTGGGCTGGGTTTTGCTTTTTGCTTTTTTTCCCTTTCTTTTACTTTTGATGATCTTTTTGTTTATTCTATTTTGGTTTTGTGCCATATAAACCCTACCATTGGGGCCCATTTTGGCAGGGTTTTTTCTTGCTTTTTTTCTCTTTTCTCTCTTTTTTTCTTTCTTCTTCCTTTTTGGTGGTGACTTCTGATTGCTCTGAAATGTTCCAATGGGCAACATGCCTGGATCATAGTTTATATATTCAGCTACACATCCCCTCAACAAACCCTTACCAATATGATTCAGAGGAGGAACACCCAACAGAAGAAAAACTCAGAGACTGCAACCCCTGTCACAGAACTACTGGATATGGACATAAACAATACAACAGAAATGGAACATCCAAGCAATAGCTAAATTGGAAAAGACCATCAGTGGCAAGATAGAAGCTCTAAGGGTGGAAGTGGAAGCTGACCTGGCAGAGGTTTAAAATTCTATGAATGAGATCCAATCTAATCTAAATATTCTAACAGCTATGGTGAGTGAAGCAGAAGATTGAATTAATAATCTAGAAGATAGATTCATTGAGAAGGAGGAACAAGAGAAGTCTTGGGAAAAAAAAAAACAAAACAGCTAAAATCCCACGAATATAGAATTAGGGAAATAAATGATGCCATGAAACCCTCCAATATCAGAATTATTGGAATCCTTGAGGGAGTTGAGAGAGAGAGAGAGAGAGAGAGAGAGAAGACTAGAATATATAGTTGAACAAATCCTGGGTGGAAATGTCCCTACTCTGGGGGATGAAATAAGTGTTTGTGTCCTAGAGGCAGAGAGGACACCCCTCAAGATCAACGAGGCTAGAAAAACCTCCAGGCACAAATTGTGAAATTCACGAATCATAAATTCAAAGAATATTGCTTAAGGGCAGCTACAGGGAAGAGGTCCCTTTTGTACAGAGGGAAGACCATCAGAATAATGTCAAACCTGTTCACAGAAACCTGGCAAACCAGAAAGGGCTGGCAAGACATATTCAGGAAATTAAATAGAAAAAAATATGCAACCAAGGATATTGTACCCAGCAAGGTTGACTTTCAAAATGGAAGGAAAGATAAAGAGCTTCCAGGACTGGCAAGGGATAAAAGATTATGTGACCACCAAGCCAGCACTACCAGAAATATTAAGGGGGATTCTATAAGAGAGGTAAGAACCCAAGAGTGACACAGAACAGAAATTTACAGAGGCAATATATAGAAACAAGAAATTCACAGGCAACCTGATGTCAATAAAAAAGTATCTTTCAATAATCACTCTCAATGTGAATGGCCTATATTCTCCAATAAAACAGTACAGGGTCGCAGACTAGATAAAATGACAGGACCCATCCATATGCTGCTTACAAGAGACACATTTTGAATCTGAAGATACAGCCAGACAAAGTGAGGGGATGGAGAACCATCTTTCATGCCAACGGACCTCAAAAAAAAAGAAAGCTGGGGTAGTGACCCTCATATCACATAAATTCCATTTAAATGGAATCTAAAGACTATAGTCCATCTAAAGACTATAGTCAGAGATACAGAAGGACACTACATCATTCTTAAAAGGTCTATACACCAAGAAGATCTAACAATTGTAAATATTTATGGCCCCAGCATGGGAGCAGCCAACTACATAAGCCAACTGTTAAGCAAAATAGAGTCATATCAATATGAATACATTAATTGTAAGAGATCTTTTTTTTAAAGATTTTATTTATTTGACAGAGAGAAACAGTGATAGAGGGAACACAAGCAGGGGGAGTGAGAGAGGGAGAAGCAGGCCTCCTGCCAAGCAGGGAGCCCGATGTGGGACTCGATCCCAGGTCTCCGGGATCATGACCTGAGCCGAAGGCAGTCGCTTAACCAACTGAGCCACCCAGGCGCCCCAATTGTAAGAGATCTTAACACACGACTCTCAGTAATGGACAGATCATCTAAACAGAAAATCAACAAAGAAACAAGAGTGTTGAATGACATATTGGACCAGATAGATCTCGTAGATATGTTCAGAATATTCCACCTTAAAACAAAAGACTACTCATTCTTCTTAAGTGCACATGGAACTTTCTCCATAATAAACCACACACTAGGTCACAAATCAGGGCTCAACCAATACCAAAGGATTGAGATTATTCCCTGCATATTCTCTGACCACAATCCCTTGAAACTGGAACTCAACCATAAGAAAAAGTTCAGAAGGAATACAAACACTTGGAAGCTAAAGACTATCCTGCTCAATAATCTTTGGATAAACCAGGAAATTAAAGAACAATTTAAACATTTCATGGAAATCAATAATCATAAAGATACATCAATCCAAAACCTATGGGATAGGTCAAAGGCAGTCTTAAGGGGAAAATACATAGCCATCCAAGTCTCACTCAAAAAAAAATTGAAAAATCCTGAATACACCAACTCTCTTTACACCTTAAAGAACTGGATAATCAACAACAAATTAAGCCAACCCCACAAACAAGAAGGGAAATAATTAAGATTAGAGTAGAGATCAATGAATTAGAAATTAGAGATACAGTAGAACATATCGATGTTTTACTAATCAAACAAGAAGCTGGTTCTTTGAAAGAATTAATAAGATTGATAAATCATTGGCCAAAGTAATCCAAAAGAAAAGAGAGAGGACCCAAATAATAAAATTATGAATGAAAGGGGATAGATCATGACTAACACCAAGGAAATAGAAACAATCATCAGAAATTACTATCAACAGTTATATGCCAATAAGTTAAACAACCTAGAAGATACGGATGCATTCTTGTAAACCTATAAACTTCCAACTGAAACAGGAAGAAACGGATAATCTGAATAGAGCAATATCTAGTAATGAGATTGAAGCAGTGATCAAAAATCTCCCCCAAAACAAGGGCCTAGGACATGATGGATTCTCTGGGGAATTCTACCAAACATTCAAAGAAGAAATAATACCTATTCTTCTGAAGCAGTTTCAAAAAATAGAAACAGAAGGAAAACTTCTAGCCTCTATATGAAGCCAGCATTACTTTAATCCCCAAAGTCAACAAAGACCCCATCAAAAAGGAGAATTTCAGACTAATATCCCTGATGAACATGGATGCCAAGATTCTTAACAAGATCCTAGCTAATAGGATCCAACAGCACATTAAAAATATTATCCACCACAACCAGGTGGATTTATCCCTGGGATCCAATCGTGGTTCAATATTCACAAATCAATCAATGTGATAGAACAAATCAATAAGAGAAAAGAGCCACATCATCCTCTCAATTGATGCAGACAAAGCTTTTGACAAAATGCAGCATCCGTTCCTGATTAAAACCCTTCAAAATATAGGGATAGAGGGAACATTCCTCAACCTCATAAAATCTATCTATGAAAAACTCACAGTGAATATCATTCTCAGTGGGGAAAAACTGACAGCCTTCCCATTGAGAACAGGAATAAGGCAAGGATGCCCACTCTCACCACTGTTGTTCAATATAGTGTTAGAAGTCCTAGCAACAGCAATCAGACAACAAAAAGAAATAAAAGGTATTCAAATTGGGAAAGAAGAAGTCAAACCCTCTCTCTACACAGATGACACAATACTTTATATAGGAAACCTAAAAGTCTCTACCCCAAAACTACTAGAACTCATAACAATTCAGTAATGTGGCAGGATACAAAATCAATGTACAGAAATGAGTTGTGATCTTCTAAAATAATATTGAAAATATAGAAAGGGAAATCAGAGAATTGATTCTGTTTACTATAGCACCAAAAATCATAAGATACCTAGGAATAAACTTAACAAAATTAAGGATATGTACTTGAGGAACTACAGAATACTCATGAAAGAAATTAAAGAAGACACAAAAAGATGGAAGAGCATTTCATGCTCATGGATCAGAAGAATAAATATCATTAAAGTGTCTATACTGCCCAGAGCAATCTATACTTTCAATGCAATCCCAATCAAAATTCCACCAACATTTTTCAAAGTGCTAGAACAAACAATCCTAAAATTTATATAGAACCAGAAAAGATCCCAAATTGCTAAGGAAATGTTGAAAAAGAAAAACAAAGCTGGGCATCATGTTGCTGGATTTCAAGCTTTATTACAAAGCTGTGATTCCCCAAGATAGCATGGTACTGGCACAAAAACACACAGATCAATGGAACTGAGTAGACAGTCCACATATGGACCCACAACTCTATGGTCAAATAATCTTTGACAAAGCAGGAAAAAATATCTAGTGGAAAAGACAGTCTCTTCAATAAATGTTGCTGGGAAAATTGGATGGCTATGTATAGAAGAATGAAACTTGAACATTTTCTTATGCCACTCAAAAAGATAAACTCAAAATGGATGCAAGACCTCAATGTGAGGGAGGAATTTATCAAAATCCTAGAGGAGAACATTGGCAGTAACCTCTTTGACATTGGCCACAGCAATTTCTTTCAAGACACATCTCCAAAGGCAAAGGATACAAAAGCAAAAATGAACTTTTGGGACTTCATCAAAATAAAAAGCTTCTGTAGAGCAAAGGAAACAGTTAACAAAACAAAGAGGCAACACACAGAATGGGAGAAGGTATTTGCAAATGACACTACAGACAAAGAGCTGATATCCAAGATCTATAAAGAATTCTCAAAACTCAACAACCAAAAAAAAAAAAAAAAGATGATCACATCAAAAAATGGGCAGGATACATGAAGAGGCACTTCTCCACAGAAGACATACAAATGGGTAACAGATACATGAAAAAAAAGTTCGTTATCATTAGGTATCAGGGAAATTCAAATCAAAACTACATTGAGATATCACCTTACACCAGTCAGAATGGCCAAAATTAACAGGACAGGAAACAACAAGTGGTGGAGAGGCTATGGAGAAAGGGGAACCCTCTTACACTGTTGGTGGGGATGCAAGTTGGTGCAGCCACTTTGGAAAACAGTGTGGAGATTCCTTAAAAAATTAAAAATAGAGCTACTGTCTGAACCTGCAATTGCACTACTCTGTATTTACCCCAAAGATACAGATGTTGTAACCTTGTAGTATGTAGTTCATTGCAGCAATGGCCACAATCACCAAACTGTGGAAAGAGCCAAGGCACCCTTCAACAGATGAATGGATAATAAAGATATAGTCCATATATACAATGGAATATTACATATCTAGCAGAAAGGATGAATGCCCAACTTTTGTAGAAACATGGACTAGATTGGAGGAGATTATGCTGAATGAAATAATTGGAGCACAGAAAGTCAAGTATCATATGGTTTCACTTCCTTGTGGAACATAAGGAGCAATATGGAGGACAGTAGGAGAAGCAAAGGAAATGTGAATTGGGATAAATAGGGGAGGGAGATGAAACATGAGAGACTTTGGACTCAGACAAAAACTGAGGGTCTTGGAGGGGAGGGGTGGGGGGATGGGAGAGCCTCGTGGTGGGTACTGAGGGCACGTATTGTATAGAGCACTGGGTGTGGGACATAAACAATGAATCTTGGACCACTGAAAAAATAAAATACATTAATAAAAAAATGCTATGACCAAAAAAAAAAAGTCTTAGATGCCCCAGTTCTCCTATCACCAAGGGTATTTGACTCCAAACTATTACCTATTACTGTAGCATTATTAATACACATCAGTAGGAACATGAAGTTATCACTAACCTATAAGAATATTTAACATTTGGGATAAATAGCTGTGAGTTTAGTTCATCTGCCCAAATAAAAACTTAAAAATGTGAATGTGAAGTACAAAGTGTCCTGTTTTGAA
Source organism: Spilogale gracilis (assembly GCA_004023965.1). Taxonomy (NCBI): domain Eukaryota; kingdom Metazoa; phylum Chordata; class Mammalia; order Carnivora; family Mephitidae; genus Spilogale; species Spilogale gracilis. Next base: position 45,365 of record PITA01001488.1, on the reverse strand, counting down.
TTGCATTATTAAGACCACATGATCCATATTGTTTACGTATCTTTCCACTTAATTTGACTTCTTTTGATTTGGATTAGCTTCTTGACTGATTCTGCATCCTCTGGGAGAGACTCTGAACACTTGACAAGCAGAATGAGAAATTCAATTATTGCTATGTTAAATCCATCTTCAATTTGACATTTACCCTCAACTGAATATTTTCATTGAGACTGAGACTCCATTAACTATTCCCTTACTTTTTTTCTCATTACTCACATTTCCAGATTTATCTCTTACTCTTCACAAGAAATCCTTCCATTTTAACAAGCTTAAACAACCAGCATAGAAATTCTCTGTAGGAAATTAGCCTGTTTAACTCTATCTTTGTATACAATGGATATAATTTTAGCTTATTGTGTTTTAAAAACTAAAGAAGATAATATAGAAAAATTGCTTTAGAAAAAAATATATATTACAAAGTTAAATGTATTTTTTGGCAGCTGATAATATGTGAATATTTACCCAACCCTACTAATTAGATGACATTATATGATTTAGAAAATAGTTTTGTTGATACAGGGTTAAAGAATTAATAATAAAATATAAAGAGTTAAAGGAATGAACCATAAATAAGAAAATGATTTACAGAAGCAAAAAATCATAAAATGAAAAAAAATAACTTGCTTGTGGTCATACACTATTTGTTAATTCATTCATCATTCATCCACCAATCAAGCATTTTTTAAATGTAAGTAATACAATGATGAAGAAAATATAACACATGTTTTCATGAAGATTACAGAGTCCAAGAAAGAGCTCTTCCCAGAAAATAGTAATGCCTCTTGAAACACAACTATCTAATGCTAAGAAAACAACTGAGATCCTGAAACACAGAGAAATGAAATAGCACATATAGAAGTCCTGAATCTCATTAGAAGTATACATTAAATCTAGTCATTCTATCTGGCTAATTTAAATTTCCTCTGCTATTAAGATAATATGATTACATAGTTTTCTGTATCCATTAGGAAACCATTTTCTTTAACGAAAAGTACACCTTTCTTTCAATGAATTGGGAAAACTTCAAGAGACCTGTTTATAAATAATTTTTCTTTCAACCTCCCTTTTTTGAAAGATACTGAAAGTTGTTATACTTATATACAAACATTAAAAGCATATGATTCCTGTCCCAAATGATCCAAAATCTGATAAGGAATATAAATGTAACACATATTTGCAAGCAAATGTGAAATATGTAATCTCATAAACTTGGGAGGAATTAATTATATTGAAAAATGCAAGAAAGGCATTGCATAGAATAAGGCCTCCTCTAATAAGGTTTCAAATAAATAGACTTTTCTGTTCCTTCTTTTCTACAGCTAGTTTGAAATTAATTTAATCAGGTAAGTTGTGTTGTGGCATTTATTCAATAAAAATTCACTGAATATTTACCATTTCAACAGACTCTGTGATAATGACTAGGGGTATAAGTAAGAAAAAGACAGCCTATGACTTGAAAAACCCAGCCTAACAGGGATGTCAGATAAGAAAAAAATCTATTCAGCAAGTACTAGATGGTCTCTTACTATATGCTCCAGGCGTGGAGTAGAGCAGCAATATAATACATGAGTTTCTTATAATAGGAATGCTAACAGAGAGAAAATGGAAGGAAAGAATTAAGATTGTGACGTGACTAAGTAGTTGACAACAAAAAAGAGTGGGTAATCTAAAATTTTTGATGTTATGTTTCATTGAAAAGCATCTCTTATTCCTACTGAGTGAAATAAAGCAGTATTTTTATATTTTTTTCAAAATTTTATTTAAATTCTTGTTAGTTAACATATGGTGTAATATTGGTTTTAGGGCTAGAATTTAGTGATTCATCACTTACATATAACATCCAGTACTCAATCACAAGTGTCCTCCTTATCCTTCACCCACCTTCCTCCATCAACCCTTCATTTGTTCTCAATCCTGAAGAGTCTCTTTAGTTTGCTTCTCTCTTTTATTTCCCTTCCCTTGTGTCTTCTGTTTTGTTCCTTAAATACTATATATGAGTGAAATCATATGGCATTTGTTTTTCTCTGACCAAATTATGTTGCTTAGCATGATACACTCTAGTTCCATGCATATCCATGCTAATGACAAGATTTCACTTTTTAATGGCTGTATATTCCTGTGTGTGTGTGTGTGTGTGTGTGTGTGTGTGTGTGTATACCACATTGTCTTTATCCACTCATCAGTCCATGGACATTTGGACTCTCTCCAGAGTTTGGCTGTTGTTGAAAATAAAGCATACTTTTAAATAGAAGTTCACTACTTATGAGATAATAAACACATTAAAAATTCGAGGTTTATTCTTTGTGTGATTATTAAATGTAAAAGGCTGTATAAAATGAATGTTGCTGTAAAAAATGTATTAATGAGATTTACAGACTAAAGAAATATGCAAAAAATAAGAAATACTAACACCCAACTAGCAGTAAACCTGGACACTCTTACAGGTGAGCTATTTAAAATTTCAGGTTAACAGGGCATTTACAAACTACTAAACTAGACTCAGGAAACTTCAAAAGTATTAAAAGGAAAATAAAACTTTAACATATAGAGTTAATTCCAGGAAGGTCAAGATATTGCAGTCCAAAAAAATTTACCATAACAACATGGAGGCTGAAACATGAAATTGCCAGTATGTGATTATTTTTAACTTAAAAAATAGCAATTTCCTGTGTTGTTGTATCATATTAGGTATCAGAAAGGAAAAAATAATACAAATCATTCTGTTAGGTGACAAAGCATTTGGAAAACTCAGCATTTACTTTATCAGTGTTAATAATTAGTAGTTCCCTTTTTCCTGATTAATAAATGCACCGTTGTATAAATATGCCTCACTTTATCTACTCTCCTGTTATAGACATTGCTTGTAGTTTGTTTTTGTTCATTTAGTGCTACAAGAAATAGAGTGCAAGTCATTTTGCAGATTTTTTCCCCCTCTTTCTTCAGTAGATATCTATCTAAACATAGAATTGCTGAGTCATAGGTTAATTCATTTTTAACTTCATTAAGAAATTACTGGGCTTATAAAGTACATTTACCATTTGACTATTTTAACTACTAAAAGCAATGTATGCAAGTCTATTGCTCCACATCCTTGCCAAAAATTGATACAATCAGTCTTTAAATTTATCCATTATTGTGGATCTGTAGTGGTATTATGTGATTTTAGTTAGTATTTCCCTAATGTGCTTATTGGTCATGTTTAGCTATTCTTTTTGAAGTGTCTTTAATCTTTTTCCCATTTTTATTTATTTATTTTAATGGAGTTATATAATCTCAATACAAGTTCTTAGTGAGATATATGTATTGTCAATATTTTCTCTGAATTTATGGCTTGCCTTTTTCATTTTTTGTGGTAAGTGAAACAATTTAATGGAAAAGTTACCACTGAATTTAACTGTTTGTTAGATGACTTGAAAATAAGGCATTTTTCTTTTTAAAATGATTGAACTTACATCTGAAACTAATGATGTACTATATTTTGGCTAATGAATTTAAATTATAAATCAATTTATTAATTAATAAAATAAATAAAATGTTTTCTATCTGATTTTTGCTTAAATGGTTGTTATTGCTACTGTTATTTTCAATATAAACTTCTCTCAGACACATCAAAATTTTTCCTGTTTCCTTTGTCCTCTTTTCAGTTACAAAAGATAATGCTTTTGAAAAGTTCTTGGCTGCTCCACACCAAGACTTAGAATTCACCACTTCATAGTGAAAAGCAAGCTTGTTTCTTAAATCAATGAGATCAATCTCTCTAACTACAAGTGAATTATTCTCTTGCTCTTTTTTATTTATGTGTTTAATTTTTTCCAATATTACCATCAGTATCAAGTAAATATTATTAAAATCATACAGTTCACATATTCATTTTTGTAATAGAATTCACTGTAGAAGCACAAAGTTACGTTTATATGAAATCTTTGTCCATGCCTCACATATTTTAAAACTGATTTTTGATCCAGGTCAATAGTTCTCTCATGTATCTCTGTTTTTCCTACAGCATTTTTCTCATAAAAATTTCTCCCATGAAGTTATTATAATGAACTATGCACAAAACATATAGTTCAGAACTATTATAATAGCATGGGACCGAATGAAGGAAATAAATTTGTCAGGCATTGTATTATGCTACATGTTTACATAAGACAAAAGCAGCTGTGTACAAATTACATGACTGCCTAAATTAAGCATTGCATCCCATATTCTCATAACTTTTAACATTTTATATACAAGGTGAAGATATTTCAAGGACTGAATGCTCAGTCCTCCAAATATCCATATCATCCTTCTTTGTTCTGATTTTACACATACTATTCTCTACGATGAATGATATCACCCTTACTATATTGTATTTGAATGATGTATTCACTATTCAGGTTTGTATTTTCAATTCTAAGAGTAGTGCCTACAGAAATATGATCACCCTATAGCTGTGTGAGGTAGATATTAACCATTATAGAAGATAAGATTCAGAAAGATCAATGGGTTGCCCCAAGTCATACAACTAGTTCAGATTTAAACCATCTGTCTATTAAGTGCATGACATTCACACTATATGAGTGTGTCATTATTAATATAATCATTAATTGAAGTTATATTTCAACACCAATGGAATCTAAAAATTAGCTATTTAGCTTATTAAAATGTTATAATAAAATATACAGAGAAATCAGTTACAAATTTTGGAGTGCCATTTTACTTGGAACATGGTCCTTGCATACTCTGTGATTTTTCCCAATCAAGGTTGTAATCTATAGAAAAAAATTAACTTTTCTATTATTTTAGTTGCAGAATTCTCTACTCCAAGGTAACATATTGTCATTTTTTAAAGATTTTATATATTTATTTGACAGGCAGAAATACAGCTAGAGAGGGAACAGAAGCGGGGCAGTGAGAAAGGGAGAGCAGGCTTCCCACGGAGCAGGGAGCCTGATGTGTAGCTCAATCCAGGGACTCCAGAATCATGACTTGAGCCGAAGGCAGACGCCTAACGACTTGAGTCACCCAGACGCCCCATCATTTTTTATCTTAAAATTCTTTTGTATACAATAATCAAATGCATTTAGACCTTGCTTATGCTTGATTAAAAATGAAAGACTAAGGGGCGCCTGGGTGGCTCAGTTGGTTAAGCAACTGCCTTCGGCTCAGGTCATGATCCCGGGGTCATGGGATCAAGCCCCGCATCGAGCTCCCTGCTCGGCGGGAAGTCTCTTCTTTCTCTCATCCCCCCTGTTTGTGTTCCCTCTCTAGCTGTGTTTCTCTCTGTCAAATAAATAAATAAAATCTTTTAAAAAAAATGAAAGACTAAGATAGTGAAGAGGAGAAAAGGGAACACTTTCTGGGTAAAGCATAGTCAGTGTAGTATAGGTCTGTTCTGAAAAGAAGGTTGGAGGAAGAACAAATGAGGACAATTTCTGAGGCTCTCAACGTTAACAACAACATCTTCACAACCATCATCATTATAAATGAACAGAGTGTAAGAATCAAAGAGCAACAGTGAATAAATAGGGGAGGGCTACAGTAAATATTTTTTGTTTGTCTCATCAGGTACACTGTCCACATTTCTCCTTCTTTCCTCATCCTTGCTCTGTGTCCCAAAAGGGTCTCCATGCCCACCACTCTGTGGCCAGAAGGCTTATGCCACAGGACTGCATCAGCGGGCTTCATCAACCCCTGACTTCTGAGTGTGCCCAAGGGAATCGCTGTAGGAAACAGGGTGTCTGGGTAAACACTGCCCTCACTGTTTCTGCTAGATCTCCAGAGAATCAAGATTCTCTTGATTTTCATCTGCCTTCTAGATCATTAGCTGCTTACTCCCCCATCACTACTACCATTACCAACCTACTTTGTGGGGGCATGTGTGGTTTTGTCACATGAATGTAACAGATCCAAAGTCCCAGCTCTGAGTCTTTTACCACATCTGCTATCAGAAAAATGCCATACTGAGAAAGTTAGGATCTCACTTTTGGAGTAGCTACTAATGGGCACAGGTAACTAAACTTGTACTCATAGAAGTTAGCTTCCCAGGGGGAAAACTGGAAAGACAGTTAAGGGAGGATAAACATCCTTTCCCTTTACAACTTGGATAGACTGTTCCAAGGTATGGTTTCTAGGATCAGTAAGCACAAAGAATTCCACCTCCAAGACCACGTCTGCTTACTTTCTGAGCAATTACTCTTATTTCTTTGTTCACTGTAAAGCAAAGTAGAGAGCAAAGTATTACATTCTTTCTATTTTAGAACTCCACTGCCATTTTCCTCTATGTCTCTTATGAATTGCAAATCCCACTAAATAGCACTTAATCCTTGCATGAGGTTCTACTTAAAAAGGAATGTAAACAAACTATGTAGGGAGATATATCACCCCTAATCAAATCTTTCAAATTTCATTTCTGCTATTGCTAGTCTTTGTAACTCTGTAAGGGATAGAAAGACACTTTTTTTGTTTAATTGTTTCAACAACATGGTCAGTATCTTGTACCTTTCCTACTTTGTAAAATGACCTTTCCCACTTTGTAAAATGACCTTTCCCTTCAGCTCATCTATCTAAATTCCCCTCTCAATCTCTGGTCAACCACACTTTCATTTTCTGCATTGTGAAACTATTACACTTTTCTTAAACCATAATTTTTAATTTTAATTTAATGCATTGTCTGTATATCATTTATGAAGTTTAATGCAATAAGTATTGCTTTATATCATGATATGCAGACACTGTTCATTATAGAGGTAATAATGTTATTTTTTCTTTCACCACTTATTTATCTGGGATTATAATTGTCTTTATTATACACACACACATACACACACATATATATACACACACATACATACATACATACATACATACACAGATATACATATGTAACTACTCCCATATAAAAACATTTTACACATAACTCTTTTTTAGGATATTTCATTCTCTTACAACATATTAATAGATTATTCCCTAGGGCTGTTGCACAGTGCCATCCTAGGATTTTACTCCTAGGATTCCACTCCTTGTGCTGTTACTTCTCCTGTTTTTTGGAAACAAACTTCACTATTCATTCTTGGCATAAGCTTTCAGGAAAGTAGAATTAATTGAGAATTCCATCAACCTAATACTTTGGGAAACAATCTGGAAATTTATTAAAAATTTGAGCATGTACAATATGATCTAACCATCTACTTCTAGATGTTTTCCCAAAATAAATGAAAGATAAGTCTGTACAAATATTTGAATATCAATGTACATACCAACTCTTCAATAATAGCCCCAAACTGAAAGCAACCCAAAGCCCATCAAAAAAACATTAATACATACTATAACATGGAGGAATCTCAAAATATTTATATCAAGTAAAAGAAGTCAGAAAAGCAAAGTATATACTGTATGCTTCCATTTACATAAATTTCAGAAATTTATGCCAATTCATACTACTAAATGGTAACTAATGTAGACTGACAAAAAAAAAGTTGTGTAACAATGTACACAAGGATGGAGAAGTACGGGAAGGGGGGCAAAAGAGGGTTTGCCAAAGGACAAGAGGAAATTTTGCATTCTATTATTACTAGTATGAAGTAATTAACATGGAAAATATAACATATTCTGAGATACTGGAAGCCTTGTTTTCATTCCCCCGTGAAATAGCTTTAGGACAGAAGTAGTCCAAGTGTCCATCAACTGATGAATGAATAAAGAAGATATGACAAGTGCACACATGCATGTGTGAGCGCACACACACACACACACACACAGAATGGAATATTACTCAGTGATAGAAAATGAACTATTGTCATTTTCAATGATGTGGATAGAGCTAAAGAGTATTTTGCTAAATAAGTCAGTCAGAGATAGACAAATACCATATGATTTCACTCATATGTGGAATTTAAGAAACAAAACAAATGAGCAAAGGGGAAAAAGAGAGATGGACCAAGAAAGAGATTCTTAACTATAGAGAACTGATGGTTACAAGGGGAGGGGGTATAGGGATGGGTAAAATATGTTATGAGGATTAAGGAGTGCACTCGTGATAAGCACCAGGTATTGTATGGAAGTGTTGAATCACTATTTTGTACACCTGAAACTAATACTGCACTGTATGTTAACTGAAATTTAAATAAAAACTTAAAAAAAACTAGAACTGAAGTATCAGTAGATGCTACTTAGCTCAAAAATTGAGCTAAGGCACTTAGCAATGTATAAAAACAATTATAATTCTATATTCCAGGTATTGTATTAACAACTCAGTATATATTATCTCATGCAATTATTCCATAAAATAGTCCTATGAAGTAGGTATTCATTTCCCTAATTTAATAATTTAATGAAGATGAAAGTAAGGCATTGGTAAATCATGTACCTTGCCCAATAATATTGATAGAGTTTATTTTTGAGCTAACAGATTATGGATCTAGAGTATGGGATCTCATACTTTATTATGTAAACTTCAGTGCATTACAAATGACATTCTTTTGTGTGATTCTAATAAATATGAATATCATGAAGCTATATTATGAAATGCATTCATTATGGTATTTTTTAGGATTATTTTAAGGGCTTTAAAAAATTGGATGGATTTTTAGCTGGGTGAATTCTATAAAGACTCACATGCAGTGAGAATCAGTGCCAATCCCCTTTTAAGTATCAATAGGTATGTATAGCTGATTGAACAATGAAGGCACCTTTATCCAGCTCCACATTCTTTTGATTTGAAGATACTCATCCAGCAGAGTGCTGCATGAGTTTTCATTTAATTAAGTTAGTTTTTTTTAAAAAAATATGTTTGTAGATATCTTGATCATCTTCTATCACAGCTGGAAGACTAGAGTCTCTCTAGAGACATTTCATTTGTATGTTATGGAATTCTAATGACCACATGTATTTAAACCTGTCTGATATATTTCTTTTCAATTTTCAATTGAATTCTAGCTCAAGTGAGTAAAATGGTTTATTGGCTTACAAGATCCATGTATAGATACAAATAGAATAAGATAAATTACAATATGAAAAAGAAATAAACTAGTTCATTTTCAATGCCAAATCAATAGCTGGCTGTTTTATTACATAATATGGTAAAAGAACTATTTTGACTAAATAATTCATCTCAAAAGGAATATTCGACTTGTTTTATGGAACACACATTGAAGAACAGTTAGAGATAAAAGGTTAATAGAATCTAGCTGCCAAGAAAGTAGAATATTTTTCCCCTAAAAAGAAAAAAAAAGCTCCTGCCCAATTCTTGTATATTTTTAATTAATGAGCTGTGGAAAATATTTCTAGAATTCAGGAAATTAAAAATATAATTAAGAGTACATATTACGATGCTGCAGAAAGATAGTGTATCTGTCTTCAAAAAGTAATTTGATCTTTCAAATCTCTACTCATGAACATGCAATCAAATAAACTTGAGTAACTGAGGCATAACCTAATTCAGAAGAGGAACACATTTTGAGATTTCTACAGCCCAGGACACCACACACACACACACACACACACACACACACTATCCCTTCATGAAGGCATGGGGAAAAAAGATTTAACTTTTCAATTCTAAATAATTTTGGTGTTTAAAAAAATCTGGCTACAAATTAAGAGAAAATATACCCAGAATATAAAATTTAATAGAGGATATAATGAAAATATATATTCTTTAACAAAACCTTGTGTCACAAAATGAATTATAGACCATTTTATGATTAATATTTTACCTTTAAATGTTTTATTTACCAAATACTGATCTCTTTTTTTTTACTTATCCATTTTATCTCTAATCTGTACATTTTCACATATGTAATCTTTCTGAATTTTCTCCTTATAAAATTAACTATTCCTTTGTGACTTACTCTTGATAACATTACTTCTGAATATCATGGCCTGACACATTTTTATGGAATACAGAAATACTGTCACAAACCAGATTTGCTGAATCAGAATGTGTTTTAATGAAATTCCCCAATGAAATTAGACACATTCAAGTCTGACAAGTATCATTTAATTCTATACACTTAAGTCTTTGCTTTTATTTATTTGTTTAAATGTTTTTCTTCCTTCTTATGGATAAATTCCTTTAGATATAGAAAAATACTGAAGTCCTTTATCATCACTCCTTAATGCATTGCTGGCACATTGGACTTAATAACTATTTACTGAATGTATCAAATGCATTACCCCCACCAAATTATCTTTATTAAACAAGTTTAGTCTTTCAGTGCTCTCAATAAGAAAGAGAAATTTAGGCTCTTATTTAATTGTCTCTTAGGAATGTAAACTCGTTCCTCTGAAGTGCATTCACTGACCTTGTGACTAAGATCAGAAACCAAGGAAGACCATAACCACACCAAATTCTTAGATCAATAGTTATTGCAGTCAATGTGGCATGGCTTCAACGACAAGCACAGAGGTAGCTTATATGCCAACCCTTTAACATTATGGGATAGTAACATATAATTTCAAATTCATGTCTAATCACTACACACATACATACATATACATTTATATAACTTTGTAAACACATATCATTTGAGAACATTGAGCCCTCTTTTTCCTCATGTGTGAAACAGGTATACAAAATACAACCTCATAATAGTGTAAAAATCACATCAGGGATAGCAAGCAAAATAGAATGCTTTGTCTTCAAAAGACAAAATAGGGGCACCTGGCCAGCTCAGTTGGTTAAGCAACTGCCTTCAGCCCAGGTCGTGATCCCGGAGTCCTGGCACCTGGCCAACTCAGTTGGTTAAGCAACTGCCTTCAGCTCAGGTCATGATCCCGGAGTCCTGGGATCTCATCCTACCTTGGGCTCCTTGCTCAGAAGGGAATCTGCTTCTCCCTCTGACCTTTTTCCCCTCATGCTTTCTCTCTCTCTCTCTCTCTCTCTCTCTCTCTCCCTCTCTCTCTCTCTCTCTCTCTCTCTCTCTCCTTTCTCAAATAAATAAATAAAATCTTTTAAAAAAAAGACCAATTAGTAGACTCTTGTCCTTCAGAAGAATTCAGTCAGAACAAAATATCTCTCACCCCTCATATATTATGCTCAGTGTATGCAAAATGCAGTTTGGTGGAAATTGGATTTATGAAAAATAAGAATATAGCAAGAAACACACCTAACACCTAGATATTGGTTTCTAAAAACAAGTCTTAAAGAAAAGCTTAATTCTAAGAAGGGACAGGAAATATAAGCCTACAGCATCTTGTAAGTGCCAGAAAATAAGGGTCTGTTCAAACAAAACAAAACAAAGCAATAAAACAACACACTACATTGATAGTGGTTGTTGAAAGGACTCCAGAACTAACTGAAATTATTGCCAATGGTCAAAGTTTGATCACATTGAACAGCAAAATAAAGCAGAATTGGAATCTACCCTGAAGTATACAATACATATTCTTGAATCCATACTGATATAAATACATGATTGAATAAACAAATAGAGATAATTCTTAGTCCATACAGAAGAATTTCAAGGAATTTATATACTCTCCTTTCAAGGACTCCTTCAGTGTGACATGTGCATAGAGACTTTCTTTCAAATGGTACGGTATGATACAGAGGGATAAAAGGAAATTTATAATGGAGAAACTTGAAAAACTGTACTTGCGTCTGATGACCAAGGTCAACATCAACAGTAATATGCCATATTTATAGTATGTATCTTCTATCTAATATGATGAAATCACATTTTACCTCCTTGCTGTCTTTCCCAAAACCCATAATCTTAATCTAATTATGAAGAACACTAGACAAATCATAAGACTGTCTACATATTATCTGAATAGTACTCCCCAGCTGTCAAGTTCATCTAAAACAAGGAAAGTCTAAGGAGCTGCCACAGCCAAGAAGACCCTAAAGACACACAACAGCTAAGTGTAGTGGTATACTTGTAGTGAGATTCCTAAACAAAAACAGGACATTTGGTAAAAACCAAAATCTGAATATAGACTTTAATTAGTAATGGTACTTCAATATTATCGAATTGTATAAATGTATCATATTAATATAGGATGTTAATAATAAGGGAAATCAGATGCAGGGTATATGGGAACTCTCCATACTATCTTTACAATTTTTCTATTAATCTGAAATATTTCTAAAACAACATTTTTATTTTAAAATGTAAAAAGTAAAGCCCAAACTCGAAATGGATAAAAGACCTCAAGGTGAGGGAAGAATCCATCAAAATTCTGGAAGAGAACATAAGCAGGGGCGCCTGGGTGGCTCAGTTGGTTAAGCGACTGCTTTCGGCTCAGGTCATGATCCCGGAGACCCGGGATCGAGTCCCACATCAGGCTCCCTGCTCAGTAGGAAGCCTGCTTCTCCCTCTCTCACTTCCCCTGCTTGTGTTCCCTCTCTGGCTGTGTTTTTCTCTGTCAAATAAATAAAATCTTTAAAAAAAAAAAGAACATAAGCAGTAACCTCTTTGACATCAGCCACAGCAATTTCTTTCAAGACACGTCTCCAAAGGCAAAGGAGACAAAAGCGAAAATGAACTTTTGGGACTTCATCAAAATAAAAAGCTTCTGTACAGCCAAGGAAACAGTCAACAAAACAGAGGCAACCCACGGAATGGGATAGGATATTTGCAAATGACACTACAGACAAAGGGCTGGTATCCAAGATATATAAAGAACTCCTCAAACTCAACGTCCAGAAAGAAGATGAACACATCAAAAAATGGGCAGGAGACATGAAGAGACACTTCTCCATGTAAGACATACAAATGGCTAACAGACACATGAAAAAATGTTCATCATCACTAGCTATCAGGGAAATTCAAATCAAAACCACACTGAGATACCACTTTACACCTGTCAGAATGGCCAAAATTAACAAGTCAGGAAACAAGTGTTGGAGAGGCTGCAGAGGAAGGGGAACCCTCTTACACTGTTGATGGGAATGCAAGTTGGTGCAGCTGCTTTGGAAAACAGTGTGGATATTCCTTTAAAAATTAAAAATAGAGCTACCCTATGCCCCTGCAATTTCAATACTGGGTGTTTACCCCAAATATACAGATGTGGTGAAAAGAAGGGCCATATGTACCCCAGTGTTCATTGCAGCCATGGCCACAATCACCAAACTGTGGAAAGAGCCAAGGTGCCCTTCAACAGATGAATGGATAAAGAAGATGTGGTACATATATACAATGGTATACTATGCCTCCATCAGAAAGGATGAATATCCAACTTTTGCAGCAACTTGTACTGGATTGGAAGAGATTATGCTGAGTGAAGTAAGCCAAGTAGAGAAAGTCAAGTACCACATGGCTTTACTTACTTGTGGTGCATCAGGGGTAATATAGAGGACAGTAAGAGAAGGAAAGGAAATGGGATGTAGGGTAATTTGGGGAGGGAAACAAAGCATGAGAGACTTTGGACTCAGAAACAAACTGTGGGTCTTGGAGGGGAGGGGGTGGGGATAGTAGAGCCTGGTGGTGGGTACTGAGGGCACATATTGCATGGAGCACTGGGTGTGGGGCATAAACAATAAATATTGGACACTAAAAAAGTAAAATAATAAAAAAATAATAAAGCCCCAATTTCTTAGCCACTAAATAAGTTTAACATTTGTATATCCTCTATCTTCATTTTTTTCACATATATTTAAGAAAAAAGCAAGAATTCAGTTGTTTAATTCATTTTTGTGGAGTTCAAAAGAAATATCTGTGAGAAAATATTTTATAATTTGTAAGAGAGAAGACTATGTCTACCAAAGAATCTAAAATGCCCATTGTTGAAGTAGGTGAGTTTCTACTTTAGGAAACAGTTTCATTAATGAGAAATAGAAATGATTAAATGTTCAGCAGATTAAAGGGTCTTGGGAGAAGTGAAAGCAATACTTATTTTTAAAAAGTGTTGAGATGATAACAGGGAATAATGCATGTGGAGACAACTGCTTAAAACTGAATCCAGAATGTTCACTAGAGACACTTTTTCTCTTTTTTGCAGGATTTCATCTCTGTCATTAGGGTGCAGTTTCCTATAGAAGAACTGTATTTATATTTGAATATGTTACATGTATTCTCCAGAGGATTAAAGACAAATCCTCTGGAGAAACAGCTATATTGACTAGCATATGAGCTGTTCTTAATAGTTATTTGTAGCATACATGAATATAACTGACCCTCAGAGTCAGGAAGTACAAGTCTGTCAGAAAGCAGGTCTGACAAGGATGTCAACCAAGATGCTGAGTTTAATAAAAGATAGAGAGGGGCTAAATAGGTAGATAACAACGCTTAAAGTTGTTGATTATGGGAATGATATCAACAATTTTTTAAATTAACTAATTCTAAAAAGTATCATTTAAGAAAATTTCTACTAGATTTGCTTTGGAAGCAGACTTTATCATATCGGAGTTAGAAAAAATATATTTATAATTGGAATATGCCTAGTTCCATATGGAGAAAAAAAATGCTCTTGAAATATAACCATACATATAACCTATATGGATTCACACTGTGCAAGAATTATTCCAATTGTCCCCTCCCTTGGGTCATTTAAATGGTTTAAATTCCATTTAGATATTAGTCCTACAGAAGCACCATAATTACCGAAGATAAATGCCTCATCTACTTTCAAATCTTCATTAAAATTAGCTTTGTTATTTTTGTGGTGCCCAATAGCACAGCTATTAGAGTTAAGAGTCTGTCAGCATTTCCATTTACAAACTCTGTTTTTTTAGGGTTCATTATCTTTTCTGTTTTGAATTGCATTAGCCTGAAAATTAGCTGTCAGCATGAATATGTATTATATTACTTAAACTCCATGTACACATCAGTTTGGCAATATAGAAAGCAGAGATCAGTAACCTCTTTCCTCCTCCTTCATAAAATTCTAAAGGTGTGTTGACTGCTTGATAGTTTCATGGTCATGGACTGATTGAGCCTTTTAATCATCAACTTTCTCAGGAAATTGGTCCTAAATCTAACCTAATAATTTTAATATTTAAAAATTTATGAAGAAGTCAAATTGAATATGGACTGTGCTTGCTTTTCAATATACAGTGCATTCTAAAGCTTCAGGACCAAATCACACTCTCACATAATTAGAGATCTAGAAGAAGTACATTTCTGAAGGGAAAGAAATGGATCTATGATTTGTGTTATTTCAACCAAAGAACAAAAGCAAAGTAAATCACAACTGTCAGTTTGTTCATTTTGTTGGAGCCATTTCTTCACTTTCAAGTGGGCAATGACAGGAGGTAATACAGTAATCACAACAGAAGTAGCAGCTGTAGGGTTTGTGAAATGGTGTAAAAAGCATCTGGAATTTGGGCCACATGATATACCCCTTTTGTCCAGAGTAAAAGCTACAAAGGCATTCTATGTTCTCAGTCTCTCAATCTTGCTTTTGCAAATATACTCCTCAATTTGTCACCATCTGTTTTAACACTGAACATTTTTCAATTATCATTCAATATTTATCAGAAAACAAATCTCATCCCCTATTTTACCTTTTTTTAAAATGGGGTTCAGAAAGGGGAGAAGGTGAGTTTTAATGGAAGAATTAGCCTATGTGTTATACTTAAATAGAATATGGGATATACATGATCTGTCAGAGTACTAATATGAGAAAAATATTGTCTCAGATGAAATGTTTGAGTGATAGAGCTATCACCTGATCGATTTGTAATTAACTTGGAAATTAAAGTGAAAATGGAAAGGAAAGTCAGAGTATTATAATTATTTTTGCTATAAAATATGCCCAAATGTCTCAGCCAGGGCCAAAGAGAAATAGTGGCTAATGTCCACAAAAGGAAGAATATGAACAAGTCCTATTTAAGAGTCACATACAAAATAACCCACCAAGTTTGGACATTCTTTCCACAACATAGAAGTAATAGCCTGGTTGAAAAAAAGAAAATACTTTTGTTCTATGCATTAGATGGAGGTTGTCAAAATTTATAACTGAAGAATCACCATATGCAAATTCTCACATCTTATTAAAATAGAGGATCATATTCTGTCACTTAAATTATTAACCTTCCCAACAAAACTCTAATTCTTGCATAATGGTTCTTTCCTAATGTTGGATATTAATGAGTGCTTATCATTAGGAATATCTGATCCATGATGAACTTTGAGATCTTCATTATTATAATCTTCCCTTCTGCATTTGACAGTCACACTTATTAGATAATCCAAACAATTCGTAATAGATCTTCCATCTTTCCTCCGCTTTAACAGAACAGATTGCAGTTGCAGTAGTTGAAACAGTTCAAGCTAAAGCACATGATTTTTGAGGCATCAAATGATGATTCCTGTGGATCTCTGTTCCCAACACTGTACTCTCAGGACTCTGCATATAATGAGGGAGTTGAGATATCCACTGTCCTTAAGCAACAGTAGAGAATAATATAGACAATTAGTTATTGTATAATATAATATGATATGATATGATATAATATATAAAACTAATATAACAATTGGTTATAACCTGGCTCTTTCAGATAAAATTATATGAGTGCACAGAGATCAAATGAAACTTAGTGTATCCCTCATAAAATAGGTGATTTTTAACTATAGTGTTAATCTTTCTTATTTGGGGAAAATGAGACTATCCCAAGTTATGTGATATGTACCTAATGGATAAGTAATCAGAAATCAATTATGAGCAAATTAACAGCAAAATAAATATTGTAGAATAAGAGGGATCATATGTCTTACACATGTTATCAAAAATATTTGCTAAGTTTATGGATGAATTAATGATCAAAAATTATCAAAACTAACATTTATCTTACACTTTGAAACATGCATTTTAATAAGTGCTACATACATACTAGCTGTTATATTGCTATTCCCATTTAACAGATGAAAAAATTCAACATACAGAGTTGAAACAAATTACCCAACATCACATAGCAATTTAAACTACAGAGCAGAGACCTGATTATAGGCAGTCGATTTTTAACCAGACTCCTTAATATTTATTTATAAACTTTTCCCTATATGAGTTGCTAAGAATAGGTATTTGTACAGATATTTCTCCATCTGTCCTAAATTGGACAATAACTTATTTTTAAGATTTTAGTTTCTTGATGGAGAGAGAAAAAGAGAAAGAGAGAGAGAGAGAGAGAGAGAGAGAGAGAGAGAGAGAAGAAACAGGCAGAGCAGCAGGCAGAGAGAAAGGGCAAAGCAGGTTCCCCACTGAGCAGAATGCTTAATGCAGGGCTCTATGCCAGGACCCTGAAATCATGACCTGAGCCAAAGGCAGACACTTAACTGACTGAGCCACCCAGGTGCCCCAATACCTATTTTTTTAAATAAAAGCTTTGTCAAATATGGAATTCTTAGTTTTTCTATTGCTACTTATGGAACATGATTATGCTATTATAACAATTTTAGCAGCCACAGGGTTTTTTGTTTTTTGTTTTTGTTTTTTTGTTTGTTTGTTTTTTAAGATTTTACTTATTTGACAGAAAGAGAGAGAGAGAGCCAGAGAAGGAACACAAGCTCTGGGAGTGGGAGATGGAGAAGCAGGGTTCCCACAGAGCAAGGAGCTGGATGTGGGGCTTCATCCCAGGACCCTGGGATCTTAACCTGAGCTGAAGACAGATGCTTAATGACTGAGCCACTCAGGTGCCCCTCACAGGTCTTACCCATATGTTTTTGTAAAAATTACTTTTGTCTAAGGAATAAGTTTTAAGACCTTCACAATATTTGGAATGTAGAGTATACCTCCAGTGCTAACTTTCAGGTCATTTTTTATCAAGCTATTAAATTTAATTCAAAAACTTTCAAATTATTGTTAAAAGAAACAAAGCAATCATTTAATGATAAAATAACATTTCTTCACTTATACTATATCTTCCACTAACTTCTATATTAGAAATTTATATGTGAATTTGTTGATGGTAATAAACAATAAAAATGAGAAAGCCCCATTAATCTGTTAAAGCAACTATACCAAAAAGTAAATAGTACTGGAATGAATTGATATGTAATAAGATCACAATTGAGCAGTCACATTTTTATATAAAAATTTACACTTAGTATCACTAATTTTGTTTTGGGGTTTGTATTGTGATGTTTCCACTTCTTAAATAAGATACTGAATTATACATCTATGGCCAAGTGTTAGCGCTTTTCAGAAAAGTAATTAATTAGCTGGAGGGGGAAATTGGAGAAGTAGATTGTTCCTGAGCAGATAGACTCATGAGGGCAACAACTAAAGCTATTGCAACTAGCTCTGGAAACAACACAAGGAAGGGCAGAAAAGATCATCCACAGCTGGTCAAAGAGAGAAAGCCAAACTGAAAAGGGTATGAAAGACAGAAATTCAATCAGAAACCAAATCCCCAGTGCAACTAACCACAAATGGAAGCATCAAAAGTGCAGTGGAGCAAGGGGATCATACCCCATTCTAGGCTTCCAAGGTTGAGGACCTGTAATGGTAAGATGAGTCCCCATAACATTTGGCTTTGAAAATCAGTGGGAAATAACTTTGGGAGCTTTAAAAATCAGCAGGGCTTGACAGGAAACAAAATCCCTGCCTTTAAAGAGCCAGTGCACTAAAGAAGAGCCTGAGACACAGCAGAGGAGCAGCAGTTTGAAAGTACTTGAGATATATCTGAAAGAGATTTACTAATTTTAGTACATTTGCCAGAAAGGCAGGGAATGCAAGAGAAATCTCTAGGAACAGAAGTGTTAGTGGGCACCATTTTTCTTGCCTTCTTCCAGCATAGACAACCAGATGCTTCCAGGAGTCAGTTCTAACTCTCTCTGTATACCTTGCTAGCATGAAGTGCCCACTCCAGCATTTCCTTGCAGACCCACCCCACCCAACACTCACTTTTGCAGGCATCCCTCCAGATTGGACTCTACCCTGCCATACTTGGCAAGCAGCCCTGACATTGGTCAGCATCACTCTGAAGTGACTTTGGTCCAGGGAGGAGGGGGAGGTAAGTCCAAATACCAGCACAACCCCAGGTGCCTACAGTTGGGCCTTTTAGACAGCTATGCAAGGAATAAGCTCTGTCTTTGGGTTCCTCCACAGCTGCAGAAGAGGTTAATTGCAGAGAGCAAGGGTGATTACCAGCCCGGATCATGGCTGCAGGTGGGCTCTCAATAAAACAGAGAGAATCTTGCCCAGTGTATCCACAACAGTCACAGTAGATGACTACAGTCAGTTGTGCAGATCAGCACCACAAAGTGAGTCCTTAGCAATTGCAGTGGTCACAATAGAAGGGTACATGCAATACACACAGAGGAGATCCCTGGAGCATGTGGTTATGATAATAGGGGTATTGTGTTATAGGGAACCATAGGACCTCTTCCACACAAAGCTACATCCTCCATGGCCAGGAGACATAGATGTCCTATCAAATAATAGAAACAAACACAAAGAGAAAAAAATGAGAGGTAAGAGAAATGTATCCAAATTAAAGAATAAAACCATATGACAGAAAAAGAGCTAAATGAAACAGACATAAGCAATATGTCTGATACAGAATTTGAAGTAATGGTCATAAAGATACCGGATTTGAGAAAAGCATAGATAAACTCAGTAATAATTTCAACATATAAAATATTAAAAAAAAAAAACTACTCAGACCTGAATAATAGAATAACAAAAAATTCAGTAAATGTAATCAGCAGTTGAGAGGATGCAGAAGAACATACTAGTGATCTGTAAGACAGGCTAATGGAAAGCAACTAAACTGAACAGCAAAAAGAAAGCAGAATAAAAAATTGGCACATGTTAAGAAAACAAAACTATACTATAGAGTTCTCAGAAAGAGAAGGGAGAGAGAGAGAGAGAGAGAGAGAGAGAGAGAGAGAGAGAGGCTTTGAAAACTTATTTGAAGGATTAATAACTGAAAGCTTCCCTAATCTGGGTAAGGAAAAGAAACCCAAATCCAGAAAGCCCAGAAGGCACCTAACAAAGTAAACTCAAGGATGTCTACACCAAGATGCATATTAATTAAAATGGCAACAAGTAATGACTAAAGAGAATCTTAAAAGTAGCAAGGAAATATATTTAAAAACAAATGAAGGAAGAAGAAAGAGGGAAAGAGGAAGGAAGGAAGGAAGGAAGGAAGGAAGGAAGGAAGGAAGGAAGGAAGGAAGGGGAAAAACAGTTACATTAATGGAAACCACTGAAAGCTGATTTTTTTCAGCAGAAACTGTGCAGTCCAGAGAATGTGGCAGTGATATATTCAAAGCGCTGAAAGGGAAAAACAAAAACAAAAACAAAAATCTCTATAACCAAAAAGACTCTACACAGCAAGATATCATTCAGAACTGAAGGTAGAGGGTTTCCCATATGAATGAAAGTTAAAGAAGTTCATCACCATTAAACCAGCATTGTAATAAATGTTAAAAGGAATTCTTTAAGTGGAAAGAAAAAGCCCTAAGTAAAATAAAACTATGAAAAGAAAAAAAAGTCACAGGTAAAAACAAACATATAGTAAAGTTAGTAGATTATAAAGCCAGTATGGTACTCTCAATTGATGCAGAAAAGGCATTTGACAAAATTCAACATCCATTCTTGATCAAAACTCTTCAAAGTATAGGGATAGAGGGAACATTTCTCAACCTCGTAAAATCTATCTACAAAAAACCCACAGTAAATATCATTCTCAACGGGGAAAAACTGACAACCTTCCCTCTGAGATCAGGAACAAGACAAGGATGTCCACTCTCACCACTACTGTTCAACATAGTGTTAGAGGTCCTAGCAACAGCAATCAGACAACAGGAAGAAATAAAGGTATGCAGATTGGCAAAGAAGAAGTAAAACTCTCTCTCTTTGCAGATGACATGATACTCTATGTGGAAAACCCAAAAGACTCTACCCCCAAACTAGAACTCATACAACAATTTGGTAATGTAGCAGGATACAAAATTAATGCACAGAAATCGGTTACATTCTTATACAATAACAATAAAAATACATAAAGGGAAATCAGAGAATTGATTCCATTTACTATAGCACCAAAAACCATAAGATACTTAGGAATAAACCTAACCAAAGAAGTCAAGGATCTGTACTTGAGTAACTACAGAACACTCATGAAAGAAATTGAAGTAGACACAAAAAGATGAAAGAGAATTCCATGCTCATGGATCAGAAGAATAAACATTGTTAAAATGTCTATATTGCCCAGAGCAATCTATAGTTTCAATGCCATTCCCATCAAAATTCCACCAACATTCTTCAAAGCATTGGAACAAACAATCCTAAAATTTATATGGAACCAAAAAAGACCCTGAATCGCTAAGGAATTGCTGAAGAAGGAAAACAAAGCTGGGGGCATCTCGATACCTGACTTCAGGCTTTAATACAAAGCTGTGATTACCAAGACAGCATGGTATTGGCACAAAAACAGAGAAATAGACCAATGGAACAGAGCGGAGAGCCCACATATGGACCCACAAATCTATGGTCAAATCATCTTTGACAAAACAGGGAAAAATACCAGTGGAAAAAAGACAGTCTCTTCAATAAACAGTGCTGGGAAAATTGGACAGCTACATATAGAAGAATGAAACTAGACCATTCTCTTACACCACACACAAAGGCAAACTCGAAATGGATGAAAGACCTCAATGTGAGGCAGGAATCCATCAAAATCCTGGAAGAGAACATAGGCAGTAACCTCTTTGACATCGGCCACAGCAACTTATTTCAAGACATGTCTCCAAAGGCAAAGGAGACAAAAGCAAAAATGAACTTTTGGGACTTCATCAAAATAAAAAGCTTCTGCACAGCAAAGGAAACAGTCAACAAAACAAAGAGGCAACCCACTCAATGATACATTAAAGGAATCATAACCCAGGCACCTGGGTGGCTCAGTGGGTTAAAGCCTCTGTCTTTGGCTCAGGTCATGATCTCAGGGTCCTGGGATCCAGGCCCGCATTAGGCTCTCTGCTCAGCAAGGAGCCTGTTTCCTCAGCTCTCTCTTCTTGCCTCTCTGCCTACTTGTTATCTCTCTCTCTATCAAATAAATAAATAAAATCTTAAAAAAAAAAAAAGGAATCATTCCCATGATTGAGTGGGACTTATTCCAAGGCTTGAAAGATGGTTAGGTACTCAATCAATGTGATGCAACATATTAACAAAAGAAAAAATAAAATTTGATGTTCATCTCAATAGAGTCAGAAAAAGTACATCACAAAATAAAACACTTATTCATGACAAAACTCTCAATAAGTGGGTTTAAGGAGAACAGATCTCATCATAATAAAAGCCATATGTAAAAAATCCTATACCTAACATACAAATGATGAAAAGCTAAACACTTTTCCCCTAATATCAGGAACAATAAAGAATAACTACTATTATCTCTTTTATTCAAAAGAGT
Source organism: Spilogale gracilis (assembly GCA_004023965.1). Taxonomy (NCBI): domain Eukaryota; kingdom Metazoa; phylum Chordata; class Mammalia; order Carnivora; family Mephitidae; genus Spilogale; species Spilogale gracilis. Next base: position 23,041 of record PITA01001488.1, on the reverse strand, counting down.
ATTGGACATCCTAGGTGTAGCAATCACACACACACACACACACACACACCCCAAAGAAACTAAAAGTATCCAATTTTTTTTAAAATTTTATTTATTTGACAGAGAGAAACACAGCCAGAGAGAGAACACAAGCAGGGGGAGTGAGAGAGGGAGAAGCAGGCTTCCCGCCGAGCAGGGAGCCCAATGCGGGGCTCGATCCCGGGTCTCCGGGATCATGACCTGAGCTGAAGGCAGTCGCTTAACCAACTGAGCCACCCAGGCGCCCCAAAAGTATCCAAATTTTTAAGGGAAAAGTAAAAATTGTCACTATTGGCAGATGACACAACACTACATATATATATATACTATAGTGTATATATGTGTGTGTGTATATATATACATATATATATATATACACTATAGACTCTAGCAAAAACCTTTAATAATTAAATGAATCCAGTAAAGTTTCAGGATATAAAATTAATATCCTGAATTTTTTGTGTTTCTATACCCTAAGAAGTATTAGAGAAGTTAAGACAACCATCCTATTTACAATTGCATCAAAAAGAATAAAATACCTAGAAATAAATTTAACCAAGGATGAAAGACTTATACTAGGAAAACCATAAGATATTGATGAAAAAAAAATTGAAGATGACACAAATAAAAAGATATACCATGATTTTGGATTGGAATAATTAATATTGTTAAAGTGCCATACAATCTAAAGCAATTTAGTTTCATTGCAATGCCTATCAAAATATCAATAGCATTTTTCATACAACTAGAACAAATAATCCAAAAATTTATGTGGAACTACAAAAGACCTCAAATAGTAAAAGCAATCTTGAGAAAAAACAGAGATGGATATATCACAATCCCAGATTTCAACATATGCTACAAGGCTATACTAATGAAAACATTATGTTACTGTCCTAAAAACAGACACATAGATCTATGGACAAAATAGGGGGCCCAGACACAAACCACACTTACAATATTAAGTAATCTGTGACAAAGTTGGTGAGACTATATAATGAGGAAAAGATAGTCTTTTCAATTAAATGGTGTTGGGAAAACTAGATAGCTACATGAAAAAGAATGAAACTGGACCACTTTCTTATACTATATATAAAATAAATTCAAAATGAATTAAAGACCTAAATCTGAGACCTGAAACCATAAAACTCCTAAAAGAAAACCAAGTCAGTGATCTCTTGAATATTAACCTTAGAAACAAATTTATGAGTATGTGTCCTTGGGCAAGAGAAACAAAAGCACAACTAAACTATTGGGACTACAAAAAATAAAGAGATTTTTGCACAGCAAAGGAAACAATCAACAAAGCAACAAATGTACCTATTAAAAGAGAGAAGATATTTGCAAATTATATATCTTATAAAGGGTTAATATCTAAAATATATAAAGAACTATATAACTCAACACTGAAAACAACACAATCCAATTAAAATATTGGCAGATATCCTCAGCAGACATGTTTCCAAAGACATATAGGTGGCCAACAGACACTTGAAAGAATGCTCAACATCACTAACCATCAGGGAAATACAAATCAAAACCGCATATCATCTCACACCAGTCTTTCTTGTATCAAAAAGACAAGAGATAAGTGTTAGGATATAGAGACAAGGGAATGCTCAGGAACTGTTCGAAATGTAAATTGGTGCCACCACTGTAGAAAACAGTATGGAGTTTCCTCAGAAAGTTAAAAATAGAAATACCATATAATCCAGTAATTATATTGTTGGGCATTTCCCCAAAATAAATTAAAACATTAATTTGAAAATATGTATATACCCATATGTTTATTGCAGCATTATTTACAATAGCCCAGGTAGGACACCCAAGTGTCTATCAATAGATGAATGGATAAAAAAGATGTAGTATATGTGTGTGTGTGTGTGTGTGTGTGTGTACATACCTATATGTATGTACACACACACACACACACACACACATATATGCACAAAATATACACACACACTATAATATTACTCATCTACAAAAAGAATGAAATTTTGCCATTTTCAACAATATGGATGAACCTAAAGGGTATTATGCTAAGTGAAATAAGTCAGAGAAAGACATACACTCTAAAAAAAAAAAAAGAAATGATTCTGATCCATAAATGCAGAGAACCAGTGGTTCAGAGAAGAGGGGAATGAGGACCAGGACAAAATAGGTAAAAGGGATTAAGAGGTATACAATTCCAGTTATAAAATAAGTCATAGAGATAAAAAGTTCTGCATAGGGAATATAGTTCATAATATTGTAGCAATGTTGTATGGTGACATATGGTGTGCCCTGAGTAATGTAGAGAATTGTGGTGAGCCTTGAATAATGTAGAGAATTGTTGAATCACTCCATTGCACATGAAATTAATATAACATTGTATACTTCATATAATAAATATTATAAATACTATACTTCAATAATAAATATTAAAAAAAGAATTGTCAGATTCAAATGAGATAATGGATATGACCTTGTTTGAGCTCTTGTTTTGTATGTATTTGTTTATTTAATTCTTACATAATTTTGTGAGGTAAGTGTTTTATCAGAGTCAGGATTAAGGTGAGGTAATCAAGATGAATCATATACATAAAGGCTCCTTATTAATGTAAAAGTTTGATACTTTTTCATCACTCATACTTTGGAATAATTCTGATTTTTAAAAATTATGTATTAAAATGTTTCTTATCTAGATTAATGCATCTGGAGGTACCATCTTTGGTATACAAGTAAACTCTAGTTATAGTCCTGTATTTTATTACCTATATTTTACCAATTCAGATGAGGATTAAATGTCTTAGACTTGCCTGTAGTCACATGGCCCAAAAATGACAAAACTGGCTCTGTCCTTAAATATTAGGCTGCCTTACACTCATCTTTGTGTTTTTGTTTTTACCTTCCACTGTCCACCTCATGCCATCTCATCAGAGAAATATTGACAACTTGTTTTTGGTAAAAAGAATGCTGGATATGTAGTATAAAATAATTCTCTCCCAATTTTTTGTCAAACCACGTCTCCAGTCTTCTAGCTCCAAATGTCTGTGCCTTGTATCAAAGAAGGATGAGGGTAAAGAATAATTTTAAATTTGGTTACTTATTTATTCATTTAAGTTTTTGTTTAAATTACAGTTAGTTAACATATAGTATTATATTAGTTTCCAGGGTATAATATAGTGATTCAATACTTCATACAATAGCCATACTTATCATAACAAATGTACTCCTTAATCCTCATCATATATTTAAAATTGTGTTTATTAGCAAATATATAGAGTACAACTAATCTCCTTTTTTTAAAAAAGTAGTGAAAAGAGGATAGCACAGCTGAGGCATTTGGGAATGTATATATGTCTACTTTTTCCTTGGAGATTATTCCTAACTAGCTAGAGTATGGTTTAGATATGTGGGCCCTCCATCAGCTTCTGGAAATCAACCTTAAAAAGTGGCAGAGGTATGCCTCCAAGGCAGTGGGCACCTTGTGCTTCCTCCTCACAGACATATAGAAGTGATAGTTGTGGCTGATGCATCCATCTCAGTCTATAAAATGACTTTTGGAATGAAGGCTATGTATTGAATTTTATATGATACAAAAATTCATGTTATTTTATTTAATCCAACATAATTTTGAATCTTATATATACCATAAATGAACATATAATTACTAAACCCAGAGAAGCATATTACTGGGAATGTGTTTTTTAAATTTACAATGAAAAGGAAAACAAAAACAGTGTTCTATGAAGACTGAAGAGGGTTATTCAATGAAATAACTCAGGGAGTTATCAGCAAAAATATTTCCTTTTAGACCCAGGCAGAATCTTCCCTGCATGTGTGTAAAGTGACTTTCTAATGTCCTAAATTGCCCTGTAATTTAATCAAAGATACAGTCCATATTGTAGCCCCAATCACACTGTTCCCTAAGTATCCTACTCTGTCTGCCTCTACCACTATATTGTGAGACCCTTGAATTGACATGAATCATTCTTCTGAAAGTCTAGAGCAGAATATTAGCTACAGAGACACAATCAATAAAGAGTAATTAACTCATAAAATTATTTACCTCTTTTTTCAATTCAGATTTACTGGAAGTAAATTATAGAAGAGACATAATTTTCCTAATATGTTTCCTTCAAATTATCAAGGCAACTGAAACCAATCTGCTATGTATGGCATGAAACATCCAAATAATTCATTTTGTTATATGACTTTATTGTCTCAATGCCAATGTTATTCTTCCCATTAGCTAGTAATTCCACATTGTTGCTTTATATAATGCCTGAGCCCAGCAATCCTTTTAGATAATATCCATCTTCCCATATATATATTTCTATTTAGAAATAAAAGTCATGATAATTAATTGAAATCACTACAATTCCCGGACAATGGGTATAGAAGGGGTGGGGTGAGGGGACTAACATAGCATTAACACCCTAACTGAAATCAATTTAACACATTTTAATGCTCAGAATTTTTCATTCTTATTCAAATGAAAATTCCTCAAATGTGCTGTCTCCAAGTGTAGAACAAATCATTATAGAGAAAAATGTATGCTATCTATTCATATCTAGCATATATTTTGAATTTCAAGACATGTGTCAGTATGAATGTTTTTTTTCTTTTCCTTTATAAATTATTTTAAAATGTTAAATCAAGTTTGAACTATAAGCATCATACAAATGTCTTTGTACTGCCTAATAAATTATGCTAGCTAAATTTTTTTCTTAAATTATTTTTAATAAGTGAGAAATCTAAATGGAAATGAATCATATGCTTGCACTATTGCTGTCAAAATGAGTTTGCATAAAAAGAATATGTATTAATATTACATGGAGAGACCTTTAGGAAATAAAGAATGTGGTTATAGTATTTATGAAAAGACTACTTTTCTGAATTAAATTTTAGGAGCAGTTCTATGTTCTTTTATTCTGTTATATTAAATACTATCAGATTAAAAATGCTAAAATGAAAAGCTCATATTAAAATATTGTATACCATATTTTAAAGAATACAGATTTTTCACAGCCTTATTTTCAACCCTTTTTCATTCTCTTTGAAAAATCAAATGCATTTTGATTCTTCTTTGTGGTCTTCCTGGCACTTTTTCTAATCTTTTAGGTTCAAACCCCACTCTTTACATTAGCAAACTGTGGTACCATAAAAAGAGGATAAACAAGATATCAAAGCATGTGTTGTTTTCCTTAATACGTACTTGGAGAACTTTTCCCAAAATTTGCAAATTTCAATTTTCTGTAATGTACAACTGCTTCCAATGATATCATCCTATAAAAACTCTACTGATTAATGAATTTAAAAAGTGTATATTTAAGAATTATTATTATTAAGGAAACAGGCCATTCTGAGTGGGAAATTTCAGCAAGCTCCCTTAGGATTTCATTGGAAAATGCAGGGGTAAAAATGAACATTATTTTGGCTGGGTCAAAATCTAATATCCAAGTGATATCACAGAAGATAATGGAGCATGATGCTCTAGAAACTGGTCCCTCCACCAAAAAATCTATTGGGCTGGCAAGAACTATTAGAATTAACTATTTGGAGCTTGGCATTTCACTCAAACACTTGTAGCATCCAGAACACTTGATAAATAAAGAGGTTTGTAATATTCAACGATTTCTGGTGTTTTGAATGGCAGCTACTATCTCCCAGGTTCAGAGTAGGCAGGCATAGAAAAGAGCTGCTTTCATCTTTCAACTTACTGTTGCCAGGCTGGGCAGTTAGGACAGTGTTCTCCAAAAATCTGAGATGCATGTTTTGATCTGCCCACTTGATCACTGAGTGACTGGCATAGAGGATAATAATTTTTACAATGTCATTGGATGAAGCAGTTTCTCAGGTGACATCTATCAAAGGAACTTAAGGAGATAGAATATTTTCATTTTTTTTCTTTTGTTCAAGTTTTCATTTATTCATTATATACAGAGAGTGTGAGTGGGGAGGGGTATGGGGAGGGAGAGGGAAAAGAAGAGAAATCAAGCAGACTCCCTGCTGAGTGTTGTGCCTGGCATAGGGCTCAGTCTCACAACACTATGATCATGACCTAAACCAAAAGCAAGAGTCAGATGCTTAACCAAATGAACCACCCAGGCACCTCAGAACACTTTCCTTTTTAATTGGATTCTGGTACTTAAAGAACGCTCTGTTAGGTGTCTGGCTGTCATAGTGACAGAGAACAGTGACTTTAATGACCACATATGATGAAGAATATAGTCTTCGCAAAAAAAAAAAAAAATTGGAAAACTCACTGAACAAATGAATAACTGCAACCCTTAACATGAAAAAAACAATCCCTGGGAGCCTGTGAGAATTCTTCGACCCAGAGTTAGCACATTACTGTATTTAAAATGTCCCATTATAGACAAAATTACAGTGAATATAAAGAAACAGCAGAGTATAACCATTGCATAGAAAGAAGAAAAAAAAATCACAGGAACCACCCCTAAAGAAGCTCAGACATTTAACTTACTAGAGAAAGATCTTAAATTAGCTGTCCTAAAAATTCTCAAAGGTAAATGTCCTTTTTATTTGATAGTTTTGAAACTAGAAAGAAGTGGTTTCTGCACTGCTGAAATGACTGCACTGCTACTGAATTATACCTTTTAAAAAGGTTGATTATAGGGGCGCCTGGGCGGCTCAGTTGCTTAAGCAACTGCTTTCAGCTCAGGTCATGATCCTGGAGACCCGGGATCGAGTCCCACATCAGGCTGCCTGCTCTGCGGGAGGCCTACTTCTCCCTCTCTCACTCCCCCTGCTTGTGTTCCCTCTCTGGCTGTGTTTCTCTCTGTCAAATAAATAAAATCTTTTTAAAAAATTTGATTATATAATATGTGAATTTCACCTCAAAACAAAACAAACAAAATCTGGTATTTTAAGAGCCACTACAGTAGAATATTTAAATTCAATACCAGCTTAAAAACAAACCACACTGGCAAGTCTAAATTGCGAGTAATATAGATTTCTTTTTGTAACAATTTTATTTATTTATTTGACAGAGAGAAACATAGCTAGAAAGGAAACAGAAGCAGAGGGAGTAAAAGAGGGAGAAGCAGGCTTCCCATCAAGTAGGGAGCCCAATGTGGGGCTTAATCCCTGGACTCTAGAATCATGACCTGAGCCAAAGGCAGACGCTTAATAACTGAGCCACCGAGGTGCCCCAAGTGAGTAATATAGACTTAAGAAGTGATCTCATACATATGAATAAAATGGGTAAAAATATACAGAAGGATTATAAACTTAGATAATATAATTAGACAATACCATATTTTAAAAAAATGCAAATTCTTCCACTTAGGTCAATGCAAAGTCAAATATCAAGAACTGCTGAATGGAAGTCTTATAAAAGAGATGGCCTCACACACACCTTGTAGAAAATATTTTGGGTAAATATTTAGAAAAAATTTAGGAAATTATATCAGGAAACTTCAAAATGCTTATATTCTTTTTCTTAGTAATTCTAGACAAAAGAAATTCTAACCAAAAGAAATAATCAAATTTGGGCTTCTTGAATGGATACTTAACATTGCTATTTATGAGAAACTTACAAATTACTTATTAGAACACTTAAATATGTTGTGGATATTTTATGATGCAACACAAGGTTATTTCGGGGGTTGCTTGGATGGCTCAGTCATTAAACTGATGCCTTCAGGTCAGCTCATGATCCCAGGGTCCTGGGATCAAGCTCCACATCAGGATCTCTGCTTCACAGGAAGCCTGCTTTTCCCTCTCCTCCTCCCCCTGCTCGTATTCCCTCTCTCACTGTCTCTCTCTCTCTGTCAAATGAATACATAAAATCTTAAAAAAAAAACAAACTATGGTTTAATTTGAAAGTAGAAATCAATATCATTCAAATTTAGAAAAAAAGCCTATCAAAATTTGATTTTAAGTGTATACCAATACACATGCACTATTTCAGATTTTACTATAAACTTACATGTTTGGGTACATAGCAAAACATGAAAAACAGAAATAAACATTTAATATTTTTTGAAATTAGTGTCACAACAGAATTATTTTTATGTTCTCCTTATTTATGTATTTTAAAAAATATTTTATGATGACTCTTCATCACTTCTCTGATCAGAAAATAATAAAGTATTTTCAAAACTAACCTAAAAGCAGGTTTCTGGAATTCACTAATGGCAAAGTAGCTTATATCAGACTAACCCTCTTGCAAATAAACATTAATGTCTCTGGACAAAATATAAAAAAAATTAATTGAAGGAACTGTAGAATGAACAAAAACAGGCAGATTTTTAGAGTGTCTATCCTTGAAAGCAGGAAAACACAAATGATGAGATACATAATTATATATTTTCCCCCTGAAAACACTTTCTCTTTCATGTGGCTACCAGAAGGAACTCAAAGAGAAAGATGAAGTCTTATTTCTTAAGAGGTTAAGGAAGAGAACTTTTCGCTCCAATGGGAGTTGGAAATTGAAAGAGAAAATACCAGAATGATAGACATAATAGGTTAAGAGCTCTAAAATATCCAAAAAAATTACCCTAAAATCTGTCACAGACTACTAAACTGCCCATTTTAGGAGAAGTCCAAGAAATCAATGAGGAGATCACAAATAGGAGGCTAAAAATCCAAGCACAGCTATCGCAGATGCATGTTATTGAAGAGAGTTTGGAGTTTGAATCCCACCAAATTAGAGAGGCTTGTAACACCTTAGACCATCCACTGTAATTCTAGAACATCACATATAAGAAGAAAAGTTCATATCTATGAACTAAGGAGTTCACAGTATAAATAAAAGCATAACTGAAATTTGAACAAAGTAACCAACCTACAGGTCTAAAAAGCTCAGTAAGTATCAAGAAATGGTGATTACAGTAACAAACACAATTAAACCCAATCTTAAGTAGTTTGCAATAATTCAAAAATGCATGCTGTAATTGCTAGGTCAGCAAACAAAAATCAATGAAACCAAAAAAACTGTGAATATTAAGTCTATAGGACAGAAAGAATGACATTAAAGTAAAAAGACTGGAATGACATAAATGAATACAGAAAAAGAGAAAAAAAAAACAGAGGGATGCAATGATTCTTAAACCATACATAACAAACTTATGCTATAAGTGTAAATGGATTAAATACTCAAAACTTCAAGACAGGTATTTTCAAGCTAGTGGGAAATGGAAGACCTGTAATTGATGGAAAGTCAAAGAATAGAAAAAGATTCAATCATTAAATGGAAGTAAGCTGGTGTGACTATAACAATGTCAAATAAAATAGGCTTCTAGGAAACAAGTATCACCAGTAATGGAGGGACATTTCCTAATAATGAAAGAACATATTGATAAAGGAAATTCAACAAATGTAAATGTACAGCAACTCGAATTGAAATTTAAAATATATGAAAAAAATTTTATAATACAGAGAGAAATAAATTCCACAATCACGGTTACAAATTTTTAATATGTCTCTTTTAATAAGTGATAGATATCCAACAAATTAGTAAGTATATAGAAGATGTGAGCCATATTATTATCCAATGTGATCTAGTAGACATTAAGAGAACACTGTATCTCTTACTAAGACGGTGCACATGAAACATTTATATACTCACTTTTGGTCACAGAAGTCTCAAAGTACTTTAACATTTGAAACTTTACTAAATATACTCTCTTACCACAATGGAATTAAAGTAGAAATAAATACGATTAGGATAGCTAGAAAAATCCTAAACACTTAGAAGGTAATCAATGTGATTCTAAAAAATCCAAAAATAATATCAAAATAACAATATGTATGTGCATGTATGTATGATTTACAGGAACAAAACTTTAAAAAAATCATCAGTATTTGTGGAACTCAGACAAAATAGCGTTTATGAGTAAATGTATATTTTCAATACTTATTTAAAATCAATAGTCAAAGAATATATATGATTATGGATTAGAAAAATTAATATTAAGACAGCCATTATACCCAAATTAATCCCATAAATTTAATCTTGTTTCAATCAAAATATGGTATACTATTTCATAGAAATTGACAAACTGATTTTAAAATTTATATGGAATTTCAATGTATCTAGAAAACCACAACAATCTTGAAAAAGAATTTGGAGGAAATAATCCAGCCAAAGTAAAGTCTTACTACTATAAAGCTACACTAATCAGGACAGTGTGGTATATAGATAAATTGAACAAAACACATAGTGCAGAAATAGATTCATAATACATATCCAATAGATTTTACATAGGTGCAAAGGTAATGCAATGGGGATGCTCAAAAAGAGCATATATAAATGACCCATGGCATGAGAGAATATGCACAAAATCTTCAAAGTCTTTAGTGATAGAGGAAATTCATGTTAAAATTATGAGCAATTTTAAATTCGACAAGGTCAAGTGTTGAGAATGTGAAGCAACCAGCACTCTAATACAACCACGTTGAAAAACATGTTAGCCAAATCCTATAAAGTTAAATATAATCTACCCTATGGAATTACTATGCTCTTTATCAAAGATAAAAGGACATTTATGCCCACAAATGACTTGTACGCAAATGCTCATATCAGTTTTATTCATGGAAACCAAATAGAGTTTAACCCAAATGTCCATCCCTAAGTCAATCAGCAACTTGTGATATATTAATTAGCAATAAAAGGAACATACAGTAATATTGAAAAATTTAAAAACATGCTGTATACATACACTACCTCCTATACCAAATGTATAATTTCATTTATATGAATTTCTAAAGCAGACACAATGAAACTTTGGTGATAGAAATTAGAAGTAGTTGACACTTGTCAGGAGTCAGGTATTGACAATAAAAGAGACACAAAACGCTTTCTAGGGTGATGGGAATTAAGGTTATGCCTTTGTCAAGACTAATATTACTGTATAGTTAAAATGTGTGTATTTTACTTATACAAAAGATACTTCAATAATAAAAAAGACAGAAAACTACAAAAAATAGTCTACTGAAAAAAATATAGAATCAAATTTCTCCATGAGTATTAGAATAAAGGTTGGCAATATTTCCGTTTAAAAAACAAATGCTAATATGATTAAACATGTTGTGTACCAACAAATCCTTAGGCAAAGTAAAGAAATTATGAGCTCTATCAATATAGGGTTTCAGCAGTCAGTTGATCTTCTACTACTAATGGACTTCAATATTCCCTAAATCAGTACTTTCACCACCCACACACCCCAGATATCCAGGCTCTCATTTCCATTGAAGAACATATTTTATGAAGGTGCCATATATTAACACACTAATAAATATATTCTCTAGCTTCAAAACATCCAAATTTAGAAGAGTAGAAGAAGGTATAATCATTATTTTAAGTATTTTCCGGAGATAGGTAGGGTTTTCTGAAGCTTTATTCATGCCACTGCCAGAGATGAAGGCAAAGTTAATTTTCTAATCCTCCAGGCCTCCTAAATTCACTTCACTTCACCAAAGCAATTCTGCTTTTGTCTGCTTTATATTAGGGATTTGAAGGAGATTTTGTTTGAATAAAATAATGCAGTCTGTTTTTGTTTTGTTTTGTTTTGTTTTGTTTTGTTTTAAATGCTATCTGTCCCTATACATAAAACAGATCAGTGGTTGCCAGGGGCAGTGGTGGGAAGAGAGAACTGATCACAAAGGAGGCCAAGAGAACTTTTTTTTGGCTTCCCAAAATGTTCTGCATCTTGATATGGTGGTACTTGCATAACTGTGTGCATTTTTCAAAATTCTTAGAACTTTATACCTAAAATTTGAAAACATTATGTGCATCTAACCTTAGAAAATCAGAGCTTGATTAAAGCAGATGCTGTTCTCCATTCTAGTAAAAGTCTTCCTGAAAAGTTACATGTGGAATGTTGTATGTTTATTTTATCCATCCCCTCAGCCTGGATAATTAGTATGCTATGTACACAGAGTTGACTTGGGAGACAGGAGGGCATGGCTAACTATCTTTCATTTTCAAAAGTAAGTAAACACACAGTAAGTAAATAAGGAAGGAAGGAAATACTTTCTCTTAATATCACATCGTGAGTGTTCCTCTATCTGTTACACTTACACTAAATGGAAGCAAGCTGGTGTGGCTATAACAAACAAAAATGCATTGAGAGAAAAATTCTAGGAAATTACCATCTCCATTTTCTTCCCACACACTGCATAATTAATCAAACATGGCTTTAAAAAAAAAAAACAAGCTAGTTTAATTCCATTATAATCAGATAAAGTTCTCTATTTTTTCAACTATTTTAATCATATTATGTCTGTTAAGATGCATATTATTTTCTAGATTATGTTTATCTTTTGTAGTGTGTTTCATATGCACTTGAAAAAATGTGTATTTTATTATACAGTTGGGTGGCCTCTAGCTATCAATTATATAAATTTGGTTGATAGTGTTTTGGATAGCTTCATGGATTTTCCGATAACTTGTTTTATTACTGAGAAAATTGTTGAAGTTTTCAGCTATACTTGTGGATTTCTCTATTTCACCTTCAGTAAATTTTCAGTTTGGTATTACACACTTTGAAACTGTTACTACCATGCAATTGGAATTATTAATAACATCTTTCTTTTAACTAATGCGATGTTACCTAATATTATCTGATAACTTTATTTTGGTTTTTGGTTGTATAGTTCTTTTTATTTTTAACTTTTCTATATTAAGTGGATTTCTTATAGACATCATGTAGTCGGGTGTGGTGTTTTCTTTTCTTTTTTTTTTTTTTAATCACAACCGACATTGCCATTTTTAGGCCATTAGGTTTAATTTAATTTTTGATATGGTTGGATTTAGTACATTTTTGGATTTAGTACATTTATTTTTCCCATTTTTCTGTTTGTTTTTCCTTTGGTTCTACATTTGTGCCTTGTTTTCAATTACATATATATATTTATGGAGAGAGTATTGTATTTTGTATATCTATTGGATTTTTAGCTTCTTCTCATTATTTTCTACAGAGCTTCCCTAGAGGTTACAATATGCTTATCTAACATTTCATAGTCTACTTAGAGTAAATGTTGTAATACTCCAAGTAAATTTATGTGGAAGCCTTGCAATCACATTGGTAGTTTCCCTTATCCTTTCTCACTAAAATGTATGATGTTGCTATATTATTATGTGCCTTCAAAACTTAATTATAATTTAAATTTCAAGAATCATACATATTGTAGAATATTTTAATTTTTTATATTTATTCAAAAATTCACTATTTCTATTGCTCTTTTATTATCCATGTTTCCTTGTTATATTTTTATTCTTCATCATGGAGGATTTTCTTTAGTTTTTCATGTGTAACAGTGGTACTGGAAGATAGTTTTCTTAGTTTCTTTTATTTGAGGCTTCATTGAGCCTTCATTCCTGGCCTTCATTTTTGGTAAGAAATAGCTGGTCACTTATATGTAATATGATAATTTTTCTAGCAAATTTCAAGAATTTTATTATTATTGTTATTTGGTTTTTGGCAATTGATTATGATGTGCTTAGCTGTAATTGTCTTTAAATTTACATTATTTACGTTTTCTGAATTTCTTAAATTTTTAGTTATGATGTTTGTTAAACTTGGAAAGTTTTCAGTTATAATTCAAATACTTTTCTTTACTCGTCTCTCTTGTCCTGTTGAGACTCAAATTATAATGTGTGAAAAATCATTGAAGATTTATTTATATATATAAATAAATAAATATAAATAAATATAAATATATATATATTTAAAGATTTTATTTATTTATTTGACATAGACAAACACAGCGAGAGAGGGAACACAAGCAGAGGGACTGAGAGAGGGAGAAGCAGGCTTCCCACTGAGCAGGGAGCCCGATGCGGGGCTCGATCCTGGGTCTCCAGGATCATGACCTGAGCCGAAGGTGGTCACTTAACCAACTGAGCCACCCAGGCGCCCCAGAAGATTTATTTATATTTTTATAATGTTTTTCAAATAAGAAAACTTCCATCAGTTTATCCTCAGGCTCACTGATTTATTCTTCTCTCATATCCATTTTAATATTGAACCCAACAAGCAATTAAAATAACTTTTTGCATTGACTTTTAGACTGTTAACAATTCATGTTAGATATTTTAATAGTTTTTATTTCATTACTGAAAAACTGTATTGTTATATTTTATTTCAAGTATTTAACCTTTGCCTAATGAGTCATAGTTATAATAAATGCTTTAAGGTATTTGTATGATAATTCCAACATCTGAATCATCTCAGGGTTAGTAGCTGCTGGTTATTTTACATGAAAAGTGATCACATTTTCCCAGGTATCTTTTTGTGATATAAACTAGGATTGTATTCTAGATATTTTAAATGACATTTTTATACTCAATTTTATTATACTCTTATGAACTATGATGATGATTTTGGTTTATTTATTTTAGCAGTAAATCAGCATGATTAGGTTCATTTTGCAAGTTTTTGCTCAACTTCTATGAGAACTAGTTTTAATCTCAGTTCAGTTTTTGAAGCCTTAATATACTGCTCTGGTTACATTCAATCTATGTACTGTTTAAGTGTTAGTCTGACACTCAGGCAGAGGCATAAATTTCAGTTCATTTCCCAAAGTCTTTCCTAGGATATTTTGGGTCACACAGGTGTATCTCAGATGTAAGCCCAAGAAGAGACATGTGTAGATTTATTAAAAGATCTCCTTCTTCAGAACTTTCCCTTGGAATTCTGACACACTCATTCTCTGAAGAGGCCCATTTTTTCCTTATCTTTCTGTTTGTATTAGAGTTTACCCCTACACACTGCTGTTTCACCAAGAAGCAACATGATTGGGGTTTGGCTTTGGGGCAAAGCCTCAAGATAAAAACAAACAAACAAACAAAAAAAACCCCACAGGAGTATGGGCACCTGGGTGGCTCAGTTGGTTGAGCGACTGCCTTCAGCTCAGGTCATGATCCTGGAGACCCGAGATGGAGTCCCACATCGAGCTCCCCACTCTGCGGAAAGCCTGCTTCTCCCTCTCTCACTCCCCTTGCTTGTGTTCCCTCAATAGCTGTGTTTCTCTCTGTCAAATAAATAAAATATTAAAAAAAAAATTCTTTAAAAAAATTAAAAAGGAGTATGGGCAACAAAAGGAAATTTGATTTTGTGAAAATTGCTTCTCCAAGTTTTGAAAACCCTTCACACTTTGCACATTTTTGATTATTTTTAATAGTTCTTAGGTAATTGTTCTTTTTTTTAAATTGTGGTAAAATACATATAGCATAAAACTTAGCATCTTAACAACTTTAAGTATACATTTTTAAGAAATAAATATGTTTAATATATTGTGCAACCACCACCATCTATCTTCAAGCTTTTTCATCTTGCAAAACTAAAATTCTATACCCATAAAATAACTTTCTATTCCCTCCAATACCCATCACCTGGCAACAACCACTCCTCTTTGTCTCTATGATTTTGACTAAGTACCTCAGAAAAGTAGAATCACACAGTACTTGTGTTTTTGTGACTAGATTATTTCACTTGACATAAAGTCCTCAATGTTCCATGTTAAAACATATTATAACACAAAAAGTGGTGAAAGTAGGCATCCCTGACTTAGTCCCAATATTAAAGTTTTTAGTCTTTCACAATTTACTATGACATTTATTGTGGACATTCCTTATATGGTTTTCATTATGTTGAGGTAGCTTCCCTCTTCTAGTTTATTGGAATAGTTTATCATGAAAGGCTGCTGAATTTTGCCAAATGTTTTTTCTCCATCAGTTGAGATAATGGTGTTCCCTCCCTTCATTTGGTTATGTAGTATATTACACTGGTCAATATTTGTATATTGAATCATTTGTGCTTCCCAGGAATAAGTTCAACTTGGGTTTGACGTCTAATTCTCTTAATTTGCTACTGAATTTTGTTTGTTGGTATTTTATTGAGTAATTCCAGGTAATGTCCATAAGGGATATTAGTCTGTGGTATTCTTTTCTTATAGTACCTTGGTCTGATTTTGTTATCAGAATACTGCGGGCCTTATGGAATGAATTTAGAAGTGTTTTCACCTCTTAAATACCTTGGAAAAGTTTGAGGATTGGTGTTACTTCTTTTAAATGTTTGGTAGAATTTACCAATGAAGCCATTATGTCCAGGCTGGTTTTTCTGGGAGATTTTTGATTACTGACTCAAACTCCTTACTGGTTATAGATCAATTAGTCATAGATCCAAACTTTTTCTTGTTTTTATGCTTTAGTCTTGACAGGTTTGTGCTGTCACAAGCTTGTTCATTTTCTGTAAGTTATCCGACATGTTGGTGTATAATTATCCATGTACTTTCTTTGTAATCCTTAGATTTTCTTTAGATGGAAAGACAGATTCCTGGTTACTTCCATTGCACCATCTTCCCAGGATCCCCTGCTTTTAGTGTTTTGTTCAGAATTTTTAGTTGTAATAAGTGGGAAAAATTGGCTCTAGAAGACTTATTTCATCTTGGTCAGATTCAGAATCTTAAACAGTATTTTAGACCACATGTATGTGTGACTTTGATTGAAATGAAAACAAAATTAGATAATCTAATTTGATTTTCTGCCAAACCATTTTTAAATGTAGAACTCTTATAAGTATAAAAATAAAAACAAATTATATTGCTTAGTCCATCACTAGGATTATCACATTATGTACAGAAAAAAAAAAAACAGATGTGCATTTTTCCTCTGTATTAAACAAATTCCTATATGTAAATTTTATCTTTTAAAATAGGTTTTCCCAATGTGTCCTATACATTTACCTAATTATTTTATGACTTTATGAAATACTTAAAATTAATTGAGTTATTCTGAAGCTTCTAATGAATAGTCAGGAGGATGCCATATTTTACCAAGTAATCTTTTTTTTCTTTTCACACAGCTTCTCAATGGTCTAGAACTCTACAGAAACATTTTCACTTTTAAAGTACCTCTTAGTTGCCCATCTATATTAACTAATAGTCTTAATGGAAAATGGCTCTATGGAATTACTTTAAAAATTGGCTCACAGGATTCAAGATAGCATTTTCAAGCAGGAAATAATTCCACTTTGGTATTAAATTGGAATTGGATCTAGCAGGATGCATTACTTTTACTCTGGAGAGCTATAAGAAAAATGAAGAGAAGGTTTACTATATTTATGTCAAAATAATTCTGCAATCAAAGAATGATGGGCAGTCATGTGCAGAAAGAGGAATATCCATATTGGTTTGACTCACATGACTTTGCTTTATGAAGTTATACATTATCTTACTAGTCGGCAAAAAAAAAAAAGGTTTGCACTAAAACTACTAATTTAAATAAATGAGTTGTTTCTTTGTGTACTGAATGAAAAAAAAAATCAATCCAGTAGGAATTGTATTTCTTTTAATGTTTTTCTGACAGTCTTTGATTTGATAAAGATATATCCATCCAGTTAATGTGAAATCAGAATGCTCACTACTCCAAGCTGCATACTTGTCATTCTCATTTTCACACTTAAACATTTGCACACCTACTCTAAATAGAGGCAATCAGTTCCAAGTATTATAGATGGCAGAATAAATTATAGATGTTTGGGGGATTTAATTCTAAATTTGCTTGATTGAAACTTACAAAGTCAGACTAAAAACTACTATGCATTTTGATATTTAATTATCTAAAAGCATAGAAACATTATCATCCTGAAAGTGTTTTATTATAAAAATTCATATAAGTAATGTATGTCTTTAAATTACAAAGCTCTCTTCTAATCTTGTTTTCATAATGAAATTTAGTTAAGTCTAATATAAGCGTAATGTAGAGTAATATGTCTTCTGTACCACAAAATGAATGTGGAGAATATATTCATTATTTCTCCAGCAGATATTTTTAATCTCAGAACTATAGACAGAATATTTTTTTTTCTCCGACTATACTGATGAGGATTCCAAACTAATTTTCAATAAAATGAGAAGTCTTTAAAATATGGTTTTTATCATATTCTTCAGCCTCCTCGACTTCCCAAATGTCTTCCCTTTTAATCTTAGTCTTAATTTTAATATGATATTGTTTGCCATGCATTATCAAATATGAGGTTATAAACATGTGTATCTCTGAAGGTAATTTTGTAAATAGTCTTTATTTGGTAAATCTTTTTATCCAGTATTCCAGTTTCTACATTTTGCTTATGGACGCCTTACAACCAGGCCTCCCCTCACCAGTAGCCATCCCTCTTGTGTATTATAAAATTATAATTGATCTAAAAGACTGTTTTTTCACAATTCCCCTACATCCAGAGGATCAAAAGCGCTTTGCATTCGGCCTCCTTTCAGTAAACTTTCAGGCGCCCATGCTTAGATACGAATGGCGAGTTCTCTCCCAAGGTATGGCCAACAGCCCAACTTTATGTCAGTCTTTTATTACCTCTGCTCTTCAACCGGTTCAAGACCGTTGGCCCCAAATATATCTTGTCCACTATATGGATGATATCTTATTGGCAGGGAAGAAGGGAGATGAAGTCCTATCTTGTTATTCTCAACTTTTACAGACCCTTCAAACTCATGGCTTACATGTTGCTCCAGAAAAGATCCAATTAGAAGACCCCTATACTTATCTTGGTTTTCAAATGAGGGGATCCAATATCACCTCACAAAAAATAGCCCTGCGGATAGACAAAGTTAAAACACTCAACGATTTCCAAAAATTACTTGTAGATATCAACTGGCTCATACCTTACCTAAAGCTGGCAAAATGTGAACTAAAACCCCTTTATGATATCTTATAAGGAGATAGCCGTCCTACCTCATCCCGTGAATTAACCCCAGCAAAAAGATTATCACCATCGTAGAATAGGCCATCCAAAATCAAACTATCACCTTCATAGATTATAACTTACCCCTCCAGTTTATTATCTGTAAAACCCTGCTTTCTCCCACTGCAGTCTTTTGGCAAACTGCACCCCTCATGTGGATCCACCTACCTATTTCCCATAAACGGGTACTCACCCCTTACTATCAGGCAGTATCAAACCTCATAATACTAGGAAGAGACCATGGAAAATGAAATTTTGCAAAGGAACCTGATGTTGTCATACAGCCTTATTCCAAACAAATTGATTGGCTTATGCAAACCACTGAATCTTGGCCAATCGCTCTTGCCTCTTACACAGGCTCTTTGGACAATCATTACCCCCAAAACAAATTAATAGATTTTTGCCAACAGACATGATTTTGTCTTTCCAAAGGTCACTTCCACTACTCCTCCATCTGAAGCCCTAACAGTTTTTACAGACGGCTCCTCCACTGGAGTAGCTGCCTATGTTTGGAACAATAATACAATCTGGTTCCATACCAATTGCTCCTCGGCCCAAATAACTGAGCTATATGCAGTTGTAGCAGTTTTTTCTGCCTTTCCTCATGATGCCATCAACTTATTTACTGACAGTGCTTATGTTGTCCACTCTGTCCCCCTGTTGGAGACCTGAGGCCAAATAAAAAATGCCTCGTGGGCTGGCCACCTTTTCATGCAATTATAAAACCTAATAAGAAAAAGACACAAACCCTTCTTCGTTGGGCATCTATGGGCACATTCTACCCTTCCCGGGCCCCTTACAAGAGGGCAACCGGTCGGCAGACATTGCCACAAAAATTCAAGCATATGCTTCTAAAGAAACCCCTGACCCAATTGTCCAGGCACAAAAGGCCCACTACCTACATCATCTTAATGCTCAAACGCTGAGGCTCATGTTTAAAATTAACAGGGAACAAGTTCGGCAAATTGTAAAAACCTGTCCTGATTGTACCCTTCACCTCCCAACACCCCACTTGTGAGTTAACCCTCGTGGATTAGTCCCCAATGCTTTATGGCAAATGGATGTCACTTATTATCCTGAATTTGGAAACCTTAAATACACACATGTATGCATTGACACCTATAGCGGATTTATAGTTGCTACCCTACAAACTGGCGAAGCTACAAAACATGTTATCACCCACCCTTTAACAGCCTTCTCTGTCCTTGGATGCCCACAACAAATCAAAACTGACAATGGGCCTGGATACACAAGTTCTGGCTTTGCAAACTTCTGTAAACACCTTAACATATCTCACGTCACAGGTATCCCATAGAACCCACAAGGCCAAGGAATAATCGAAAGAGCCAACCTTACCCTCAAACTCACCTTAAAGAAAATAAAAAAGGGGGAATGGTACCCAACCAAGGGAACACCCAGAAATCTATTATCACATGCCTTGTTTATTTTAAATTTTTTGACTTTGCTTGCAGACAATTCCTCAGCAGTCACATGTTTCTGGCAGTCTGAAACTCAGAAACACTTTGCTATAGTCATGTGGAAAGACCCCCTAAATAATTCCTGGCATGGGCCAGACCCTGAGCTCATTTGGGGACACAGGTCGGTCTGCATTTATTCTAAAGAAATGAAGTCAGCCAGATGGCTCCCGGAACGTCTGGTCAAACAAATTGATCAAAGTAATGATGATACTAACTTCTCATCCGAGTCCAGGGACGATGTCACTCCCTGAGATATAACTTTGTTTTCAGGAATGTGAAAATGATCACCATCATGCTGCTCTTGGCGACCACACCCATGATGAAAGGAGGATTCGGACCGCCTGCTGACCTGAACAAAATGAAACTGGCTCTATGAGGAACCCCCTGTGACTGCAAAGGAGGAATGAGGGATACGATTCCAAGTACTGAACTGCATCCAGTACAAGAAGGTATTCAGCCTGTTCGGCTAGGCTTGCATAGCTATACCCAATCTACTGATTGCGGTACCAAGACCGCTTACCTAGTATATGATTCCTCCATAGGGGGTGTTTTCAGACAGTCTTGGCAATGTGTCAACAAGCCCCCCACCATCCCAACCATAGACAGTAAGCCAGGATCTTGCCCCAGTAACTGCTCAGAGCAAAGAGAAATGCATTCCTCTTGTTATCATGAAGTACAACAGTATACATTTTCTAATGGCAAGGATTACCTAACTGCCGTCTTACAAAGGAATTATGCTGGCTCATTCGGAGGCGAGCATGATCCTAACAGTAGAATTGGAATCAACAAATATGGCCAAGCATCCTGCCACGGCAAACCAGGGACTCAGGTTTGCTGGCCATCAGCATCCCCGATCCATGTGTCAGATGGCGGTGGGCCCACAGACAGGATTAAGGAATTTATGGTCAGACAACAGATAGAAGGCATCATCAGGCATACCTATCCCTCCCTCAATTACCATCCTGTGGCCCTTGCCAAATCTTGAGAGTTAGGTCTTGACCCTCAAACTTCCGACATTTTGGAAGCTACCCTGACACTATTAATTACTTCCAATCTAATCCTTGCTAAGGATTGTTGGCTTTGCATAACCTTGGCACCCCTATGCCCCTTGACCTTCTGCCAATGCCACCCCGGTGAAAGGTAGCAATTGTAGCACTAGCCTACCTTTCAGCGTCCAACCCATTGGATTCAACCAGTCTAGTTGTTATCAAGGACGACTTCGAAATGATAGCTATGATATAGATGTAGGATTTCCTACCTTCACCAACTGCTCCCAAACCATCAACTACACCTCTGCTTTATGCCCTGATCATGGGCGAGTGTTTGTGTGTGGAGGGAACCTAGCATTTACTGCTTTGCCCACTGACTGGTCAGGATTATGTGTACAGGCAACTATTCTTCCAGATATTAATATTATCCCTTGAGACAAGCCAATATCTTTACCCAGCTTTGACTACATTGCGGGATGCAAAAAAGGGCTGTACAATTTATACCCATACTTGTAGGGCTAGGAGTTTCTGGTGCTTTAGCCTCTGGCACAGCTGGTCTAGGGGTTGCTATACATTCATACACAAAATTATCTAATCAGCTTATCAGTGATGTTCAGGCTCTATCTAGTACTATTAATGATATCCAAGATCAAATTGACTCCCTAGCTGAAGTTGTTTTACAGAACCGTAGAAGTTTAGATCTGCTCACTGCAGAACAAGGAGGGATTTGCTTGGCCCTACAGGAGTGTTGCTGCTTTTATGCCAACAAGTCTGGGATTGTTCAAGATAAGATCAAGAAGCTACAAGAAGATCTGGTGAAAAGAAGAAAAGAATTGCTTGAAAACCCTCGTTGGAGCGGGCTTAATGGGGTTCTCCCTTACCTCCTTCCCTTGCTGGGGCCCCTGGCTGGCTTGCTACTCTTACTGTCGCTAGGACCTTTCCTTTTCAATAAACTTATGGCCTTTGTCAAACAACAAATAGACGCTATTAAGATGCAACCCATACAGGTCCATTACCATAGGCTTGAGATGGCCGACAGAGAGTCTTACCCAGAGATATAAAAGAGCCATAAGGGATGTTTTGTTAACCCATCTGATTGGCTCTTTCCTCATCCTTTGTGAGCTGGACTGGATAGCCAGAGATGGGCAACTGGAAAAGGCTTGTCCCAAGCTTAACAAGCTCGTATACACCACCTAAGACAGGAGCTGAACCCAAGCTGTTCAGACCTCCCATGATGGATAAAGTGTATACCTATGGGATGTGCACATTTTTCCTGACCTAAGACAGGCACGGTCCCCACAAGGAAAGACTCACTGGCCTATTAAATGTTTAAAAGAAGGGGGACCTGTGGGAAGCCGGACCTTGGCAAGGCCTCCTGCACCCAGCTGCTGACTGGCAAGGCCATTTATGCCCAGCTTCTGATAAGCTGTTTTTGTGCAAGCTCTACTCCCTGAAACAGCTCATACTGGAACGCCACTGATGGCTAGCAATATGTTCTGTTATGCTATCTTTAATCTTTGTGGTTTAGTTACTTGAGCTGCCTGCTAGAGAAACTCCCCTCACTGCCTGCCCTATAATTACCCCCTTGAACTTGCCAATAAACAAGACTTGATCAGAATCCTGTCTTGTCTCCCTCTCATGTCTCTTGTCCTATCATTCTCACTCCCCCTATAGGGTCTCCGTTGACTACCTGCAGGTTGGGACAAACTTTAATTTTTTAAAAAATGGAAAAAGAATCCTATATGTAAAAACTCCTATTTGATTAAGTTTAAACAAAGTGACTTTGCAATGTAATCTCTAGTAGGACCTGCCCTTTCCAATTAATGATATAGAAGCTTGGTTA